>JARHVA010000922.1:370000-767500 GCA_037957365.1 Torreya grandis | reverse complement strand
ATAAGACACAACATTTTACTCACCAATAGTCACTCCATATACACATCCACCAATAACCTCCTATGATGCATGGCTCCACAGTGGTGCAAAAATGCTATATTGACCAAGTTGAATCACATGAGCATGACACACTCCACTGGTAACCTACTTCACAATAGACCAACTCAGTACAACCTACGTGACTGGGTCTCCTTATGTATATGTATCTACCTATGGATACACTAGAACATATCTCTATCTCCATGGTTATGGTGTTAATTATTCTATCTATTGTTATGATACAATAACTAATCATCTATATCCTTACCATATTTATCATCTTTGTCTTTGTACCCTCAATTGATGAAGTTGTATCATGAAAAACTCTATCAGTACCTCGTCACCTCCTACATGCCCAATATGTTGGGACTAATATAGGATCCTTTATATGTGGAAATCCAAACTACCCCTATATATGAGTTAATGGGTGTGACTCCACCCACCATAGATAATGATCAGTAATACACAATTGACGCTACACCTAAAAATTACTTGGCCATGATTGCCAAGTATATATTGTTCCCTAATATGGATAATAAATAACTTACCCTTGTATGATAGTATGAAACATTGGGGCATGTGGTAGAACATGTATAATATGATCATTTATCCACCTCTGTATACACATAAAGGCATCATCCATTATATGCAATAATCTTGTAGGTTTGATACATAAGGAATCTCTCTTAAATCCATCTACTAAGTAACATCATAGGTCCCATCATCATCTATCCCCATGATAGAATACTATAAAATTTATGTAATAACTACACTTAAATAATAGACCCTAAGTCATATAACATGCCCTGCTCCAATATGGACCAACACAGTATAATAATATACAATGAAACCTTCCCATCTAATTTATGACAGATCACGATCTATCACAAGTAATGATGGCATTCTAGATATATAGAATTACTAACACATACACATCAAATAGGCATACTTTTAATCCCACCTAGATATACCTCTCATATCTAGTCACCCTTAAGGCTAAGTGTTTCTACGCTAATTTTTCTTTCACATTCAAAAGATAGAAATGAGAAACTAAGAGATGGTCTAGGGTTAGAAGATACTTGAATATAGTCATGCACACTGAAATCAGACGTTGAAAGGTACTCCTCTTTAGCTGTGGAGGAATGACACCTGCGAAGAAAAAGAGACTAAACACGAAAAAATGTTAGACGAAGAGACGGTGTGTTGTCAAGCAAACGCTTGATCCCTAAAGTATGAAGACTTCCTTAAGGGATATCAACCCACTAATAAAAAGTAGAATATTTGACTGAAGTAGAAATATTGAAAGACAGAATGAAAGAAAATAAAAGACAAAAAGTAGAATGCATACCTAATATGTAGCAAACTACTCTGCACAGTCGCCGGTGTCGGTCTCTATGCTGGCGTCGATCAGGGAAGGGAGCCAACGTCGGTTAAAGTGCCAGCGTCGGTAGGGGTAATGACTGGCATCGATCGGGGCAACAGTTTTGGATAGGGTCTGGTCGGGTTTGGATAGGGTCTTAGGATTTGCAAAAAGGTTAGATGTTTTTGTATGAGGGTTTGGGAAGCTAGTTTAGGAGTCAGAGGGATTGTTTGGGGGTTTATGTGCAAGGGGTATGGGCAGAGTTACAAACTATATATTCTACAGAGGGTGGATAGAGGTGATACGGGTGGAAGTAAGGTCGGGGCTATAGTCTAAATCTAAATTTGGGTAATGATAGCAATTAAAAACAATAACCAGAGATCAGAATAAAAACATAGAACAAATGCTTACCTATTACGCATTGAAGATAAAAGTTGGAGACATGATTGATGTTGTCGCTGTGTCATAAAAGTTCGATGTAGCAGACCTCCAGCAAGATGACTGAAGTAGAATACCTGTATCAGAGAGAGAATGCAAGAGATTGATTTTAGATTGGTTGGATGTAAGAATTGGTTGATCATTTGAATGAAGAGGTTTGCTGATTGATACGAAGGAAGGTCTAATAACTGATCGAGAAATGGATTGGTAATTGAATGGATAACGAATAACGGATAACGGTTCCTACGTTTGGGTTGAGAATGCAGTGTTAAAGATAACCGACGTCAGTAGGACTGCCAACGTCGACCGATAAGTGACCAATGTCAGCAACATCAGCTAGGTTATGACCATCGTCGATAGATGCATAATGGGGACAAAGGCTAACTTTAGCTCTCTACTCATTTTTACATGCTGCCAGGGTCAAGGCTTGTGAGAAAATGGTCGATAGGGGTTAAATAGGCATGGAAAACTAAAATGGGGGTTAAGGGGAGGATGACAAGGGTTAGACACAATTACGGTGTCTACATTTGCCCCTTTTTGTCTTGTTGGTTGTTCTGGACGAACTGCAAGACAAAAATAGGAGTTGGTTGCCCCAGGTGTGGGATAAGGTCAATTCCGTCTTATTGGTTGTTTGAATGAACTGCAAGACAAAAATAGGAGGTGGATTGCCCCAGGTGTGGGATAAGGTCGATTCTGTCTTGTTGGTTGTTCAAGTGAACTGCAAGAAAAAAATAGGAGGGTTAGTTGCCCCAATTATGGATGAGGTATTCCCCCTCAAAGCAGGAGTCGAGAGAAGGGAACCTGGAATCGGGTGTTGATTTGACAAAGATTGGATGAAAAAGGGGTGAAGATAGAGTGAGAACGCTACAAAAGTCATGATTGCGTGTACACCATTTCATGAGGATGGTCAGGTCAAATTGTCATAGGTCGAGGGTCAAGGAGTGTCAAAATTGAAATAACTGGGCCCCAGCATTTAGTCGTCTACTGATTGGGTTATTCAATCTAAGCTGAAGCTCCAATGGTCATCATGTTCCAGGTATCCTAGGCTCAGGAAGTGCTCCCAAAAACACAAAAATGTCACAAGTAGTGGGGATCAACCGGCTTGCGATCCTATACTTGTGAAGGTCAAAAGTGTGTGCACAATTTTGCTAACCAATCATGAGGTAGCATACATGCAAAAACAACCAAGGCAAAATTGCTTTGGAAGTAGTCGCGGTTAGAGGAGATGGTCATGATCTCTAAGGTCTGGTGGTCGATGGATGGAGGCAAAAGTGATCTCAAGTGTGCCCCAGGGGGCCAAAATGACTTGTAATGGAGGGATG
Source organism: Torreya grandis (assembly GCA_037957365.1). Taxonomy (NCBI): domain Eukaryota; kingdom Viridiplantae; phylum Streptophyta; class Pinopsida; order Cupressales; family Taxaceae; genus Torreya; species Torreya grandis. Next base: position 764,341 of record JARHVA010000922.1, on the reverse strand, counting down.
ACTGATTGAGGGCATGATTTTAGGGCAACATGATGAAAAAAGGAGGTTTGAACATTGCTGACATCGGTGATAAAACTAACATCAGAGACATAAAGGGACTGATGTCGGCAGGATATCGGCTGACATCGGCGGTATAGGGCACGCTTATGCTGATGTCGGTGGCCTGTCAAATCTGACAAAATTGGATTGGCGGTCGACCAGAAGTCATTTGTGATTTAGTTGATTGAGAGAAAAGAGCTCTAGAGCCAAGTGAGTGAAAGTGACACTAGGTTGACCGAGGAGCAGTGTGAGGTGTCAAAGAAGCATTGGTGGAGAGAGAGAGACACATGGAGAGAAATTGGAGGCTGTAGAGATGCGTGTGGGCCAGGAGAAGCTTGATGTAGAAGTGATGGCAGAGGGCAGTAGACGAGCCATGGGAGGTCCACCACTAGCGTCACCCATTGTGCCACCATGTCGGTGACGCCGAGATGAGGTAAGAGGGTCTCTAAGCCCTATTTAGTTAGATGTTTATTTTTATTTGTTTTTTGAAATTTTTGTGAATTTAGGCAGAAATTGAGGGGGGAGGGTACCTAGGAAGGTGGGGGAGGGATCTAGGATAAGTTAGGAGTTATTGAGAGGGTTTTGGGGGGGTTAGGGGGTAGAAATGGGGAAGCCCTAAATTTAGGGATCACCTCATTTGGCCCTAGAGGCGAACCAGTTGCCGACATCAGCATGTTCGCCAGTGTCGGCCGACCAACAACCAACGTCGGTCACTAACATGCCAACGTTGGTCACTAAGTGACCGACGTCGGTTAGGTGAGTGCCATCACCGGCATGCTAACCAATGTTGATGGCTACCTAATCAAAAGAGGGATGAAAAATGGTCAAGTCGAGGTGTCAAAGCTACACCAAGGGCTTCCCAGAGGTCAGGTCAGGCGTAGATGGTCAAATAGGTTGGTCAAAATAGAAAGAGGAGGGAAATTTTTAACATGAGATTGACTTAGGTGGATGCAGGTGAGGTAGACTCTGATGCTGTGAGATTGACTACCAACATTGCTGACGTGGATGCGTCAGGACATCATAGGGGAGGAGTGGGCACAGATGAGCGTAGTAAGACTAGGCGGGTTGTGATGCTACTATCAGGTGGTGAGGGACGTGAGCCTGATGGTGGCTTTGATCGAGCAATGGAATCATTCCACCAACACCTTCCACTTGCCGATAGGAGAGATGACAGTGACTGTGGAGGATGTATACCAGATTTTTTGGCTATCGGTACACGAAGTAGACTTATATGCATGCTCGAGAGAGGCACATGATATTTAGATGGTGACATTATTTGGAGAACATGCTGTTGAGGCAAGTTATCACTCAGCTAGTTTTGCGTATGAGCCCCTTTACACTGTAGACGATGATGCACATCATCTAGCGATCCTGATGATGATAGGCATCACGGTTTACGCACTGCTAGATGCAGAGGGAGGCAGGTTTCTAGTTGCTATGACCAGAGTTTTGATAGATATGATAGAGCGACAGATAGTGTTTGCCTGGGCACCAGTCTTTTTGGCCCAGGTGTATAGAGAGATGTGGGGCATTAGTAGGTGGTGGCAGTACAGCTTGTGTGTCAGCCACCTCCTACATTGCTAGGCTTACAAGCACATCATGGTCACATGACCTCTCAGCCTCCCAGTGGCGATACAGGCCAGCTTCAGGTTCAGATTCAGGTGATGGCACGAGGTGATGGTGTAGACACGGGTGGATAGAGTGGTCAGGGATATTGACCACTACTGAGGGGTACTAGAGGTCCTGATCCCTATAAATATCATCTAGAGACCATATCTGGTGTATCCAGCATTCAGAGATCAGGGAGAGCAGCTGGTCGAGACTCAGAGCATGCGATGGGTTAGAGGTAGGTGAGCTGGTGAGCTCGAGAGGATCCTAGCAGAGAGAGTGTGACACCAGTACAGGCTGCTACAGGATGTACCTCCCACATTCCTATAGTACAGGCAGTATGATATAGAGGCACCGCTCCCACTACCAGAGGAGATAGAGGGGCCAAATTTTGAGGAGTTACCGGTAGGACCTAGGATAGCTGACCTAGGATGTTTAGAGGCCTACTCGACATGGTGGGCAGGTCAGTATACAGGGGTATAGGCAGGACCACAAATTGATCTATAGGCAGTGGTTAGGGAGCGGGATGTGGCCCGATAAGAGAGAGATGCTGCCATCCAGGAGATGGATATAGCATGAGGATGAGTGACCATTTTGGAGAGTCAGGTCACAAGTTTGCAGGGGGAGATGGCAAGGTTGACAGGTTGAGTGGCTGCTTTGATAGGGCAGATCACTATTTTTCAAAGTTAGTTGGCCACAGCTCAGGCACAAGCATCGGTAGGACAGGGCTTGAGAGGACAGGGCTCGATGTAGTATCCACCTCAGCAACCAGCTCAGCAGCCCACACAGTCAGTGTCAGTGCAGCCAAAGTTTTCACAACCGTAGGGTTCAGTGCAGGGCACAACAACAGGTCTGATGGGTCCACCACAGACTGTATCTCTAGTTAGATATAGTGATGCGCTGGATGAGATCACGTGTTTATGAGAGGGCCATCAGGGAGTTCCCTCAGATACAGTGATACTCTGAGATGAGGGTAGAGCAGAGTAGATAGAGATCTATGTCTTGAGCGACAGCTTCTGGGTCTCACAGATGACACAGATCAGAGGGGGGAGAGGATACAGCATCTTCCTAGCCACTGCCACCACCACCACAGCCACAGCCTTGAGGGCAGATTATGATTTTTATTTTTGATGTATATACCGGCCTACGAGCCGTTGATGTGAGATGTATGAGAGAGAGAAAGAGGCATAGATTGTGCGATTGTATAAAACATTGTTATATATATATATATATATGATGTGATTTTTATCATGGATGTGTTATGAAAAATGTTATGGATGCATTTATATGTTATTTTGATTTGATATATGTTTTGATATTATCTTTAGGATTATGATGCTGAGATTATGGTGTTTATATGATGATGGATGTATGATTAGGATTAATGATTAATGATATGGATGAAAATGATTAATGTTAATGATTATGAAAATATGTGATTGGCAAGTGATGAAAGAACGTGATGGAAGAAATGCGATGAAGGAATGGCCAAGCTAACCCCAGAAGACCCCATGTCAACTGAGTGCTACCTACATAGCCCCTGTCGTTAGGGCCTCAGGCCAATGTAGTTCTCCCTTCTAGGGAGGAAGGGTCAAAGGGATGGAATTGGTCTTGGTTGAGGGTAAGTTCATGGTCAAAAGGAGGAAAGAAGGTTTGTCCATCAGAGAGATGAACAAATGAAGGTGGTCGAGCTAACCCCAGAAGATATCGTATCATCTGAGTGCTGCCTACATAGCCCTTGTGTGAAGGGCCTTAGACCAATGTAGTTCGAAACTAGGAGTCCGAGTGGTAGACAGGTGGTGAAAGTGGTTAATAGATTGGTCTTGGTCAAGGTCAAAATGATGAGGAGAAAAAATATGTTACAACCTTTTCCAAATGGTGTATTCTGTAACATTGGTGATGTGGTCTTTCATCCCTAGCAATTTTCCATAGTCGTGATGGGCATATGTTAAAAATGAATTGAGGTCTATTTATGCTTCAGCAAGTATTGGTTTATGCTTAACATAAATTGCATCTGGTCGATAGTTTCCATGTGTATTGGTGTCCATAGAAACTAGTGTGAATAGGTTATGATGATGTGACAGGTCTGAAAATGTTGGGTTGGCTTGGTTGGGTTTGACAAGTGATGAAGTTGAATGTGACCAAAGTGTAGAAAAAGTGAAAGGCATATTGCTCTTTCATTGATAAGGACTAGAAATGACAACATAGATAGGGGTTATTAGAACCAAGAGCCCCATTCATGCATGACGTCATTGACCATATGGTGTGTTAGAGTGGTAATCGAATCACTTTGACATTAAAGTGAGCTTGAAGTCCTTTGAGCAGGTGATAGGAGGAGGATAGGGTAACCCATTTTACAACAGAGATAACTTTGCCCCTTTTATAGGAGACCCTGAGACAACTACAAGCCAAGTCCATGATTTTATTTTATTTTGGTGCAGACTGATCAATGCGGGAAGTCTACATAGAGATGTCATTTGCTTGGTGGTCATTTGCGAAGCTGATCAATGCGAGAAGCTGCTAAGAAAGATTGTTGTTGGTAGCAAGAGTTAATCATAGCCATCCTTCGAGGGAGTGGTCTATATTTTGCTTTATATATAAGGGCTTTGAATAGTTGTCCTTCGAGGGAACAGTCTATTAGCTACAGCAATGATAGTACAGCTGTCCTTCGAGGGAGCAGTCTGCCTTTTGATGCGATTTGGTGACCTTTGATATTTTTGACATCTTAATTTGTTTTGACAGAAATGTGAGTCATGGACCAGACTATAGAAGGTCAAGGGTTCCCTTTTATTAGGACAAAGCATCCATACTGTATAAAAGGGGTATATAGGATTTGTTAAGGGGAGTAGGGTTGAAAGGAATGAGGACTAAGAGGATGGGTATTGCTCAAGGGATGAGCTCAAGATAAATGTCAAGTGGATGAGTACTCGACTAATAGTAGAATGGTCACAGATGCAACGCATTAAGAGGCTCAGGTTCTAGTTATTCATTGAGAGAAGACAAACGATACGTCCCTGATCCATACTTGTGTGTGATAATGAAAGGTCCGAGCCAATTAGGGTCAAACTTGCCTCGTTTACTTCACTCCATATTGGTCACGTGCTGATTCTCTTTGAGGACGAGGTCTCTGATATTGAAATCTCATTCTCACAATTTTTTGTCATAGGCTCGCTTGATGTGATGTTGATAGACATGGAGATGGTTGAGGGCAACAAGATGGCACTCATCAAGTAACTCAAGTTGAGCTAAGCGATCTTGATGAAAGTCATCATTAGAAAGAATGTCATGCAGAGAGATGCAGAGAGACGGGATCTGTACTTCGAGAGGTAGGATAGCCTCTGTTCTATACATGAGAGAGAAAGGGGTAGCACCCATGGAGGTTCGAATGCTAGTGCGGTAGGCCCACAAAGTGAAGGGAATGTGAATATGCCAATCCCTTCCAGTGTCGCTGACCACCTTCAGGAGGATTTTAGTCAAGATTTTGTTGGAAGCCTCAGCCTGCCCATTTGCTTGTGGGTAGTAAGGCGAAGAGAAACTGAGCTTGATGCCAAATGAGTCACAGAGTTTTTGGATAGTCTTGTTTTTGAAGGACTTGCCATTATCGGTGATGATTTTATGAGGGACACCAAAGCGGCAGATGATGTGGCTGCTGATGAAGTCAACAATCTTGTCAGATTTTGTGGAGATGAGAGGAATAGCTTCCACCCACTTGCTGAAATACTCGATGGCAGTGATGATGGATTGATGACGAAGAGACGAATGAGGGTTAATCTCACTGATGAGATCTATGCCCCACTGAGAAAAAGGCCAAAAATCCTGAGCAACTTGTAAGGCGTGACTAGGAAGATGAAGCAAGTTAGAGTGTTGCTGACACTTGTGCAACACCGAACATAGTTGCTACAGTCTTGATGAAGGGTGGTCCAATAATAGCCAAGACGAAGGATGCTCTTGGCAACCGACTTCCCACTGAAATTTCTACCACAAATCCCATCGTGGACTTGCTTAATGGCCTGAGATGCTTTAGTGGAGGTGAGACAGCAAAGAAGGAGACCATCGAAGCCTCGCTTATAGAGAAGACCCCCTAGCATGGTATAGTGAGTGGTACGCTTGATAAAATCTTGCCGTGCATTGTTAGAGAGGTTGGGAGTAATGACAAAAAGAGATAAGTAGTCTACAAGTTGCTTATACCAAACATCTCGTGGGCTAGAGTCTATAGTGTTGACATGATTAATATTAGGAGAGATATAAGAAGGCAACGACACATGATGCACTATGACAAAAAGTCTGGATGTAGATGAGGAAGATGGGATATGGGAAGTGAGAGAAGCCATGGTGTCAGCAAACTTATTCGTGGATCGAGGAACAGTCTGCAAGAGGTAATGGTCGAAAGATGCAAAGAGAATATCATCACGGTTTTTGTACCTTTGCAAAATTTCATTTTTATAGAGGTATGAACTGTTGACCTGATTGATGACAAGCTGCAAGTCACCGAAGATGTTGATGGACTTGATGCTGAGAGAGAGGGCGGTCTGAAGTCCCAAAATTAAGGCCTCATATTCAGCCATATTATTGGTACAATTAAAGTTGAGCTTGAAAGACAAAGGCATGGGCTCACCATCGAGTGGGATGAGAATGACTCCCGCACCCCCACCAAGTTGACATTTGGAGCCGTCGAATAACATGGGCATTTAGTAGACAGTGTCATCGGTGGAAAGCGCAGCGATAGACTCGTCAGGAAACTTGCACTGTGAAGGTTGATTATTGGGAAGAGGGGCATCTACCAGTTGATCAGTGATGGTTTGCCCCTTGATAGATTTCTATTGGATGAATTCGAGGTTAAACTCAGCAAGCAACATGAGCCATCGAGCCATACGTTGATGTTGATATGGCTTGGAGTACATAAACTTAAGAGGGTCGATGTGAGTGATGACAAAGGTTTTGTGGTTAAGAAGATAGTAGCAAAGCTTGGTAGTGGCAAAGACTAATGCCAAACAGAGTTTCTCGATATGAGTATATCAATTTTCATAGTCGACCAATGTTTGGTTGATATAGTAGACCGCTTGCTCATGGTGATGCTCATCTTGGTGCGTGATCATGGCACCTAACGAATGGTTGGTGACATAGATATAAAGGTAGAAGGGTTGATCATCTTTAGGTGGAATGAGGATTGGTGGAGAGACCAGATAGCGTTTAAGGGCTTCAAAAGCCTCTTGATAGTCCTTATCCCATGTAAAAGAGACATCCTTCTTAAGGAGATGATGAAAAGGTTGGTAGCGGTCAGAAAGCTGTGAGATGAAATGATGAATGGACTGGAGCTTCCCTTGTAGACTACGAAGCTGCTTGAGATTAGTCGGGGGCAGCATCTCGAGGATAGCGCAGATCTTGGCGGGATCTATCTCGATGCCACGAAAAGAAATGATAAACTTGAGAAGCTTGCTGGAGAGGACCCCAAAGACACATTTCTTTGGATTAAGGCGGACATTGTATTGAAGAAGGTGAGAGAAGATGATTTTGAGAATGGTCACGGTGAAGCTTGGACTTGCTGAGAAGGTCATCTACATAGTCCTCCATGATTTTATGGAGGAGATCATGGAAAATGTAGGTCATGGCATGCTAATATGTGGTGCCTGCATTCTTCAAGCTGAAAGGCATGACTCGATAGTAGAAAGTCCCCCATGGGGTAATGAAAGTGGTCTTGTGCTGATCTTCCAAAGTAATCAGGATTTGATTGTATCCTAAAAACCCATCCATGAGAGATAGCATCTCATGGCCAGCCGTGAGATCAACAAGCTGGTCAATGTTAGGAAGAGGAAACTCATCTTTGGGATAGGCTAGGTTAAGGTCGTGATAGTCTATGCAGATCTGGATCCCCCCAGTCACCTTGGTGACTGGGACGATGTTAGAGAGCCACTGTAGATAATTGATGGGCTGGATGAAGGAGATAGAAAGGAGGTGCTGAAGCTCCTCTTTGACAAGGAGGGCAATGCGAGGATGCATCTTTCGAAGATTTTGCCTAATAGGCTTAGCCTCTGGTTTGGTGACAATGTTATGGGTAGCGATGGTGGGGTCAATGCCAGGCATGTCACGGTAGGTCCAGGCAAAGGCCTTGCTATGGTCTGAGAGGAACTAGGTATAGTCAAGCTACTCCTGAGCGTCTAAAGATTGTCCAATCTTTAAGATGTGAGGAACATCATAAGAAGGGAGGTTGATGTCAATGGTTGATTCATTTAACATAACCTGGGTCTCAGAAGGGAGAGAGCGTTGGATGAAAGAGTCATTGGTGCTCATGTAGGAAATAATGGCGTCATCATCAACGTAGTGGACAGTGTGAATGGTTGCCGACTCATCTTTTACCATGCTGGGAAAAATGAGAGGGAGAGACCTAGACACCCCATTGAGCTGATAAGTCAAGGGTTCCAGGTGGATGGTGTTTATGAAAAAAAAACTAGGAGGGATGGAAACCACCAACTCCGTAGGTGAAGGAGGAGGAATGGGTGAGCCTGGAGGAGATTGGTCAATGGTTGGTTTGGGACAAAGCTCTGTAGGGGTTTGAGTGGGGTTGTGCTATCCCAGGCCATACCATTTCTTGGCATCGTCATCGTTGAGCGGTTTGATGGGCTGATGGGAGCCCTGCTCATAGCGTCCGAAGCCAAAACCCTTCCATGCACACCTATAAAGGTAAATGTGTGCAAAGGCGGGGTTGCCAAGAAATGAGAAGTCTGATGTGAAAGGTTGAGGTGAATAAAGAGGATTGCAATTAGTAGGAGCTTGATCAAGCCCCCCATAGACAAGGTTGGTTCGGAGGTGAGGAGGACCATAAGTCACGATCATCTCGATCTGATGGTCGTAACTAGGGCTGTGATGAAGGCATCCATACTCTTGTGGAGTTTGGAACATGTCTAAGGCTAGCAAGCGATATTCCCCCAATGAAAGTCTTTGGAAGATGTCTTCCATGGGATCTATGGTCATCGCTTGAAGGGGAGGTGTGAGGGCGACCATCGGTTGCGAACTGGTTGAAGCTTCCACGAATGGAGGCGGTGCCGAGGTTGATGGCTTGATAGGAATGAGAACATCATTTGGACGGTAGGTGGTGTTACAAGTTTTGAAGGGTGAAGGGTCAGTGAGAATGGTATGGACTTTCCCATCGTGCTCAAATTTCACATAATGGTGCAGGGTGGAGGGGACACAGGCCATGGCGCGGATCCAGGGTCAGCCTAGCAAGATGTTGTATTGAAACTCTCCTTCGATGATATAGAAGAGCTCTGAGATTGTGCATGGACCAACATGAATGTGAAGGACGAATGTGCCAATGGTCTTGGTAGTGGTGTCATTAAAGGAATGCAAGATTGCATCAGTTTTGGAGATGTAATTCTTGGGAAGAGCCAAATGTTCAAAGGCATGGATGGAGATAATGTTGATGTTGGTGCCTCCATTGATCATAATGCATTTAATGTGTGTCCGATCAACATAGGCAGTGATGAAGAGGGTGGCATCCTGATCTTCCGTGTTGGATGTGGGAATCTCAGAATCGCTGAATGTGATGGAGGCAACAGGGGCTAAAGAGTGGACAAGGGCAGCAAGTGGCTAGGGGTCCTCGGGTTGAACCTCTGCTACCTGTAGGGCTCTGATGAGGGCTTGATGATGCTGAGGTGAGGTTTGTATGAGGTCATAAAGGGACATCTTCATAGGCATCTGGTGAAGCTGTTTCAACATAGAGTCATGAATTACCCCTGAAGAGGAAGAAGAAGAGGGTTGAGGCGTGCCAAGGATAGAAATCTTAGGCTTGGGCAGTTGAGGTGGCTGGACGAAAGGGTAGGTCTAAGGAATGGTGGCTTTTTCCTTCGCCTTGTCCTTTTGTGACCTGGTGGTTATGTGAATGGCATTGATTTCAAAGATAGGGGGTGAAGGAGATGAAGGGGTTGTGGTCTGCTGATGAGATGTTGATGGGTCTGAAGAGGTCGAAGGGTTATGAGAAGGAGTCAGGGGTCAATTGAGAGTGTCCTCAAATAGAAGAGTGTCTTTCTCCAGATAGCAGCGAATGACGGTCTTGAGGGCATAACAAGTCTCGGTATTGTGTCTTGGCGTATGATGATATAAGAAAATCTTCATGTTGTCGAACCAGGAGGGCTTAGACTTGAGAGGTTGGAAAGGCCTGATGGGTGGAAGGGTTATGTTGGAATTCTACAAAATTCGATGCAAGATCAAAGAGTATGAGCCCACTAAAGGGTCCGTGCTCGTCGATGTGTGTGATACTGGTGACTTTTGCTTGGGCAGAGTCAGAGGAGGCTTCTATACCACCTTTTGGATTGATGATGCAGCGACAGGTGGAGACGGTAATTTCTTCATGAGAGGTGCCACCCTTTTGGGAGAGGGTAGGCTAGTGGTAGGCAAAGGAAGCAAAGGAGGCAACTAGTTTTGATTAAAATTCAGAGTGGGAAGGACTCTGGTCAGGGTCGAAGGATGGGGGCCCAAAATGGTGGGCAATGATGATGAAGGAGGAGGCATTTGCCTTTGTGGTTTAGCAGTCTTTTGTGACTTGGGTTGAAGACTACTATTGGTTGAGGTCTGGTCTAGGTCCACCTTCACTTGCAGATGAGTGAGGTTGGAGACAGGGCGAACGCCAAGTGACTTGATAGGTTTAGATGGGGTAGATGCGGGTTTTGGTTTTGATGGGGTCGGTTGAAGCTTAGAAACGGGAGTCTATTTTTTGTTAAAGGTCTTGGGAGATTTTGCCATGGGAGGATTAGCTACATGAGATGAGAGGGCACGGGCATGTTGAAGAGCTGTGAGATGCTCCCACAATCCTTGATGCTCCACTTCCTAGAAGGGAGAAGTTCGAGTTTCTCCACTAGTCAGGAAAATGGTTGAGAAGATGTGGGATGAGGTTTGGGTTCTTGAGAAGATGTGGACGGTTGTGGGGTTGAAGATGAGACTGGTGTAGTGGTCTCAAACCCAAGGCATGATGGAGTCGTGATAGGTTCGTTTGTGGTTGGAGATGAAGGAGAGGTAGGTTCTTCCCTGGGTGGAGAAGAAATCAGAGAATGAGGCTCCTCAAGCAGGTAAAGAGCAGGGATGATTGTTCCCTCCACTTGCGGTCGAGGAGTAGGAAGGGTTAGGTCCTCCATGGGCAGCAAGAAGGAGGATGGTGAAACTGGCGGTGCTGGTAAGGTCGAGGCATCCTCCAAGATGAGAGAGGTTGACGGAGAACTAACCAGAGAAAGAGGTTTGTCCACATGTGATGGACTAATGGATGGACTCACCTCTTGAGTTTGGTTGGAAATGAAGGGCGAGAGTGTATTGACTGTTCGTATATTGTGTTCATGAATGTTGTCAGTCAAGGTCTGGATATTGTTCTGAGTTGGTGGATGATTGAGGAATGGTTGCTTGAAGATGTTGATGCCCTGATTAGGTGGTGCATTGGGATTGTCGAGGATGAGGTCACCCTTTTCCAGCATGTCTTGGATGATGTTTTAAAGGGTTTTATAGTTGCCCGTGTCATGTCCTTTAACACGGTGGTAGTTATAGAAGTTGTTTTCCCTATACCATGCAGGGATGGCATGTGAGGGATCAAATTATGGAGGTGGTCGGATCTGGGGGAGATTGAGGACCCCTTGTTTGACGAGTTTTTCCAGCATAGACGTGTATGATTCTCTGAGTGGAGTATACTATCGTTGTATGTATCTCTGCTAAAATTGACGAGTGGCACTCTGAGATGTGGATGGCTTAGGCTGATTAGTTGAAGGCAAAAAGGAGGAAGATCTAATGACCACAGCATTTGCTGAAGCTTTAGATTTAGGATTGGATGAGGAAGGCTTAGAAGAGGGGTCATTGGTCTTGGAGTTGGGATTCTTGCTCTGCAACTTGAATTTATTCTCCTCGACGGCAAGTAACTCAAGTTTACGGGCCATCGTGAAGGCTTCGTCAAAAGTGTGGAAGGTCTGAACCCTCAAGGTGGAAGAAATATGTCTGGCGCAGGCTTGGGAGAAAAGTTCAATAAGCTTAGGTTGGGGTAAAGAAAAGGAGAGTTGATTGATAAGGCCCCTCCATCGAGCAACGAAATCAATAATGGATTCGTCCTCAAATTGGCAGATAGAATAGAGGTCTGTGATTGAGACCTTCTTGGTGATGTTGATAGAGAAATGATCGAGGAAGAGCTGGGCCAGCTGAGTGAACGTGAAGAGGGAATGGCTGGTAAGAGAGTTTTACCAGTCAAGCGCAGCACCTAAGAGAGACATAGGAAACATGCGTAAAAGCAATGCATCATCGTGGGCGATAAGGTAACAGGCATGTCTGAATGCCCGTAAGTGCTGTTGTGGGTCTTCCTTGCTTTGAAAATGAGAAAACTTAGGAAGTTCCCACTGGCTGGGATATGGTCGGATTGGGACGGAAGGATGGATGGGATCATTGCAAATTTGTTCATATGAGAGAGTATTTTGGGAGCCGAAATTGGAGGTCTCTAGGCTTGACATCTTGTCCATCAGCATTTTGATGATATCTACTGACGGATTGGTGGGTGGAGCACCCCCTAGATTGTAAGGCGCTTGAAAGAGGCTAGAAGAGGCATACGATGTAGTCAGTTGTACCAGTAAAGGTGCAATGTACGGATGACTAGTCATAGGGATAGAAGAGAAGACTAAGGATGGTTGGGTAGAAGGCACGGCTAGGCTCGATGTTGCCACGGGGGTTGGTTAGTGGTAACATGGGCCAATGGATAGGTAGCCACCCTAGTGTTGATAGGGACCAGGGTAGGCGGAATAGAGACGACCAGATTTTGAAAGGGGGTAGAAAGTGGTTGAGTGGGTTGAGGTTGATAGGGGGCCGAAACCCCGGTGGAAGTGGGCCCAAAGATGGAGGGAAAGGCCACACTTGGATGGTTGGTCAAAGGCTGGTCATTGGTCGAGGCAATAGCCTAGGTGTCAAAAGTTTGAACTACAGACCCTGTTGATATGGCCACAGTTTCGAGAAGAGAGGTCGGCATTCCATAGATTGGATTGCCCAAGGAGTCTCGCATTCGGCTATTCGCAAGATAGTGCTGCAAGGCTTTGACGTTGAGGTCTAAGAATCGTGCAAAATCTTGATCCCCTATTGGGATAATAGGCGTCTGGGTCGGGGATGGTCTAGTAGGAGTTCTTTTAGTCTCTGAGTGGAACTCCATTATAGGACTGGTTATGGACGGGGTAGACGAAAGCGGGTGATGCCTCGCGTGATCGACTAGAGCTTTGGCTTGACTAAGAGTCAGAACCATTCAAGGCAAGAAAGAACATCCTCACAAGCTCAAACAAGCAAATAAGAATAGAAAATATGAAGAACACAAGCAGATCCTAAAACCCTAGGAGTAAATTATTAGGATTATAGTGGCTTATGCCTTAGAATGTGTGTAGAGGAAGATTGGCTTTTGAGTCGGGTCCTAGAAGAAGTAGTCTATGGATGGTTTTGGGTTAGTTATGGTGCTCAAGAAGTCTGTGTTAGGTTTCGTACAAGGCCTGGTGCTAAGGAGTAAGCTCCCCTCACTTCACAAGTCCAGTGATAAGCTGGGCCCGCTTAGCCAAAATATACTTCCCCTAGAGATTAGACTCTGCTAGAGAATAGAGTGGGCTTTCCCCTTGGTGATAAAATACAAGTAGGATCACCGGGACAGGTAAGGTATCTGTTGGGGGATGAAATCCCATTCGGGCCTTGTCTCAGGTAAGTTAATATGTTTGTTTTGTGCAAGTGGTTTGGTCGTGTAACATCAAGTGGACTAGATTAATTCAATATGCGTTTATTAATTACTAAGTGTGGTCTAAGAAATGCAAGCAAACAGAAATGAAAGTGCAACGTGTTTTAAGCCCAAGTCAAAATATTTGTTCGTATGAAGACGAATAGAGAAAGAGTCAAAGAATATGAGTTTTGACTAGTCTAGAAGTGCAAGAAAGAAAAGAAAAGTTCTTTTTATTCCTGCTTATGATGTCATTTAGAAGAGACGAAAGAGGCAAAAAGGAAGGAACCTAATGCAACTATATGAACGAAAGAAAGAAAGAACCCAAGGAAGGCGTTAGGGTCCCACCGGCTGTGCCAGAATGTTTCTACGCTAATTTTGCTTTCACATTCAAAAGATAGAAATGAGAAACTAAGAGATGGTCTAGGGTTAGAAGATACCCGGATATAGTCATGCGCACTAAAATCAGACGTCGGAAGGTACTCCTCTTTGGTTGTGGAGGAATGACACCTGCGAAGAAAAAGAGACTAAACACGAAAAAATGTTAGACGAAGAGACGATGGGATGTCAAGCAAATGCTTGATCCCTGAAGTACGAAGACTTCCTTAAGGGATATCAACCCACTAATAAAAAGCAGAATATTTGACTGAAGTAGAAATAATGAAAGACAGAATGAAAGCAAATAAAAGACAAAAAGTAGAATGCATACTTGATATGCAGCAAACTAATCTGCACAGTCACCGGTGTCGGTCTCTGTGCCAGCATCGATCACGGAAGGGAGCCGACGTCGGTTAAAGTGCCGACATAGGTAGGGGTAATGACCAGCATCAATCGGGGCAACAGTTTTGGACAGGGTCTGGTCGGGTCTGGACAGGGTCTTAGGATTTGCAAAAAGGTCAGATGTTTTTGTCTGAGGGTTCGGGAAGCCGGTTTAGGAGTCAGAGGGATTGTTTGGGGGTTTATGTGCAAGGGGTATGGGCAGAGTTACAGACTGTATATTCTACAGAGGGTGGATAGAGGTGATACAGGTGGAAGTAAGGTCGGGGCTATAGTCTGAATCTAAATTTGGGTAATGATAGCAATTAAAAACAATAACCAGAGATCAGAATAAAAACATAGAACAAACGCTTACCTGTTACGCGCTGAAGATAAAAGTCGGAGACATGATTGATGTTGTCGCTGTGTCACAGAAGTTCGATGTAGCAGACCTCCAGCAAGATGACTGAAGTAGAATACCTATACCGGAGAGAGAATGCGAGAGATTGATTGCAGATTGGTTAGATGTAAGAATTGGTTGATCATTTGAATGAAGAGGTTTGCTGATTGATACGAAGGAAGGTCTGATAACCGATCGAGAAATGGATTGGCAACCAAATGGATAACAGTTCCTGTGTTCGGGTCGAGAACGTAGTGTTAAAGATAACCGACGTCAGCAGGACTACCGATGTCGGCTGATAAGTGACCGACGTCGGCCGGGTTATGACTGTCATTGGCAGATGCAGAATGGGGACAAAGGTTAACGTTAGCTCTCTGCTCATTTTTACATGCTTCCAGGGTTAAAGCTTGTGGGAAAATGGTCGGCAGGGGTTAAATAGGCATGGAAAACTAAAATGGGGGTTAAGGGGAGGACGACAAGGGTTAGACACAATTACGGTGTCTACACTAAGGCTTTCCTCTCAGCATTCGTCTCTATTTTATCACACACCACAAGCATGCCTACAATAGGAAGTCCCAACAAAACAAAAATACCTTTGAGGGTGATACCCACATCAACATATACCACCCATCATAAAGTGCTAGTTAGTCACTCCCATATTACTAATAACATGGTGACCAACTCAACACTCATCAAAATCCACCATAGCTCCATAATCCCACCAAATCCCAAAATTGTGAACTGTGTCTGATCTACTTTAGGTAACCTATTCAATAGATCTGGTAGCCACACTACATATAATAATCTCCATAGCCTATATCACCTATATAAAATATCAAACAACAAATAAATTATTAGATCTCTATCCAAATGATAATCAAATATAATTTACAAACTAGAAACATAACAAACTAATAAATTTAACTCCTTTTTCAACCTATTTGGTTTTTATCCATCATTTTTAATTAGTTCAACCTTGTATTTCACTATATTTATCTTATTTTCTATCTCATTAAATTGTCCATGTATACTACCAAATTGGCCAATCATATTTTATACTAAGTTAGCTAGGTATAACATCATCAATAACTTATATTAACTACATTGATTAGATTATATGTCATCAGCCACTTTACTACATTGTTGGCTAGCTGTAAAACTAAATTTACTATCCTAATAGATAACTCCATCAGCCTATAAGTACATAGTTAGTCAACTTCTTATTTTCAACACCATCAAATAACTTGTATGTCATCAACCATTCTCATATGTAGTCAACCACCTATCCAAACTTGCCCTATTTAGTTCATTCGACCAAACTAACCCCATTCAAAATGAGTGGTAATTTTTAAATAGCTTAAAATTAATGCCTTAAAGCTAATTTTTCACTTTTTGACTCTTACCCATTATTTATGGTATTTTTTAACCTATTGCTAGATATTTTGGGATAAATTTCACTACACAAATGTTCCTCGGCATCTAATTTTCATAAACTAGTTCATCTTAATCCAAAAATGTTAAACATAATTTCATATATATTTCATACCTAAACTATGCAAGTAGAAACTATGATATGTCCTCCAACCTGTCCTCTAGCTCATCCACATTCTTTATCTTGAATCATTGTCTCTCTACTAAACTAAGATATACCCAGAGCTTTGATATTCAATAATAGTAAATAAATAAAGGAATATAAATTTATCCTTTTTAGAGTAAAATTTCTAAAATTTTAAAGCTTCAATTATTTATTGAGAAATTCATATTTTATTTGTAACTTTGTTTTCATAAACTCTTTTGACAAATCGAAATAAGTTCTAGAATCCTAACAAAGTATAGAATTTTATCATGTTAATACATTTTTTTTTTAAATGAATTTCATCTTATTTTTTAGGTCCATCACTTATTCCAGACACTGGACATCATTTTCATATGCTTCTCATGTAGATATTATTTAATAACAACAAGCTAAGTGAAGGAATGTATTTACAAGTTTAATTTTATTTATTTTTTACTTTATACTAAAATTTATTAGCTTAGTTTCATGTGTTGCTATGTTATTTCTTTAACCACCATCCCATGTTTCACTCACATGACACATAATGAACTTTGAGTGGGGCATATGTATACACACAATATTTGTTTAAAAAAACTTTATCACTTACTGATGCTTTATCTCTTAAAATAACCTCTTGAGTTTCAATCTATCTAAGTGCATGCTTTAAAGGGTGTACTAGGAAAGGGGTGGGCAAACAATTAGTGATTTGTAATATTGTTGGTTATATCTTATTATACATAAACCCACTACAAATCATTCTTACCCAAGTCCATAAGTAATTTTACTCTCAATATCCCTTAACTACTAAAAAAAACAAATTTCCTATTAGGTCGACCTTAGTTGACCTAGTTTCAAAAGTTATGTCACATGTTACACAACTAGGTCAGCCTAGATTGACCTAGTTCAAGATTAAATGGTAACTTTTTAAAATTGGGTTGTCATGGGATGACCTTTTAGGATAAAATTATGGAAGGGTTATGACCTATCCATTATTTTAAATACAACTATAACTTAAATCTAATATAGAGAAATATTCATTTTGACCTTATTGCCACTCACATTTATTTTACATTTATATTTGAAGGATCTATTGCTTAAGGTTTATCTTGGATGAAAGATAGCTTGTCTTGTGAGAATTCTTGGATGCAAGTAGTAATATTTTAGCCAATATATGATTTAAACTATTGTGATCCTTACAAATCCACAATAATATCTTTCAAAGCACTATTATCCAAGGGGGTTTGTGTAGATATAAGGTTTTCTTGGCTTGCCATCTTCCACCTTAGGTGATCTAGGCCCCCATTTACCTACCATGATCCCTCTTTTGTTTTGTTTGGTTTAAACCATCACCCTTTGTGTTATAATATTTGATAACACTAGATTAGATTTCATTTTATACATTGGTAGACCTATATAGGGTCATTACATGATATTATGTTCCTAGAAGCTTTTTAACCCTCTCCTTTATGTGTGATAAGTGATCCTTTAATTAGGTTTATCAGGTCTAATTTGGTTTTTCTCCTAATATACAAATTATCATAATATATGTTAGTTTATTACCTACTTTGAGCTTAGATTTATTAATTAGTTTAAGTTTTAGATATATATTTTTTTTCATACATTTTCTATATAAATTACCTACCTACATTCCTAAGAGATCATCCTTCATATCTTTCCACTCTTGGTAAAATACCATTCCTAAAAGTGGTGATGGTGGTGGTATGATAAAGGGTGTGTCAATGGCTTGATTGGTGTTTGATTTTTCTTAATTGGATTTTTGGTTTTGCTATGAATGTTAGGTTAACCAATTTTTCACTAAGATGTTGGATTTAGTTAAACACAATTTGATTTTGATCTTGTTAGAGTTGTGCTATAATTTATTTCCCTTTGTTGTGGGGTACACTAAGATTTGGATTTTATCTAGTGAATGTTATGTTTTGATCAATGAATTATTAGGAGTAGATTGATATATATTTTAAATGGTTTGGTCTTTCTTGTTATCAATGTGGCTTAGGTTTTCAATAGTTTATTTTATAGGAATTTGAGATCCTATCTCTACAATCCATAGAAGTATATCATTCTTCTTCTCAAAATTTGACTTGTCAATTTGGGCTCTACTTTGATTGGTTTTAAAAAAATCATCACCTTTACCATTATGTTTTATTTGATTGGTAAGGCTAATAGTTTCATCATCATAGATGCATTATTGATAAAAAAATGGAATGAAATATGACTAAAATTAAATTTCATATTTAGGTTTTTATTTAATCTTGCTTGAAATCTTGTTTTGGGTGCCATAGGTTTGTGTTTAGGTTCATTTTAGATTTGGTTTGGTTTAAATGGATTTGGAGTAAAATTGGTTTATCAAAAAATGGGAATGAATAATGATGCACGTAAATACAGCCTATGCTAGTCAAGTGGGATTGTAACTAGATGGTGGCTTATACATAATAACTTTAAGGCATGTTATGAGTGATCTTGGGGAATGGTGTGTTCTAAACACCATTATTAATCTATGGTTTAATGGATCTTGTGCTAAGTTTGAATGGATGTACATGGGAGTCCTTTAAATACCTTTGGTACATGAGGTACATCTCCATGATGCAAGGGTGTTGTTTGGGTTTGAGTATTGTTGGATAACAACCTCAGTTCACAAAAAATGGGTAAAACTAAATTTCTAGTTAGCAAATAATGGCATATCCTCCTAGAATATTTATAGTCCATTAGAACATAAACTTTGGTTAACACTTGGTGATGAAATCCAAGTCACTAGACCCTATAAAGTAAAAATAAAAACATGTGAACCATTAGTGTGAGGAAATAGCATATGTAATTATTCTTGGGAGACTTAAATGACCTAGACCCTTTTTTATTTCAAAGGTCACCTTGTAACATGAGGAAAGAGCATACACAATCAGACACTAAAACTCACAAGTAAAACTAAAAAAGGAGATACAAAAATATTATTTGATTAAGATTAAATGATTAAATGTGATGTTTGTTTGATTTCAATTCTTTATCAAGTGAACCTATAATACAATTTTTAATAGTCTAATTGGTCTAGGTATTCATCTCACATGAGTAATTATAAGTTATAAATATTGTAAACACATAATCTAATGATCAATACATAAATACCACTATCAAGATATAAATTCCACTAAGGACATAGATGCCACTCCTAAATACAAAGAAACTAGTACTTAGTACACATATGCCACTAAGGACACATATGCCACTCCTTAGTATACAAAAACCACTAATAAATACACAGATGCCATTAAGGACATAAATTACACTCTTTGATACAAAAACACCACTAAAAAAATAGATGTCACTACTTAGTATACATATAGTACTACTTAGTACATATATACCACTCTTTAATACACAAAGGCCACTACTCATTATACAAATTCCACTAAATACATAAATGCCATTCCTCAGTATAAAATTTCCACTACTCATTACACATATCTCATTACCTAGGATGGAAATGCCACTATATATAACACTTATGTTAAAGTATAGAAAGAAAATAGATTCCTAAAAAAGATATATTCTACTCAAATTTGAAACCAATAGGAATCAAAATGATAAAAACTAATAAAACACTTAAAAATAATTGATAAATGAAAAATAAAATGGGGTAAACCAAGAATGTAAACGTCAAATTTAGATTTATGCAATAGAAATTAAAAAACAACAATTCTAAATATCTACTCTAAACTAAACAAAAACTTTCAATTGAGATATTAAAATAGAATTATACATTCATTTACCATATAAATTTTCTCTTGTTTGATTAATTATGGATTCTCAATTGAACTTGTTTAATAATTTTTGTAGCATGTCCCTATGGTTGATGATTTATTGATTGGGTGATAGGATGATATCAAGGATTTATCACATAATGGGCATGGCCTCATTAGACTATACAAAATTACTAAAAGGGAAGTATACGGCTAAATTTTTAGATTCTTGATAGATGAAATGGGTGGTCAATAGTGATTATAAATGGATAGATGAGATTGAGTCAAAATTATCATTAATGGATAAGTTTATGGAGTTAGAGGATGAATGAGTTTTGATGAGGAGGTTGGATTATATTTGATGAGGAATGAGATCGATTAGATTTTCTTTTTTAGCTTGGGATTTTATGATTTGATTTGATTTGATGAGGAATGAGATTGATTGGATTTGATTTTTGACTTGGGATTTGGTGATTTAATTTGAGAGATGATTTGATTTGATTTGATTTTATTTGTATATATTATTTAATTTTGTGTGCATGGATTTTATTAGTAGCTATTAATCAAATAACTAATAGTGATTAGTTAGTTGATTAATCTGAGAGGTGATTTTATGGGATTGGATAAAATCATCATAGGATTAGGATAGTGTGATTAATTGATTGGGGGTGATTTTATGATGTATGTGTATTAGTCAGGAATGTATTTCCAATGAGATTAGAGTTATAATAAAAAGAAATTATAGGATTAGGTTTGTAATGATGTTATAATTAGGGTTGATTAGCATACAATTAGGAATGATTATGGATTATTATGGATGAATATGGATGATTAGGGATGAATAGGGATGTCAAAAATTGGGTCCCAAAAGTGTCAAAAAGTGGGTGTCAAAAGTGTTTAATCTAGATAGTCGAAATTGGAGTGTATACATAAAGTATTGAAGGACAAACTAGGAAGCTCAAACATCTAAATTATGAGCCTTTTCCATCTTATTTAATATTCTAGAGAATGCTTTTAGGCATGATATTCCCTCATTCATAAGAATGTATTATGTGGAAAAGTGTAAAAATTTACATTGTTATTAAACATCCATGGTGGATGAGGAAGAATCCAAAAAATTACTACCCTTTTTAAAATACTTTGGTTTGGATTCATATGGAGCATTAGAGGAGGATGTAGTGTTGTAATAAAAATTTGTAGAAACTCACATGGGACAAAAAAAAATCTTGGTAGGTTAGCCTTAATAGGAAGACACTAAGGTAATAAAGATCATACCTTAAGGATAATGTGTAAAATCTATTTCCACATCTCCTCCTCCACTAAAATTTTGTGGGACAAAAAGTCTCTCAAAATAAAGGTATGATATATAAGGGTTAGAAAGATCAATCCATCCATCAGTTGGCATGATTAGAACCCAATTTTAATTAGTAACAATACTAAAATAGATGTATTTATTGAATCATAAAAAAAACATCATTTGATATTAAAAAATATTTAGGTAACCATTTTAAATGTTGGGATTTTTTCTAAGGTAGTTATATAATCATCAACTTCTATAGGGATTAGTTTTGAAACCAATAGTTTGACCTGTGGTAACTGTGAAATTATGATAACAACAAGGAAAGTTGTCTCTTTAGTTATTAATATGATTAGTGATCCTTGGTATACAAGAAATGAAATTCCTAAGAATGATAAAAGGAGACATGAATTCATAATATCCATGAAGTTATAGAAGGCATTGATGATTAGAGTTGGCATCTAGATTGTTATAGGAAGGATTGGAGAAAGAAGCAAAGAGAGAAGTTGAGTGCACAAGATAAAAATAATATTATTTTACTTATTTTATTAAATTATTTTTAATATTTATTTGGCCATTAGAAGATAGGAAGCTAAGCAATTTCCAATTTCAACTAGCTTTCCCCCACATTGAGGTTTTCAAGACCAAAATTCTCATTCCATTTTTGTTCTCATGGTTTTTTTTTTCATGCTTCTTTACATTCATGGTTTAATTATGAAGTTCTAGTTGAATTTAAAATATCACATCACATCATTTATAAATTCATTTGACGAGGTTCTAATAAGCATTTTAAAGTAAATTCAAAGTAGAACAACACTATGTGATTATGTAGATTTTAGTGAAACAAATATCTTAGGAGTTTAAATATCAATCTTATATCATTTACATTAATTACATATTTACTAAGGAATAATAAGATATTCTTTTCTAAATTTCTCATTAAGAATCAATGATGAGAAAGGATTATAAGTCTAATGAGCATACGTTCCTTCAATATTTTAGTACTAGTATGCTTGTTGTCACATAATAGTTGACCAATTGTCTTATTTAACATAGTTGTATTGAAAAAAAGATGCAAAACATCATCTAGGTGAGAAAAACATAATGGATGTTAGGATGGTCCTTGCATACCTATTTTTTATAAAGTATCTTATGTCAATTATTTATGTTGGTGGATAATCCTTTGAAATATTGACATTTTAGGCTAAATAGAATTAGTCCATATATTTTGAGTCGAAGCAAGAGATGGAATTTAAACTTAGTGTAGTTGTAAAGCTTTTTTTTACTTAAATATTATTTTACTGAGAAGTGTACCCAATATAATGTATCATTTTTGTCAAGTTTATAATTTTCCTATAACTTAGTATACTCCAAAAATATTTTTTATTCTTAATTGTCAAGTATCTTAGCTAGTGCTTTGTTGATTTATATTCTTTAAATAAGAAAGTCTTTCCCTATGTAAAAAATCTATTTAGTGAATATATATTTGATTTTGGAAAGCATGGAATTCTTAGCCAAGGGATGGTAACCATTCCAAGATTCATTAAATAATAAATGTAGATGTCATCACTTACCTTATAATATAGAGATTGTTGAATAATATTCCTCACTTTCATCATTCATTTCTAGATGCATGAGCCTTTACGTATATCCACCAAAACATGCATGCACTAATTATAAAGTTGGGGACACTACTAGTTAATAAATACTATATCCCATGATGCATGAACCTGCTTAACCCATCTTGATTAAAATATAATAACTTGAGATATTTTGTTTCTTAAAGAGAATTTTAAAACCCTTCATGGATTATTAAAAATAAATAGTATCCCATTTAACAATATGTTATTTGTGAGAATTTTGGTATCTTCCTAAAAACATGTTGTTTATCTTTGTCTATATACTTATGGATAAAATTAGGGTCCAAATCTAAAATAAAAATGAATTCTATAATAGCTTGTAAAAATTATTTAATTAACACCAAATTTATGGCTTTTGATATTCATGTGTTTTTTAAATTTCATAAAAAAATTATTTTCATCTAGGATATAGTTACAATCCATATGTATTTGGGTTTTTATAAGTAAATGTTTTATCCCAAATAAGTGGGGAAATTTTTTAATAGTAAAATTCAAAATAGCTTGGATTTGTTGAATAACTTGATGATTGATATGGATAAAGAACAATCTAGTTATTTGATTATTAACATATACATGATGTCATTATAAAAATTGATAAGTGCAATCAAATGTAGAGTTTTATATCTCCAAATTTCACCTTTGAAGGAGGTTTTTTAGGCCTACCTTTAAGGCTAAGGTAACATGAGAATAAATTAAGGATGTGGGTGACCTATGACTGGGCTAGACCTCTAGAATATGGGGCTAGCTCACCTGGTGCATCTATTTGGCTCAATTAACTAAGACCTACTAGTTTTGGGGTGAAAATGGATAGAGAGTGCATGAAATGAAACCCATTCTAAGGATGGTGATGCACCAATATAGCTTATCCACTCTTGTTTGAACTCCTAACAACACTAATCAACTAATCATGAACTAAATTACTATATCTAAGGCTTCTATGAAATAGTGTTTTACATGAAGGTCATGTTGAATGGATAAAACTTGGAGGTGATTGGTGAGAGACCTATCTTGAGACACTTCCAACCAAGTTAGACTCTAAATATGATCACCAACCATTGACACATCATGTAACTTGCATAAGATAACTTATTAGCATGTAGGTGTGATAATGACATGATAAGGGAGAATTTATATCACTTATGCACATAAAATCAAACATATACACACTAAATACCAATCATGGAGAAGTTGTAATAGTATATTAACAATCCAAGAGGTTTATAAAGTATAAATCTGGGTAGATTTTATTCATATCCAAGTGAGGGATGTCAACAATGGCCTTATGGCCTAAATAAATAGAAGAATGAGAAGGGAAGAGATGTATAATGGCATGGAGGTGAGATTTATAGGTCATAAATGGCCATATCCCACTCCATCATTAGTTATAGTAGGCATGACAATCTCTCATACTCCCTTCTATGTGTTGATGTTCTTTAATGAACCCCTTAGGCATTGATCTAGAGAATTGGAGGTTGTAGTTAACCTATTAAATCCATTTAAATGCCACAAAATGGTCATTAAATTATCCTATGGTAGTTACCAAGTGTAAATGAGTGTAATTAGGCCTCCATGAGGAATTGAGCAATCCACCCTTCTCCTTACATGTTGATTAGGCTAGAAAACTTTCATTTCCTTCATAATTACCATGTAAAATATCATTTATCACCCTTATATTTAGTTA
The DNA here is from genome assembly GCA_037957365.1 of Torreya grandis. NCBI lineage: Eukaryota > Viridiplantae > Streptophyta > Pinopsida > Cupressales > Taxaceae > Torreya > Torreya grandis. Next base: position 739,915 of record JARHVA010000922.1, on the reverse strand, counting down.
CATGGTGTAATAATTTTTTATTGACCCTCATAGTAGTCCTTTAATGCCAACTTTCATTTCCCCTTATTGACCAAGCAGGCCAATTAGGCCACTAGGCATAGTTATCTACCTGTTGGTTGATTGAGTGGTCATGAAACTTGCATAAGACATTTATAATAGTTGAATGATCATGATTTAGATCTGAAAAAAAATTATACACCATGACATAGGCCTTATCAAGAAATATACACCTGTAATTTTGCCAATCTAGGTGACTAGGTCACTTTCTCTTAGCATTTGCAGACTAGTTATTTGGTGCAAACTTGCAGAGGCATTTCCTTGCATATTTTTGGACATATGATTTTATAAGATTAAAATAGTCTCAAAACATCCCCTATGTTGATTTTAAACTCTCCAAACATTTATGTACCCTATAAACATCAAAAAACCCTATAAAAGCATACTTTTTAAGAAGTCCATACACATGTCTATACAATTAAGTACCATATATGGCATATTCTCTGATTTTAATAGTTGACGTAAATGCTTTCCAATCCAATTTATGGTGTTTTATTGAATAAAAACCAATTTTTCCCAAGTCAAGTAGGTTTTTAAGGTCTAAAATCTTAATGATGGTTCATAAATATCAAACTTCCAATCCAAAAATTGTGGTCATGGATGTTTATTCCATATACCCCATAAAAATCTTGAAAATATTTGTGTCCTATGCACCCTTGTGTGTGGAGATATGAATGCAAATTGGTGAATTTTGATCTCTCTACAAGCCTTCTGAACATGTTTGCAATCTTAAAATTTGTTAAAAGATGGGTCCCTAAAGTACACTCACTCCTTCATGTATTTAAAGTGCATTGGGGTACCTAGATCCCCTTAATGTAATTTTTCATAATCCTTTCTACTATGAAATATATGGGCATTGTGATAGGTAGCTTGAGGTGGTATTTTAGAGTAGTATAGTTTGAGAGAGATAATAATACTAATCTAACCTTCTACATATTTTCATTTGTTTTAAATAGATTTCATAGGACATATAGCCTAACCTCACACCTTCTCATGATATTATATTTTATTGGGTGGTTATATTTATGGTACTGAGGCTGGGTGGGGTCTTGAGACCCAAGATTGGTTTTAGGCCTAATAGGCCTAGATTAAGTTCTAGATATTTGAGTCTTATGTAGGTAGTTTGGGTATTTAAAATAATAATATCACCTATTTACCACCTATTCAAAACATTCTCATTTATCTCCATCTTCCTAAAATCCATCTCTATCTCCATTTTCTCATAGGAGCTTGCCTTGAGTATCATCGCTATTAAGCCTGAGTGCCTAATATCAGGTGTTAGGGCCCTAAGTGGTTTTATGACTCTTTCCATCATGTTGATGAGGATATTAAACTCATGTGATATACTTTTAGGATCTATCAATGTCCCATTTGATGGGTTTCCTTCCATATTGTTGTGTATATTCTTACCAATTCTTGCTTAGGGTTTAAGGGTAATTGGGCCTATGTAGACCTAATGTTTTAGTCTAGTGATTTATCTATTCAGCCTGAGACTTTTAACATCATTAAACACTGCTATGTATTTTCCACTTCCCTCCCCATATGGTTTCAACTCTCAATGTTTCACTATTTTTTTTACTTATTTTCTTTTTAGAAAGTAAGAATAAACTTTAAATAAGGATGTGGTAGAAGAACCTGATTTTGTTGTGTGCATGTGATCCAGTCTATTGTAGATACCCCTCTTTGTCTAGGGAGGATGACTTGTAGATAATAAAACAACTAGAAAAGGGGTGGATTAGTGAGATAGTTATTTGGATTACCTAGCATGAGATAGATCCAAGAAGCATTAAGCTTCCTTGAAGTATGTCAATCCACTCTTTAAGACAATTAAGTTATGATAAAAGAAAATATATGCTTGCATTAAACAATAGAAAGTAATGTAACTTTACTTCAAGAGATGATTTTTAATAGGAATGAATTTATTTCACTAAAATAGAAATAATTTGATAAAGACAAATTTTAAAGTGTTCAAGCCTAATTCAAAAAATAATTTAAACCTTTATAATGAAATGAAAATTCAGAAACCAAAAATTGGGTAGGGGATGATAGGTGAATATTGATTTTTTTTGGGAAAGTAAAACACACAATGATCATTTATGGCCACTATAAAACTAGTTCTAGTTAGGGAAACCATTATCGATTGAGGAACAACCATTGTCAATCAAAGGTGACTAATGATGGTTCTTGTAAATCCTGGTTTGGGGGAAATGGCTACTAGGGTGAGTTGTATAAGGGATCTAAAGGTGGTTTATGATTTAATGTTAGTTGATGAGAGTGAAATAAATCTTATAATTATCTAGTTTAGAGGTTGGGTATTTGAGTGACTAAGATGGTATGTGGATGGCTTGGGGGTAGAGGTGGAGTGCTTAAAGTTGTAGAACTCCAACACAAAGAATGGAATGCTAGGAGATGGGAATGGATAAAAGTAATGAAATTACTAAAACTATCCACTAAACTTTGATAAAAAGTGTAGATACTTAGCTCTAAGGTTTTGGTTTAAAAGAGTGCTAAGGTTGAGTGGTAATTTGCAAGAGATCCTGGAATAATACAGGTAGAGTAATGGTACTTTGGATCTTCATGATGAGTTGTTGAAGCACCTGGGTATATTTGGTTTGGTTCCTAGTTTGCTTGGGAGATTTGATTCACCTAAGAGTAAGAGAGTCTCATGTAAAATATATATTTAACCTCCCTGAGGCAAGGCTTTTAGGTTACATTAAATAATTATTGATGATCTTAGTCAACTACCATCGATCAAGGGGTGGCTATCATCGATCAGGGTGAAAAGGTTAAAAATGGCTAAAATTAGCCCTTTTCACTAATTATTAGTTGTTAATAGGTTAATAAATGGCTCTAGGTTAATAAATATGTCATTGGGATGCATGCAAAAGAAGTCTTAAGAAGATAGGGCATTAAATGCCAAGGTAGAAATGGTCCTTAGGCTAGGTGTCGATCAACTAGCCATTAGGTTGGGTAGGTAAGGTGTAAATAGGCCTTATTTAATTAATTATCTAAAGGGGTTGAATGGGTGTGTTGGAGGTTTTTTAATATTTAATCCTAACCTAAGGGGCCAAGGGGGCCAAGGGGGCCAAGGGGTGCTTGATGATGATTAGAACCATACAGTTTTCTAGTGTCTACATTTTGCCCCTTTTTGTTGTGTAGGTTGCATCCTCAAGCTGTAAATCATAAACAATATGTACAATGGCAAGTTGGATGCCCCGAGTATGGGAGGTAGTGGTCCCCCTCAAATCCAGAAGTGATGAGGTGAAAATAGAGTTGAGTGTGGGTTTGACAAGTGTATATGGATGAAAAAATCTATAAAAGATGGAATGAAGTGGAAAAATAGGGTTGTGTTGAGGAGGACAAGTGACAAGTGAACCAGGCTACCACATTTAAGCATAGTAGATATGGGTACACTTATAAACTCAAGTCTCCATAAAAATGTGTTTGGATTCATAGGGGTTTAAAATTTAGGTGATCCTAAGAAATGGAAGTGATAAAAGGTGATAGAATAGAAAGGAAATGCATTCCAAGGCATATGAAAGGTCATAATCAAGTGTATCATCATAAAACATGGTAAGGTTATGAAAATGATGTCAAGGTTAGTTTTGGGAAGGGTGGTTTGGTGTAAGAAAAAGCTAAGTAATCTAAGTATCCCAAGGGGAATTAGGTAGTAGGTTTGATTTTTTTTTAAATGGGGTCTTGGTGGTAAAAATGAGGTTAGGGTGTTAAAACCCTAACTGGGGTTGACCATTATCAGTTGAAGTTGATTGACGGTGGTCAACTTAAGACCATCAGTAGTCAAAGACAAACCTTAAAAAGGGATCATGACCATAAAATGTCAAAGTGATTGTATTATGGAATTTTTCACTTTGTCAACCAATTGTCTATTTATATGAGTAAAATGATAGCTTTATGTGAATTCCCCTCATGAGTTGAGTGATTGACCATGGTTGACTATGAGTTGGAGTATAGGGTAGAAATGTTAGGTGGGATAGGTGAGATATTAATTGGAGAGGATGCAACATGGGAGAGGATGTAGTGTGGGAGAGAATGAGTTAGGGGTTGAGTGGTGGTTGTGCAAAGGGCCCCACCTTGGATCTGCATGTGAAATGAGGTAGGGTTGTGCAATTTTATTATTGTTTATTTATTTATTATATCATAAGTGGGTGTGGTATTAAAAATGGGGTTTTTTGAGGAGTTAAATGAAATTAAATAGTGGGGGGAGGTAATTCAGGGTAGTATTATTTGTTGAGTGGGACATATGTTAAGGTGATGCAATAAATTAGGGGTTTGGGGGTTATTTAGGGATTTTAGGGTAGGAAGGTAGGGTTTAGGGGTTAACTGATGGTTACAAAGTGACTATCACTAATTGATAGTGGACCAATGGTCAGTCAAGGTGGGACTGTTACCAATCAAAAACCCTAACTGGTAGTGGTTGAGGATCGATCGATAGTGGTTTCATAAGGAATCAACATCGATCAATACTCGACTATTGGTAGCCATCTAAGAAGGCTAAGGGGTGAAGTAATATTAGCATTTTACTTAGTTGAAGTGGGTTAGGCTTAGATTAGGATAGAAAACTTAGAGATAGGAGTACTTATTTCAAATTAGGCTCAGCATAGGGTTAGTTAATAGCAAAGAGGTTGTAGTAGGGATAAGTGTGATAGGTAGAATGTATATGCTATTTTGAAAAGTGTAGGTTAAGCTAAGATATGTGTCTAACCTTATAGGTGAGGGAGTTATTGGTGATGTAGGATTGAGTGCCACTACTCTTAGATAAGATATGTAAGGGTATGACTTAGTAAGATTGGGAGTGCCTAACAACATTTGGATTAAGTGGCATGAGATACTACTAACACATGCCATGAGATGCAATGATGATGGTAGCCCTCATCAAGAGATAGGACCCAGATACCAACACCTTTATTTTACCAATAGAGGAGATCATGATCTTGTTATAAGATATCAAAAATATCTTGAGACTATTGATATAAGATGAGGTGATAGAGCATATCCACAACAAGGAGGAGGATGCCTACATAGATCATCTATTTGGAGAGGATTTTGTACAAGTGAGGTAACATGTTGGAGGGTTCTATTTTAGAGATATGTATTACATGGATAAGGTGGGGAGATGGCTAATGACAATGATGATGATAGTCATAACCTTATATGTGCTTCCTAATTTGAGTAGAGGTAGATTCCCCTAGGCACTATTAGGTGTTTTTGTTATATGATGGAGGATTAGATGGTATTTATATGGGCCCTAGTGCTACTAGTATAGATCTATCATGAACTATGGGGTTATCATGTGCATAAATAGTATGATATGAGTGTGGGCTTTGTATTGAACTATTAGGCCTATAAACACATCAAGGTGTTGTGACTAACTAGATTTCCTTGACACACAAGGGATTAGAGAGGGTTCAGGGTTGGTTTTATGAGATGGAGGGAAAATTATACACTTATAGTAGTAGGGGTAGAGGGTCAAGATATAGATTGGTTTAAAGATAGATTGGAGGCATTGGTTGATGTGGAGGTCATCTAAATACCCTACACCAAATTCCCATCATGGGTGGGTTACACCAGACACACGTTTTTGTTGTAGAGCTATAGATGGATACATGGGAGGTGGTGGTAGGAGGTAGAGTTGATCCCCTTTGACTAAGTGAGGAGATAATTTAGATTGGTGGAGGGTGTCCTCGGGGCATTCCCCAAATACAAGAGATAGGCTATGAAGGCATCATTTCCTCCACCATATCCAATTGAGGATTTTTATCTTGAGTAGATACTAATTTCTATATACATTAATGATGTAGGCATTACCTAGGATTATATTGTATGGTTCTAGGGATACTATGTCATTACAAATTTTGGAGTAGATGATGGATAGGGATAGGTAGGAGGTGTGGGTGGATATTAGTAGGCTATCGATGTAGAGATGGAGGATGAGGAGGGGGATCATATGGATGTTGATGCCCAAAATAGATATAAACTCCTCACCGAGTGAGATCAGGTGAGAGTGGCATTGGCCATAACACATGTAGTATTGGTAGCTATGACTTAAGAGAGACACTGCACAAGGGTATTTGGTAAGGAGTACATAAGAGAGAGACACTCTCTAAGGACAAGTCACTACTCTTACTCAAGAGAGAGACCAAGTGAGAGGATAGGTTATGACCTTGACATAGGAGCAATACCATACATGAGCTTAATTGGCATTGATGATTCAGTAGAGGGATCAGGTATAGGGATAGGTGAGCTTGATATCAATAGAGAGGGATGTCTTGAGATAGATAGGAGGGTGAACACCAAAAGGTCAATCACATACCATTCCCATGTCTAGATATGTGGCCATAGTGGAGGAGCTTAGGTATTATGAGGTACTGGTCTTCACTCAAATTCTAGGTGAGCCTTGATATGTTGAGTATGTAGCAGTGCTAGTGATGGGAGGGAGGATTAGTAGTGTTACAGCTAGTTAGTGGGAAGCATCTATAAGTGCACATATGGATATGAAAGATGGATAGGCTCCAAGGGGTAGTAGTACCCTAGTACCCTAGACCCTATTAGACTCCTTACATGATTTTGATACCATCCTAAAGACCAATGCAATGAGATGCATATATCATTTTGAGACACATGGACACTTGATATATATATATATATATATATATATATATATATATATATATATATATATATATATATATATATATATATATATATATATATATATATATATAATATATATATATCAAGTGTCCATGTGTCTCAAAATGATATATGCATCTCATTGCATTGGTCTACAGGCCGATATCAAAATCATGTAAGGAGTCTAATAGGGTCTAGGGTACTACTACCCCTGGAACCTATCCATCTTTCATATCCATATGTGCACTTGTAGATGCTTCCCACTAAGTGTAACATATATATATATATATATATATATATATATATATATATATATATATATATGTAATTTGATTATGATTTATGATGTGATTATGTTGTTTACGATGTTTGTGACATGTATATGATGTTATTTAGCATTTTTCCTATAAGTTGGTGTATGCTTAATTATATGTTGAAAATGTGGATGTTTTAAATATATGAATCTATATGATTGATAACATATTTTTATGACTCATTTATTTATGAAAGAAATGATTAAATTGTTATGATGTAATAAATGTGATAAAAATAATTTGGTGGTTGTGATCATTGCTTAGATAGATGTGTAGACACCAAAATTATGTCACACACTTGTGTGACTCCCTGTGTCTAAACCCCCTTGATCCCCTTTTAATAATTAACCTTCTTAACCCATGTTTTCACCTTAAAATATTTAATAAATTTCATTAAAACCCATTTATGCCACCTCACCTAGTCACCTCATCCTAAGACTAATTCTTACCCTCTGAGTCACCTTGAGACTTAGTCTCCTAATCCTAGCTACCTATGACATTTTCTCACCCCTAACATAAATTCCTAACTAATTACATTCTTCATAGCCTTGAATTTTTATCATTTTCTAATGGACACCACACTTGGCAAGAGAAGGAATAGATAATGGGATAAAAATAGCCCTTTTACCTATTCTCATACCACCAACATCAGTCAACCCTTAGTCGACATCAGTGGGATCATTGATGTCGATTACTTAATAAAAATTCCAAGTTTGTATTCAAGTCACAAAAATCAATAATTCACACACAGGATTTTGGCAATCAGAGCATCTTACATTAACTTTCAAAATTTAGTCTTACCATTACTCTGCACAAATTGATTTAGATCAGGAATTGATACACTGCATAGAGCTTAAACTCTTGAGGACTAATAGCACATGTTTTTCTTATCTGTTCACCCATCGATTCACCAAGCCTCATCAAAGTCATCTATCTGATAGTCATAATTCACCTATTTCACCAAATAAGTATATCTCGATGTTTTATAAGTCTTTAAATAGTAATTTTATAATTGCTTTACATTATACTATTTATTATTTCATGAACCCTAGCTCCTTCCATGGAGTAGTTATAAATCTCCCCACCCACTTCTCTTTGCCCTAGCATACCAACCCTCTATCCAAACTCACATGAGTCTAACCACATCCTTACAAATCTTCCTAACTTCACAAACTAACCATACTCCCATTCTCCCCCTAGAAAAGCTTTCTCTAACTCATTATAATATCACTACCCTAACTGACATCAGTGACCCCAACCAATGTCGGTGACCCAACTGACATCAGTCCTTTAAATGATGTTAGTTACTATGTTTCTAAACCAAAAACCTCAAAATCACCTAAGAACCTTCCCAAAACATAGATGTAACTTATCAACCTGCACTATATTATCTTCTACTACACTCAAACCTGCAATAGGATAAATAGAACTCTAACTCTCTCTCTCTCTTTCTCCCTCTCTTTACTTGCATTTATTTTAAACTTTATTTTAAAATAGTGGACTGTCATCCCAAGGAAGTGTCATGCTTCTTAGAATAAGCATGTAGCTTGGCAGTCTACACATATCTCCACTAACAACTATTTTGTATAGTGTTTTCTTATCTACATGTGTCTTCCTCCATAGTCAAAGAGGGGAATCTACAAATTCTATAATGTTTCACACTTATCTGGGTTTTAATCACTTATCCCTAACTCTCTCTCTCTTTTCTTTATCTCTCTCTCTCTTTGAATGCAAAATAATCTTAAAATGTAGTGAAACATTCTGATACGCTCGATGGGACCCTAGAGTTTTCTTGGGTTCATTACCTATCTAGCTATTCATATAGGTGCACCATAGTGAAATTTTCATTCCTTTCACTTTCTTTCTTTATCTTTCTCAAAAATGATATTTTGAATTTTGAATTTTCCTTTTAAGGAAAGAACTAAAAATTTCCTTCCCTATCATTCTCCTCTTCTTTTGCCTATAAAATAAATTCATTATTTTCATGTAAGATAAAAATAATACTTTCTTTTTTTTGTCTCTTTTGAGTAATAGGATAGTGAAATTCATCCTCTTCTCCTACTCACCATTGTTTCAATCTAAATTTACACATTTTTGATTTGGGTTTAAAACTCACTATATGTCATTATTTTTCTTGCTACATTTAGCTCACCTAGTTAAATAAATCATCATGAATAAATTGTAAAACACAAATGTTACACAACTAGATCACTCTCACAAAATTAAACATCTAAAATCACTTGAAACAAGGCCCATTGGGATTTCATCACCCAGAGGATCACCTCACCCTACCTGATGATCCCACTTTGATTTCACCACCAAGGGGATGACCCACTCCATTTTATAATGAAGTATAAACTTTATACAAGTGGTATATTTTGGCTAAGAGGCCTAGCTTGGCTTTAACACCATCAAGTATGGGGAGAAATCCCCTATAACAAGCCACATACCTAATCTAATACAAATTTTTGTTGAGCACCAAAACTAACTTAGAACCATCCTTAGATTTCTCATTTAGTACCTATTTCACAAACCAATTTTACTCTCACACTCTCTAAGGAATAAGCCATCAAGAGACTAAAATTAGTTCCTAGGAGTTAACATTTAGTGGTTGCATGTTCCTTTTTTCTCCCTTTTGTCTTCTACATTTTTGAGTTAGTGAGGACGTTTCATTTATCAATTTATAAATCTAGGCATTTCTACCTCTCAGATTCTATTAACCTCTAGTTTTAGGTTTTCTGTGTGTCCTTTATCCTTCCACAAACCTATTGAATCCTTTGTTTCACCCCAATTTTTCCCCTAGGTTGCCAAAACCTTAGATTTTTCACCTTTCTATATTTCACAGTAATCAACATCGATAAGGCCACCAACATTGACAGCCCTGTTACCTACTGACATCAGTTAGATAATCGATATCAGTGACTATGTTTTTATAACTTTTAGCCTAGTTAAAATAACAATCTAAAATTATATACCTACCTGCACTCAAACCTAGTTTTCTGATGTTCTATCACTAATATATATTCTAAGGCCTACCTTTATCCCTTTTGCATGGTCTTAATGTGTATCCAAGCCAAAATTCTTGCCAATTATGCAAGCCAGCAACCACTCCCACCTTCCCCTCTCTTTTTTGATTCTACCATAGAGCATACTTTGGCTAAAAAGAATACCCCTATGACTACCAATCCTAACCAGATCCCCCTTGTACCTAAAGTATATCCTAACTTCACAAAATTTCTTGATCATAACATTGTAGCCCTTCAGCATTATCTCACCACGATCCAAACCCTTAACACTATAGGAGATCCCCTTTATGGCATGCCAACTTATTTGATAGAGATAGTTATAGTCTTGATGGTTTATACCATTCCATCTATGGTCACCCAAACCACTACTATAATAAGTGACCAACCATCAATAAAACTAAAAATTCAACCAACCCAATTGCTTAGTCTCATCTTCTTAACCCAACTTCTGTAGTAGCTCTCTTAGCCTCGTATCCACTACTAGCCCAACTAAGTCAAACACCATTTAAAAACATGGTATTTCCCATCCCATCAACTCTTACACCATTAATTACAAGATTTGAAACTCATCCTTCAACCCATGTAATCATGCTACCAACCCAACCTCTGATGATGACACCCAACCAAGGCATTGTCTCCAACCCCACATGACAAGCCTCTTTCATTTCTACCCCTCAACCCATGAATCATTACTATTATGTTGCATCTACACTCTCATAACAAGGTGTGTTATATCCAACCTCTATCTCCATTTAAGTAACCTATAACTTAGGGGGTGCTTCTCACACCAATCTTTCTCCTGGTCTCATCAAGATGCTGATGGATAAGATGTCTAACCTAGAAACATATCTGTCCATTTTAAAGAATGTTCTATCTTATGATCAAATATGTAATGAACCCATCCATATTTCTGTACCTATTCTCCCCTACCTGAGTCAATGGGACGTCCCTAAATTTACTCATTTACATATTAAGGAGGAACCAAAATAACACTTATGAGCATTTCTCCATGCTTGTTACCTAATAAGACATGGAAATGAATTATTGCTTCTCATTTTCCCTATGTCTCTTTTGGGTGCTACCCTATATTGGTATAGTTCCATAACCTTGCACTCCATTTTCTCATTTACCAAACTTGCTCAACTATTCTTGGATCACTTCTCTATCAATATTTCTAAAAAGGTCTATATTATAGACTTTTATTCCATTAAACAATTTGATGATGAGTCTATCACTGACTTTGTCACTCATTGGAGAGGTTTAATCAATCATCTCTCCTTTTCCTTACCTCAACCTGAGCTTATCAATATTTTCTCAAGAGCATGTGCCAAACACATCTCTTATACCCTCTATGTCTAGACTTTATGTACATTTGATGAAGTTTTTACAATGACATGAAAGTTAGAGATTCAGGATATAGATGAAGATAGGTTTAAGTTACTTAATAAAAATACCAACTCAAAACCTAATGACTCTTCCTCTAAACCCTCTTCTTTTAATCAAAAGTCAAAAGGCTCCACCAATTCTGTGGTGATTAAATCAGCTTCTTCTACCATATTCAACTAGTCTAGGACATCCACTTCACAAAATATGACCAAATAATTCCAACAATAGTATGAACAAAGACAATACACTCCTATTGGAGAGTCATACATTTCCATTTTAGATAAACTATTGTAGCAAGGAGTTATTACCCTTCCCCAAATTAGACATCCTATACAATTTGATCCCTCTCATCCTATCCCAACTTGGTATAAAGAGGACAAGTTTTGTGGCTATCATCAAGTTAAAAGCCACAATTATAACAACTATAAAACATTTAAAAACATTTTTCAAGATATGCTTGATAAAGGCGAGCTTATCTTGGATAACCTTAACATGTCTGCTAACCAAAGCATGGATGTGTTAAAATAGCCTTTTCCTAACCATTCACTCAATAAAAAAAATGTTCAATCCATGACCAATAACTCACCTAATCATGATATTCATACGGTTAATATGGTCTTCTCTTTACCTTAGTTCCAACCTCTCCCACAATTGGAGGAGACTATTTTACCTATTCCTTTTCCACTAGTAGAGGAGCCTATTTCACCCATTCCTCTCCCATGTGTGGAGGGGCCTCCTCTACCTATCCTTTTACTAAACGAGGAACCTGTAATGCCTATTTCTCTTGTACCTATTTTGCCTATTCTCCTACCTTTGGAAGACCATTCCATGCCCACTCCCCATCCACATATTGAGCAAAGCATCATTCCTATGCTCTACCCTCTTAAAGAGCCTTCTTTACCTACTTCTCCTCTACTAATGGAGGGCAGTGCCTCATCCACTCCTCTTTCACATATAGAGGAGTCTGTATTATCTATCCTTGTACTAATAGAAGGACTTATTGTGCTTACACCCATCAAACCAATTTTACCCCTTTTCTTGATAATAGAAGAGCACACTTTGCCTGCTTCTTGTCTACATGTTGGGGAATAAATCATACCCATGCTTTATCTACTAGAAGAACTAAATTCACCAATTCCTCCCCCATCTAGAGAGGATCATGCCTCTTCTCCTACCTCATTGAATAATACTTGGTTATGGTTCTTACTCATTTTTTACCTAAAATAATATAAGCCAACACTTTCCCTCTTTTCCAATCACCTAAGTCTTATGTGGAAGCAACTGTAAGGCCTACGACAACTTTGTCTAAACCCTTCTCATGGTTGGTAAAAAATGTAGACTTCCTTGACTCCAAAAAGATAGACCACTCAGCATTTTGGGACTGACTTAAAGATCCCTATCCTATGCAACAAATGTCATCCTCTACCACCAATCCTTTTGCTACCATTTATCCTAAAGTTTTTGACAAAGATAGAAATTTTTTTCCTAGACTGTCAGAATCATAGCCCTCTACATCAAAACCATCACAATCATGGGAATCTGGTACTCTAAATCAAATTAGATCTTTGAGTGTTTACTCAGTGTCTAATCTAATTCATCCATAGGTAAAGTTAGATTTAAATCCTCAACCATGAGTTGGAGCTTCATGGCCTAAACTACGGAAGAATGTTAAGCTTCCTAGGCCTCATTGTTCCACTCATCCTCTACCCTCAACTTTGCCTTTGATCTTGGGACCCCATCCTTCCACTTTAGTTGGAGTGTTCTCTTTCCAAGTAGGACAAAAGGCAAAGCTACCTCCTGTTTTGCCTCTACCACTTACTAGCCCTTACACATCCATCAACTTGACATCTATGACTAAAAAAGTGTCAACAAAACTAGTGGCTACACCTTCACCCAAAAGGGTGCCACATAAATACCACATCCATGCTACCTAAATCAAAGAAGGTGTCCACCCCTATTGCAATAAGTGATATCCCACTAGTAAGCTCTCAAGCCTCTCTCTTATGCTAGTTGTCTCAATCCTCCACCATAACCCTTCCTTTGATCAAGCCTTATCAGCGTCTTAGACCAAAACCAACTTAGTTTGATGACACACAAGTTTGTTTATATAATCACTCACCTGGACATGATATGAAAAGATGTAAAGCTATCATAGTTATTCTCCAACAAAACTTTGATATGAGCAACCTTTTCATTAAATATCTTCTTTCTAACCTCATAGTTATTTTTCTAGTTGCATATTGAACTCTACCTATCACCTCACCTGAGTCCAAGACCAATGGCAAGGTTGTGCCTTCTCCACCACCTTCTTTGCATGTGTTCCAGATCAACATAGTTAATGTGGCCACATGGTCTCAAAATCAAAAGGATAAAGGTAATGCAAAGGCCACCACCCCTTGGGCTCATCCATTCTTAAAATATGTTCCTCCACCAAATCTCAAGATCTCTATTCTTGGTGTTCACCAACCCACATCTTCACAAGTCATTCAAGATGTAATGGTGAAATAACTTCACCAAACCCTTGTAAAGATGTCTTTATATGAGTTAATCCAAAAATCATCCTAGCATCATCAAGCCTTGTCAAGGCATTACAAGCCATTGGGGTAAAACTTGATGATCCTCAACCTCTTACAGCTTTGGTAGATTCTCTTGATACTATTGCCCTAGTTTCTTTCAGTGATTTAGAAATTTTAGCTCTTCACCCTAGAGACTAGGACCCTACACTTTTTATCACTGCATATATTAATCAAACTCATGTTAAGAGAGTAATTATCAATGGAGGTGATTGTATTAATATTATATCTACTCATGCCTACAAGTAAATATCACTTCTTAATAATTATGTGTCACAATCTGATGTAATACTCCATTCCTTCAATGATACTATAGTGACTACTATGGGTATTGTAGTCTTACATATCTATGAGGGTCCTTGCATAATCCCCAAACTATTTTATGTTATCAAAAGAGATTTCTAATACAACATATTACTTGGATGGCCTTGGATATGTGTCATGGCATGTGTACCCTCGACTTTATACCACTGTGTCAAAATTGATCATGGTGGGCACGTGCATTTTATTCCCACCGACCTACCTCCTTTTAAAACATGAAACATGACTTATCATCCCAATGATGTCCTCTTTCCATTAAAAACATCTTCCTCTTTACATTCTACCATTGAAGCCTCGACAAGCTTGAATACCTCAGTTACTCAGATACTAGTGACACAAATTCTCAAAAAATACTCCATGGAAGACACTTTCAAACACCTTTGACTTAGAGAGTATCATTTTTTGACACTTGACATTTTCCATACTCCACAAGAGTATGGAAAAATTCACATGTATCCCAATTATGATCCCTGTATTGGGATGATCATCTTATATGGTCCCCCTAACCTTCAAATTAATCTCACATATGGAGGAATCAATCAAGATCCTACTATTTAAAATCCCTCCTCTTCACCACAACCTTTTACCTATGACTTCTCCTTCCTAGGAAAACCAAGTTTTGCTCACACATATCTTTATAGGTGCACCTAAAAAGGATTTAGGTTTGGTCATTATGAGCAGTGTGCTCATACACCCATTGAATACCCCACCAACAAGACCATCAAAGAAAACAAAAAGTGATATGGTTTGGGTTTTGATGAACCAATGAAACCAACCAAGGTCTCTCATATAAAGGATCCACTCCCTCCTTCTCCATCCTCTCCTCTTCTCTTACCATCAGCTACGTAATCATAGGTATCCATACCTCCTAATTTTTTTTTTAATTAATTTTATTTATTTAAAACCCCTAACCTATCATCTAGGTGAGGAAACAAGATCCCTTCCTCTCATTCATCCTAAAATGATTGATGAAGACTCTCCCACTATTAACACTATCCAATGTCAAGATTATGATGTTATTCTCACCTACATGGGTGTAGATGATTCTTATATCCAAAAATCACTTCCTTTTAAAATATAAACTATGTTAAATAAATCAACCATTGACATTATTTTGCCTTCTCCAAATAACCCCTAAACCTCAAGAGTGGCTGATATTTACATTCCCTTGAATAAACCAATTATGCCACTTTCCTCTCTAATCATAGTAAAACATTTTCTTGGTCTTATCATTACATGCCTAGAATTAACCCCTCTATCATTACCCATAATATTATAACTAACCATGATGTTAAGCCTGTTAAGTAGAAGCTTCATAAGATGAACCCTCGTATTACTCTCCTTGTCAAAGAAGAGATCCTACACCTCCTCTCTATTGATTTTATTCAACCCATTGACTATCCACAATGGGTCTCCAATATCATCCCTATTACAAAAGTGATAGGTGGAATCTACATTTTCACTGACAACCATGATCTAAATCTCACTTGTCTAAAGGATGACTTCTCTTTACCAAGCATCAACCAACTTGTTAACCTGACGATCAACAATGAGATAATATCTCTTATGGATGGGTTCTCAGGCTACAACAAAATATTAATTTCTCTTAAATATCAATGCAAGACCTCCTTCATAACCCCATGGGGAACTTTTTGTTACCGCATCATGCCTTTTAGCCTTAAAAATGCTGGCACTACCTATAAATGCACTATGACTTACATTTTTCATGACCTCCTACACAAAATTATGGAAGACTATGTGGATGACTTACTTAGAAAGTCTAAACATCTCCAAGATCACTTGACAATTCTCAAAATCATATTTACTCATCTCCTCCAATATAACATTCATCTAAAACCAAAGAAATGCATCTTTGGGGTCTTTTCAGGTAAGCTTCTAGGATTCATTGTCTCCCTCTATGGTATCAAGGTTGACCCTACTAAGGTTTGGGCAATACTATAAATGCCTCTACCC
Source organism: Torreya grandis (assembly GCA_037957365.1). NCBI lineage: Eukaryota > Viridiplantae > Streptophyta > Pinopsida > Cupressales > Taxaceae > Torreya > Torreya grandis. The sequence continues at coordinate 723,613 of JARHVA010000922.1, read as the reverse complement.
ACTAATATTGAGTAGCTCTATAGCTTACAAGGCAAATTTTAGTCAATCTACCATTTCATCTCTCAGATGTCAGATCAATGTCAACCTTTTCATGATCTACTTAAAAAGGATGTTTCCTTCCATTGGAACATGGATTGTCAGAAAGCCTTTAATGCACTTAAAAGGTATCTCCTTTCACCACTGGTTCTTATTCCCCCTAAAAAAGACCTTCCTTTCTACCTCTACATTTCTATAACAAACCATTCCTTGGGTGTTATGATTACACATCAAGATGGTCAACATAGAGAGCAATCTATTTACTACTTAAGCCAAATGTTTATTGATTATGAAACTCGGTATACTCATACCAAAAAAATTTGGCTCACATTGGTCCTCATAGCTTCCAAACTTCACCACTACCTTTTAAATCAAAAAACCTATGTTGTCACCCATACTAACCTCCTCAAATACGTGCATTCCAAGCCATGCCAAAAATAGCATATGGCTCATTAGCTCATGTTCCTTGTTGAGTTTGACTTGGAATTCATCTAAAAAAAGTCTATCAAGGGGAAAACAATTGTTGACAAGTTAGTTTATGCCCCTTTACTCAAAAACTAACCTTCTAACCTCAAATTCCCTATTGAGTCTATTACAATTTTATCCACTGATGACATCTCCTATCAAATGATGATGTTATTTGTTAAGTCTAAATGTCAAGTCAGTGGGGGTGTGTGGGTCATCCTCATCCCTCTTAATGGTGAGCCTATGCCTCTATCATTTAAACTATAGTTTGAATGTACTAACAATAGGCTAAATATGAAGCTTTGGTCTTAGGGCTTCAAACTACCATTTTCTTGGGAATCAAATCAATAGTTATCTTTGGTGATTCCCAACTAGTGATTAATTAGGTAAATTATTCTTACCTCTACAAAAAAGAAATTTTACAATGATATAAACATTGTGTAGATGCATTATTAGAATCATTCAACCACTACCTCTTGTAGACTATTCCTCAATCTACAAACAAGTTTGTCAACATGATGGATTCCCTTTCCTCACACATTCCATCTTCACCCTCTTCTTCAAAAATCTATGTCACCATGCATCGCCTCACATTTCCCTCTTATGTGTCAACTAACATCCTATTTGTGGGTAATTTTGACTCTAATCCACATGACATTTGGTACAAATGGCTTGTTGACTGTCTCACTTATGTTATTATTCCATCAAAATTTTCTAGTAATGGGATATGTGCTTTCATTAAAAGTACTAATTTCTACACTATGTTGGGGGGCCTTCTCTACAAATGAGGATTTGATGGTCTCCTCCTTAGATGTCTCACTCATACTAAAATCCCCTTTACCATTAAGGAAGTCCATGATGGGATTTATGGTGGATATTTTAGTGGGAATTCAGTTATTAAACACATCCTTCAACTTGGCTACTATTGGCCAACACTCAACCAAGACTGTCAAAATTAAGTTTGGTGTTGTGTCAAATTTTAACAACATGCTAACCTCCTTCACACTCCAAGCCATACCTTATAAGTCACCATATACTTTTGGCCCTTTTCACAATGGGGTTTGGATCTAATCGATGAGATTAACCCTCATTCATCTCTCTATCATCATTCTATCATTACTACTACTAAATACTTCACCAAGTGGGTCAAGTTTATTCCTCTCATCTCCACTAGGGCTGATAAAATTATCAACCATCACATCATCTACCATTTCAATGTCACCCATAAAAATATTACCACTAATGGAAAACCTTTCAAAAACAAGACTAATTAAAAGCTTTGATGCTTTTGGAATCAAATTAAGCTTCTCATCATCATACTATCCACAATTAAATAGATAGGTAGAAGCTTCTAAAAAAAACTTAACTAAAATTCTCATGAAGGTAATCAATAATGTTGTTAGGGATTGGCATATGCACATTCCCTTTGCCTTATGGGCTTATCGCACTAACATTCAATCCCCTATGGTGTTATGCCTTTTTCACTGGTCTATGGGACAGAAATAGTCTTACCTCTCAAGGTTTAGATTCCTTCTCTACACATCTCTCTACAAGACATACTTACTAATGATGACTTTCAACAAGAATGTTTGGCCCAACTTGAGCTACTCGATGAATGTTGTCTAGTAGCCCTTAATCACCTCGAAATCTATCAAGATCATATCAAACATGCTTACAACAAAAACCTCAAGGAGTGATATTTCAATATTATATATCTCATTTTAAAGGAAAATCAACATGTGATAAACATGGAGAAAAGAAAATGCAGAAATTTTGTTCCTAATTGGCTTGAACCCTACATCATCACTCAAAAGTATGGTTTAGGAACTTATCACCTGTCTTCTCTCAAAGGCAAGCTAGAACTTGAGCCTTTAAATGCTTTGCACCTATGACCATTCTTTTGTTAATCAAGTGACACTTCACTTCATGTATAACTTGAGTTCATTCCTTGAGTAACCCTATTACATTCACCTCCCTTCCTCTTAACCCTTATTCCTGGACACTTAGATAACCTTCCAAGTGTTATGGTTTTTCCCTCATAAATGAAAACCTCTAAGAATCTATAGTCATATCCATGACTAAATTCATATGTAAACAAAAATATAATAATATAAATTAGGATATATATAAACATTATTATCTCTTAGGTCATGATTCTCAAACATAGACTACTCCTTGAAGGATAGCTACGTAACTTCCATTGCTAATATAAATATACTACTCCCTTGAAGGACAACTATTAAAAATAATTAAAAGAAAGGTTTAGACCACTCCCTTAAAGGATTGTTAATACAATATTTATTATCAAGGAAATAATGACTTAGAAGCTTCTTGCATTGATTAGCTTCGCATGACCTCAAGGCACCAACAACATCCCAGTGAAGGCTTCCCACATTGATTAGCCTACACAAGAAAAAGAAAAAGAAAAAGAAAAATTTAGTCATGGACTTGCTTATGGTAGCTCTTAGGTCACCTACAGAAGGGGCATACCATCCCCACTAAGAAGGTTATGCTACCCACACACCCTAATTCCTTTTACCTTTTTCCCCTTACTCCCTCACAATCAAGGGACTTTGAACTCACTTGACAAAAGGTGATAACAACATTTCTCTACCAATTGAATGGTCGATAATAAAATGCATGAATAAGGCTTAGATTCCCATACCTATTCATATGGTCATTATGGTCCTTGCTAATATAGGAGCATCATGTCCCTTTCTTTTTTTATCAAATATCAATTTCTCTTTTAAGGTGGCATCTCATAAGAAGATTCAATTAACTTCTTGATTACCTAACAATCTCTATTATTACATCCTAAAGTTATGTGTTTAAGAATACTATTACTTAATATCCATTTCAAGCAATTATTCTAAACAATATCAAAAAACATCATGGTGTATTAAAAATACATTCTTCAATCATAACACTCTACTAATACTAATAAACCATGTACCAACTAATCTATTTCATACAACATCATGTGAAATGCAACCAACATAGCTTCTATAAACAATAATAACTTGAGAAACTATAAAATCAAATAGATCCTTTTTAGCATACACCATCACATATATAGAAAAATCTAAAATTAAACCAATTGCTCAACTATGCATGTACCATCACAAATATGGGAAATGATAACATAACACATTAACTATCACTAACATAACCAAAAATGACATCACATAAACCATACATAATATAAAATCATCATAACATCTCACAATACTAAAATCTCATATATATATATATATACTAAATATGAATATACATCAATAAATTGTATCGGTATCCTCTCTCTCTCACCATACATCTCTCAAATTCAGCTCATAGGATAGAATATATATAATAAAAGTCACAATTTATCTAGCCCTAAGAATACTCAAGGCTATGGTCATGGTCGTGAAGAGGTAGTATCATCACCACCCTCTACCTGTCTACATCTGCATGAACTAGAGGTCATGGTGCATCTCTCCAATCTCTCCTACTCTCTAGCCTCAAAATATCTTGGATTCTATGAGAACTACCTAATGACTATCTCATAGTATGTAATCTCATATAAAGTAATGTTTTACCTCACTAATGGTACAGTCTATGGTGGATCCATCAAACCTACTATAAGACCCTATGGTGATGCCTATGGTGGATCTTGTACTAGTCCTTATGGTGGAAGAGGGGGGTGCCCTATCTTAATACTCTCAAACCATCTCTCTCTATTATCAATTCAGTAACCTATCCCTATAGTTTCATCACCTATCCCTATAGAACTAAAACTTGCACCTATGTTACAATTAGCTGGGTCTATAATGTCATCATCTATCCCTATAGGACTAAAACCTATGCCTGTGTTACATCCCATGCTTATACAGTTTCATCCCTCTCTCTCATAACTCCTTATAAATCTATTCATGGTCTCTTCAGAATCATAGGGTGCAAACCTACCCACCATGATTGGTAAGCTATTGTACACCTTAGATCTATCAAACCTAGGCCTACTGGCAACTCCTCAAAATCTATCCCATCTATCTCCTAGGGTAATGGAAGGGGTACCTCTATATCATCCCTCATATATCAAGGAAAATCAAGAGGTATGTCCTATAATAACCCAAAATATCTCCTAACCCTGACCACATGTATCATCTCAAACTCTCTGACTTGCCTCCCCCTGACCCATATTATACTTTGTAATCCTATAAACTACTCTACTTATCCTCTACATGTAGGATATGTCAAGTAGGGACTCCAAAAAATATCTAAAGGAATCAATCCATGCATCAACCACCTATAATAATCAATATCCCCCACAATTCTATCTAATCATGTATGTGCCAAGTTATCTCTCCATCATCTAAAACCAACCCTAAAATTGATCAAAATCATGACTAGTAGCCCTAATGGATATGTCACCACAATCTAATCATATGCCCAGTAATGAAATAAATGCTTGACACAAAGATTATTTTTCCATTACAACCTCACACCCCATAACTCCATGTATAACTATGCAATAAAAGTTGGTCTTCATGAAAATATTGTCAACTAATCAAACATCTATGCCAAAACTTTGATCATCACAATAAGGAATCTCCCTCCATCCATGTCAGGTAGTGTATACACTATAATGCTTATCATCATCAAGATAATCAGGTGATGTTAGTCCTCATCAATAGTGTATAATGGCTCATATGCAAAGCTCACAAAATGATAGGTCACCTCACTAACATGTTTCCAAAATAATTTGGACATATGAACATCATGATCCTCCCTCAAACATGAGAAGAGATCCTCACCCTGGAGTGGTAATCATAAAATCTTGTATACATCCTCTTACATCACCATCAATTCTTTGATAGGTAGATGGAAGGTGTTAGTGGTGTGATCCCACCTCTCTATCAAGGCTACCATCAAGCTAACATCTCATGCAACTCTGCAATATCATTGCACTCCTCCTAACCCTATAGTTTCCATGTTCTCCCACTCATCCATGGTGATGTCCCTCCTCATCCTCATTATTAGTGTAGGTAGTCAATCTCATAATGTCAACTCCTACCTAGCCTACATCCACACACACAAAATCACTCTATCAAGCCACATAACCTAAGTTATAAACCTCTTCTTTTAATCCCTTTCCCTATGGGAGAGCTACATTGGCTTAAAGCCTTAATCTAGGCTATGTAAGTAGATCTCAGTTGACATGAGGTCTTCTAAGGCTAGCTCAACTATCTACCCACTTAACTATCTATCCCATTCACCCACTTAAACCCTAAGCCAACTAGCCTATCCTAAAGCTCTAGGCCCCACAACCTATATCTTAAACCCTAGGCCAACCAACCTATTGTAAACCTCTAGGCCCCATGGCCTATTTCTTGCACCCTAAGCCTAATGGCTTATTTTTCACCCTAGGTCCCATGGCCTATTTAAAACTAATTTTTCCTAACCACTTGCCTTAAAAATTTTAACCCATATCTAACCTCACCTTTTTTTTCCCCTTCCCTTTGGGAGAACTACATTGGCCTGAGGCCCTAATCAAGGCTATGTAGGTAGCACTCAATCAACATGGGGTCTTCTGAGGCTAGCTTAGCCATTAATATAGTCCACTAATGTACCTATAAAAATTCAAATAGAAATGCACAATTGGCCATAATTCCTTCTAAAATTTCCACTTTGGATTTCTTAGTGACTGACGTTGGTCTTATATGTTGACATCGGCATTGGTTGTCAGCTGACATTGGCATCAATTATTGGCCCAAAATTTAGGTTTTTTCCTAAAAACTACCCCCAACCCCCCCACATAAATTCACCCAAACCTACCTTTAGCCCATCCACTAATCCCTTCATTACCCTATATCCCCCCCACACACTCACATTGAACCTAACTAATATATTATGATCAAAACCTAAATTAAAATAAAAACCAACTCAAGCCACTCAAAAAGATCTGACCTCATCTCTCCATCTCCTTCAAGATGGAATGATTAGCACCTATAGTGGAGCACCTCTAGCTAGGTCCCCTCATCCCTCTACCATATCCATCCACACCAATTTTCCCTCGATCTAACTATGGCCCACCAAGTGATAAATCACACCCTTCTCAACCACTCACACACTCTTCTCAACCAATTACCTCTTGTCACGTCACCATAATAGGATAAGATCTGGATGTTTTAAGCTACATGACGCTAAGAGCTCTAGCTTCCTCCAATCCAATGTCATAAATGAATTTTGTTGGGATACCAAACTCCTTTTGTTAGGTTTGGTCACCCATCAATGTCAGTAATCCTATCCTAAGCCACTGATGTTGTCATATTTCCTACCAACATTTGTGACCTAACTGATGTAACCACCTTAAAATTAGGGTTTCCAACCCCAACCACCACCCTTTGCAAAATCACCTTAATTACATACCTTTAATGGTTCACACGAACTCCTTATTGGGCAACTTAGATATCATGTATATCTCCCCTACCCATGACAACCAACCTTAGAGATCACTTAAATTTCCACCCATGATAACCAACCTTGGAAATGACTTAAATTTCCACCCATGATGACTCTAACTAAAGATCATAAATATCTCCTCAACCAATGACCCTTTTTGAGCCAACCTTACCTTGATTGTTTTGACCACTTATGCTACCATGCTAAGTTGGATATTATATGCACACATGTATATCAGGTGTTTTTGGATTATAACCTTGCTAGTTATATCACTCACAACCCTTTTTGTTTTATAGGATCACTTCCTACCTCAGATACCTAAAGCACATGGACCATTGAAGCTACAACTTTGATCATTTTAACCTTATTATCTATCCCTAACAAGCTATGGTATGGTTATTTCTATCCAAGTCCTCCTCACCTTTACCCATTATTGATTGTGTCGACTATAACTAGTAGTAGTATCCATGCAAACAATGATGTTCCCACATTCACACTCAACATCCACCCATATATTAACTATGTATCAAACTGGTACCCAATTTTAGATTCTCCTCCATTGGTTCACATTTGGAGGGGGAGATATCTCATCCTATACCTAGAGCATCCAACTCTTAATTGTGTCTCACAACTTATCAATACAAGTTATAAGATAAAAAGGGCAAAATGTAGACACTAGAATTACGTCACATGCTTCGGTGACTCGCTATATCAAAATCCCTCTTAATCCCCTTTTATTAATTAACCTTCTTAACCCATGTTTTCAACTTAAAATATTTAATTAAGTTAATTAAAACCCACTTATGCCACCTTACTTGGCCACCTCATCCTAAGACTAATTCTTACCCTCTAAGTCACCTTGAGACTTAATCTCCTAATCCTAACTACCTATGACTCATTCTCACCCCTAACATAAATTCCTAACTAAATATGTTCTTCATAGCCTCCCATTTTTACCATTTTTTAATTGACACCAAACTTGGCAAGAGGAGTAGAAAATGGGCTAAAAATAGCCATTTTACCTATTCTCATGCCATCGATGTTCGTCAACCCTCAATTGATGTTGATGACATCATTGACATCAATTATTTAATAAAAATTCTAAGTTGGTATTTGGGTCATAAAAATAAATAATTCACACATAAGATTTTAGAAATTGGAACATCCTACATTCACTTTCAACATCCAGGCTTACCATTACTATGCACAAATTGATCCAAATCAGGAATTGATACACTATATAGAGCTTGAACTCTTTAGGACCAATAGCACATGCTTGTCTTATCTATCCACCCATCAGTTCACCAAGTCTCATCAAAGTCATCTATCTACTAGTCATAATTCACCTATTTCACTAGCTAAGAATATCTCAGTGTTTTGTAAGTCTTTAAATAGTAATTTTATAATTACTTTATAGTATATTGTTTATTGTTTCATGAATCATGACTCCTTCCATAGAGGAGTTGTAAATATCCCCACCTACTTCTCTTTGCCCTAGCATACCAACCCTCTATCTAGACTCACCTGAGTCTTATCCACCTCATTACGACTCTTCTCAACCTCAAAACCTGACCATAGCCCCATTCTCCCCCTTGGAAAAGCCTTCTCTAACTCATTCTAATACTACTACCCCAACTGACATTAGCAACCCCAAACTGACATCGATGACCCTAACTAATATCGGTGACCCCAACTGACATTAGTCCTTTAATTGATGTTATTTACTATGTTTTTGAACTAGTAACCTTAAAATCACCTAAAAACCTTCCCAAAACATAGACTTGAATTATCAGCCTGTACTATATTATCTTCTACTATACTTAGACCTGAAACATGATAAACAAAAATCTAACTCTCTCTCTCTCTTTCTCCAACTATTTACTTGTATTTATTTTAAACTTTATTTTAAAATAGCATAATATCATCCCAAGGAAGTTTCATGCTTCTCATAACAAGTGCATAGCTTGGCAGTCCACACATATCTCCACTAACAACTATTTTGTGTAGTGTTTTCTTATCTACATGTGTCTTCCTCCACAATCAAAGAGGGGAATCTAAAAAGTATAGAATGGTGCACACTTATCTAATTTTTAAACACTTATCCCTAATTCTCTCTCTTTTCTATTTCTCTCTCTCTCTCTTTGAATGTAAAATAAGCTTAAAACATAGTGAAACAAGATGAGATGGTATTATGATATATGATATGGTGACTTTTATTTTTTTTAAATTATGAAAAAACACTTAAATAAATAATTATGTGAAATTTTTAAATGGAAATCATGAAATAACACATAATGTTATTTTTAGATGTTTTTAATAATATTTACTAGTTTGGGTGAGGGCTAACTTTAAAGACTAATCTTAACACATAGAATAAGTTTGGATAACAAAACTATATGCAATAAAAAGTGAATAAAGTTAAAACAATCAAAAGACAAGTGCCTTAATGAATGTATCAACAAGTAAGTGTGAAAAATAAGGAGACACAATGCTCTTTCATTAGCAACGACCAAAACAAAAGGAAGTTAGATCAGCTTATGAACATAAACCCTTCACATGCTTCACATGAGAGTTCATTGATTTGTTAAAATGTTTATTGATCACATAGTGTCAAGTAAGCTCAAAATCCCTTACTTTATAGAGGGTAAAAGGGGAGATGGATGATAATTTAACCTCATTGTGGGGATAGCTTGTTCCTTTTGTAGGTTGCCAAAGAGCTAGTATAAAAAAAATTATATCATATATGGTGTATATTGATTGATGTAGGAAGTCTACTCATGAAATTTTCTTACAGCTTAAATATTTTGATATTGTGAAAGCTGATTTCAACTTCCATAATTTTTCATGTATTTGAAAATGGGTCTTGTGATGTTTTGAGAGGTTGGGGAAGCTAATCAATGTGATAAGCTTCCAAGAAATTACTTGCTTTGATAAATATTTGGCTTAGCCATCCTCCAAAGGAGTGGTCTTAGCTTTATGATTTATTTTAGGCATGTGATAGTTGTCCTTAAAAGGAGCAGTCTACCTTATATTAAGTAATTTTTGAATTGTTGTGGTAGTTGTCTTTCAAGGGAGTAGTCTGTAATGCTAAAGTTGACCCATAAGATGGAGTATTTTATACTTTTATGTTTTAGACATAGACTTGCTTATATAGCCTTTAAGTCTTAGCTTTATGAAGGAAAAACTATAACACAAGAAGTTTGAAGAGTGGATGAGAAGATGTTTTAAGAGAATGACCATGGGATTCCATCCTAGTAGGGATGAAAAGTATCCATGAGAATCATGCCATGGGTAAAGTTGTGGTACCCATATTTGGGATTAATGTTATATCTATGATGGATAATCACATGATTCTTTGTTGTAATCGATTGTCCTCAAAGTGAGGGAATGAAGGTGATAATATTTAAAAATAATGGATGAGCTTAAGTTAGATAGAAGGTGAGTTAAAATCTTATTTTAACATAAGAAAGGACACAGATGCAAAGCATTGAGGGGCTTAGGTTCTGATTTCCATTCAAGGGATGATAATTGATAAGATCCCTACCCATAATTATATGTTATTATATATGGTCTAAGCCAATTCAAAGCAAACTTACCCCACTTTCTTTTTCTATATTGGTTACATGTTGATTTTCCTTTAATACAAGGTCTTCAATATTGAATTCTCATTATTTTAGGTTTTTATTTTTAAGTGTGCTTGATTCATTCTTGATAGACATGAATATGATTAAGTGTAGTCAAATGATACTTGTCAAGTAGTTCAAGTTGGGATAAATATTATTAAAGATAATCACCCTCTAACATGATATCCTATAAGGATATATGAAGAAAGGGAATTTGGACTTTGAGAGGCAAGACAACCTCAGATCCAAAGAGAAGAGAGAAAGAGGTAGTACTTGTAGGGGTTTCAATACTAGTATGATATTCCCATAAGGTGAAGGGAATGTGTAAGTGTCAATCCTAACCAGATGCATTGACCATTTTAGTTATCATTTTTTTTGAGTTTTTTTAGAAGCTTCAGTCTTCCCATTAGATTGTGGATGATAAGGCAATGAGAAACTTAACTTAATACCAAATACATCACAAAGGCCTTGTACTATTTTATTTTTAAAATATTTACCATTATTGGTGATAATTTTATGAGGAACACTAAAGCAATAGATAATGTGATGGCTAATAAAGTCAATAATATTTTTAGCTTTTGTCAAAATAAGGGGAATAGCCTCCACCCACTTGGTGAAATATTTTGTCATAATGATGATAGAATGATGTTGCTATGAAGAATGAAAGTTAATTTCACCAATGAGATCTAATCCCCACTATGAGAAGGGCCAAAACTATTTAGAGACTTGAAGACCATGACTAGGAGCATGATGTAAATTGGCATGCTGCTAACATTTGACACACTTATTTACATAATCACAATAACCTTTATTAAAGATAAGATAATAATAGCCAAGGTGAAGGATACATTTAACAACAACTAGACCACTAAAGTGTCCACAAATCACATCATGTATTTCCTTGATTATGTGAGAGATTTCATGACTATGTAGGCATATAAAGAGGAGACCATCAAAGCCTTGTTTGTAAATAATTCCCCCTTGTATGGTGTAATGATAGGTACTCTGTATAAACATTCTTTGACCATTTATAAATAGAACAGAAAGAACAATGGCTAGGTTAAGATAATCAAAGATTTGATTATACTAAATGTTAGATTGGGCTTCATCCACATGACAAATGGAAGGAAGGTTCAATTTTTTGTAATAGGACTCATTACAGTGGTGGATAGTGATAAATAACTTAGAGTCAGAATGTGAAAATGGGATTTCAAAGGCAAGAGAAGCCATGGTATTGGAAAATTTGTTTGTAGATCATGGAGTGGCTTGGATAAGGTAATATTCAAATGATGTCAATAGTACATCTATTAGTTGTTTGTACTATTATAAAACATCATTTTTACATTGGTAAGAGCCATTGATTTGATTGACCACCAATTGGGAGTCACCATAAATTATAATTGTTTTGACTCTTGAGACTAAAGTAGTTTGGAGACCTATAACTAGGGCCTTATACTCAACCATGTTATTGGTACAATCAAAATCTAGCTTAAAGGATAAAGGAAAGAACTTGTTATCAAGGGGAATAAGAACAATACCAGCAACCCCACCATGTTGACACTTTGATCCATTGAATAACATGGTCATTTGATAAATGATGTCCTTTTGAGAAAAAATTATGGACTCATTGGGAAAATCAAGAGGAGAAGGGTGGTTATCTGTTAAGGGTATTTCAGCCAATTTATCAATAATGACTTGCCTTTAATTGAATTTTATTGGAAAAACTCAAGATTAAACTTAGCTAAAAGCATGATCCATTTAGCCATATGTTGATTTTTTTATGGTTTGGAATGCATATACTTGAGTGGGTCATAGGTTTTGTGGTTAAGAAGGTAATAATGAAGATTGGAGGCCACGAAGACCAAAGTGAGGCATAGTTTCTCTATATAGGTATACCAAGTTTCATACTCTATATGAATTCAAATTATATATTAGGATGATTTCTCTTTATTTTGATCATCTCAATGTGTAAGCATGGCCCCTAAGGAGTGGTTGGTGGTGGAAATATAAAGGTAAAATGATTGGTCCTATTTTGGAGGAATGAGAATGTACTTATTGGGGTTAAGGTGGACATAGAAGTGGATAAAATTCTTAAAGATAACATTAAGAATGGCCAAATGGTCCTTAAAAAATTTAGACTTTCCAAGGAATTCATCGATGTAGTCTTTTATAGTTTTAAGAATAAGGTTATGAAAGATATAGGTCATGGCACATTGGTAGGTTACACCAATGTTATTCAAATCAAAAGGTATGACCCTATAGCAAAAATCTACTGAGTGATGATAAAGGTAGTTTTATGTTGATCTTCAAGGGAAATCAAGATTTGATTATAGCCTAAAAACCCATCCATAAGATATAGCATCTCATGGTCGGCTATAAGATCAACAAGTTGGTTAATACTTGGCAAAGAAAAGTCATCCTTTGGGCAAGTAAGGTTAAGATCATGAAATTCAACATAAATAAGAAGTTGGCATATTGTTTTGGTGATAGGGACAATATTTGAGACCCATTAGGGATAGCCAATGGGTTGGATTAAATTGATAGATAAGAGGGGTTGGAGTTCTTATTTGATATGAAGATATATACAAGGGTACATCCTATGAAGCTTTTACTTGACAAGCTTGGAATCAAGGGTGGTAATTGTTGGCCATTTTTAGCCTACTTATAGAGATTTCAAGGACTAAATAATGTTCTTGATTGAGATGAGGATCTAATAATAAAAGAGGAAGATCATACTACTTACAATTCTTTTGAAACACTTTGATATTTCTTTAAAGTGTATCTTGCCAATTTCTAAGGGATAGGTCTACAGTTTCAAAGAAAAGGTATCTGAATAGATTTTCATAGTGTTTGAGCCTTCAAATATCAAGCTACAGTTCAAGAATAAGTTTGAAGGATCCTAAAAAAAGTCTAAGTTTCAAACCTTTTTGGGTAAATCCTTACTTAGGAGATATTTTAGGCTTTCCTTTTAGTAAGTTTAATTCTTTTTGACCTTTTTATTTGGCTAAGTGTTATTTTTTTAGGAGATTTGTTTTAGGTCTTTTGGGTAAGTGTTGATAATTATTCATACATTTTTTCCAAAACAAAAATATTGAGGGATCATTCTCTTAGAAAGTGTACCAAACAAAAAGCCCAAAAAGTCATTTTTCAGCCAAAGTGGTCCATTCAAAAGTCCCAAAGGGTATTTCTTCACCAAAAGGTCCAAAGCAAAAGTTCCAAAGGGTCACTTTTTCAAGAAAAGTGCCCTATACATTTTATTGAAAGGTAATTTATACAACAAAGTATCCCAAATGAAAATTTTGAAGGCTTGTTTCTTTGACAAAGTACCTAGAACAATTTTCTTGAAGGGTCATTTCTAGGGAAATTATCCAAACAAAAAATTTGAAGGGTCATTTCCTCGGCCAAGTAGTCCAATACAAAAATCTCAATGGGCCATTTATTTTGGGAAAGTGCCATAGACAAAGTCCTAAGGAGTCACTTCTTAAACAAAGTACACTATGCAATTTTTCTAAATGATAATTCTTGTGAGAAGGTAGCCCAAACAAAAAACCCACAAATAAAAGTCCAAAGGAAATAACACCAAGGATTTATCTTCCAATAGGGTAATAACAATTACACAAACATAAATTCTAGGTTAAAAGAAATAACATTTTGTATTCAAATGAGTCCAAGATCAATAATTTACATTCAATCTGAGCAAAGATCTAATGTCATGCGTAATGTCAATAATTCAATGAGACGTTCATGTAAGTGTCAAGTTTTAAGCATAGAAGATAGTCGTTGGTTTTAAAATATCTTAATGACTTTCAAATAGATGTCAAATACATTCACACAAATGTCAAATATATGTGCACAAACATCAAATTGAATCCTCATGAAGTAGCCATTATAATTAAAATATTTAGATCAATGATCATCATTAGATCATATAGAGGATCCAATGGCAAGCAATGATTAATAAGATAATAGACCCAAGTAGATCAAATGACATGTGTTCAATCATGAGAAATATCTGATGGCACATGGGCATGTTGGGGTTAACAAGTTAGTAGGCCCCATGGACAAGCATGAAGGCAACAAATGGAAAAATATCAAGAGTTAGATCCAATGGAGTGAAGTGATTAACAAGAACAGTAGAATCTTGAGGATAAATGTAGAGATGTCAAGTGGCACAAACCTGAATAAAGTTGACAAGTCAAGAATATGTCTATGGCATTTGGTCATTCATACCAAAGGAAATATATGATGCAATGGGAGTCAAAGAATTCAAAAAATCTAAGGAACTAATGAGTTAAGGACAAGTGTCAAAAGTGCATGGGTCTTGGTAGAAGATCAATGGCTCATGGGAATCTATGTATAGGTAGATGAATATAGTGAATAAAGGTTAAATATTTAATAGGCTAAATCATATATCGATAGCCAATAAATAAGGGGCAAGCATAAAAAAATTTGATCAAGGTTGAATAAGCTATTTTCAACCCAAGCAAGCAAATATGAGTTCGAAGATGGTCCAAGATTGAACCAGGTTGAACCAATAAGACTAGACATTACTAACAAAACTTTGTGATGGTAAAATATGTCCCTTGAAAGGCCTAATATATATATATCAATAATTGATAAATATTTTCAAAAATGGGGACCAAGGTTGAGTGAGTTATACATTTATATGTTAGCCAGGTGAAAACCAATAAATGGATTAGTTTTCCACCTATAGTTGATCTAGGTCCAATATCACAAATAAGTACATATATGTTATTAATAAAATAGGATTCTCATTTTCTAATACAGTTACAACCTCAACAAATAGGTATTTTCTACTATAATTATAGTCTCAATAAATAGGTACATCTAGCCATTCAAAACAAGACCAAGCAAGACTCTTTCAATTCTAAGGTATGAAGAATTGGTCCTCATTAAAAAATTAAGTGAGATGGCATGGAGTCCTAAGATGATGACCTGGTGAATGGATAAATATCATGGAGCATTTAATTCTTTTGTAGAAGATTTAAAGTTTGTTCTTATTTGATAAGATCATGTCTCAGCATCCTCAAGTCGGTGTTAATCCACCAAAAGTGGTTGATCCTCATTCAATGATTTATTTTTTCTCAATTCACTCTCTCTTTCCTTTTTTATATATACAAGCTTCTAATCCTTGAAAATAGTTTGATAATCCCTCTCTTGGGCATGACTAGACTCTACCCAAGTTTGATCTTTGTAACCTCTTAAGATAAAGAAAGGACACTTTTTAGATTTTATTATTCTGGTATAGTGTGTCAATGTTAGATTGATTTTCTTATGTATTAGAAATCTCTCCCTTTTCAAATCCTAATCTCACCTAGCTACTAGATTATATTATTTTTTAGGTCATTTTTATTGTCAAATGTCATTTGATTAAAGATAACAAGTGGATATGTTGACTGGTTAAGTTCCTGGAGTCAGGCCTTTCCATCACTTCACTTAGGTTTTGATTATTTGATGAAATTTTACATGAGATACTAATGCATAAACAACCATTTGGATTTTCATATTCATTCTCATTAGTGTTTTGTAGAAGTTTAGATAGAGTGGATAAATAATCCCTTTATTGGTGCATCACCTCCTTTACATGTTTTTATGCATTATTACCCATTTCTCTCTCTTTTTTCCTAATCAAAATTTAGTTTATGTGATATATCCATAAGGAATCCAGCCTTCTCTAGAGGTTTGATCCATTATTAGGATACCCACAACCTAGGATTAGTCCCATGTTGGACTAAATTTGAGTAGGAAAATATAAATAATCCCCTCCTCAGCTAGGGTGTAAATATAGAACACCAATAGTTTTGGCACACCTAGTGAGACACATTGGAGTTGGTCTTGGAGGGATTTTAGTTGTAGTAGTGTTCTTCATGAAGAATTTGGTGATTCCAAGCATAATCAATTACTTTTGAAAGTTCATTGATTTTTAAAGTAATTTCATTTTCATTACACTATCCTTATGTTATTTTCATGGCTATGTATAAATAAAATCCCTATGTTATACCTCCTTATCATCCCTATGATGAATCATATCATCCATATTATGATCTATATGAACCTTGTTATGAGTCTAGTCAGCCTTACCAAGAATTTTATCAAAGCCATGATGAGCCTTATCAAGTTTCCCATGATACTTATTATCAAGAACATGAATATCACCTTCCTTATGAACCATATCAGTCTTAAGACAAGATTTCACCTTTCCCATATGGATATGATGTTGCATATAAGTAGTCTTGTTTATAAGAAAAGATAGATGAGATAGATCTCAAACTTATAACATATGCAAGAAAAGTATTTTTAGATTCCTAGTATGAAGAAGTGAATGAACGCTTTCGAAATGTGTCTAATGATTTGTAAGAGATGCATGAGTTTTGGAATTTTATGTTAGATAAATTAGAGGCTTTTGTGAGGAAAAAAGGTGAATTAAACTAGTTATCTAAAGAACCTTCTTTTATTCTTTACTAGTTTTCTTATGTTCCTTATTCTCATAAAGTTCTTAACCATGTTTAGTGTGAGCCAATGTAGATTCCTGGTTGTAGTCAAGAAGCTAAACCTTCTTATAGTCCTCTTTCTTCACCACTTACCCCTTAAGCTCAAGTTGTCCATGAGGAGAAAAAGGTTTGAGTCCTTGATGAAGTAAAGGCCAAATAGAAAGAGTAGAATGTAGAAGTTCTCCAAAGTTTCTCTTTCCCTCCTCTTCAAGATTCCTTATATGATTCCATTTCCCTCAAGATCCCAAATTTTGATCATGATCAACATTCCAAACTTCATACTCCCTCTCAAGCAAATGAATTTCATCACCCTCCCACCATCTCCCTTCTTCAAGAGGAGCCTATTCTATGGGAAATAGAGGAAGAGGTTGTATTTGCAAGTCAAGATCTTGGGGAATGTGAAGAAGATGCTTCAAGTGTGTATGATGAAGAGTTATTCATTGATACTTCACTTGAGTTACAATTTGAAACTAATATTGTAGTTTATATTGAAGAAGTTATATCAGTTATGTAGGAAAAGGTTGATCTTGATATGGAAGAAATCTATGAGGAATTGGTATAGGCTGAAGTCATAAATAAGATTGAGACATCTCCACTTGAAGAATATCAAGATAACATTCAAGATAATCCTATTCAAGTTTATCAAAGTGAAGAATAAAAGAATGATTGGTAGATATATCTCAAATCTCTACAAGAGATTGAAGATCTTTGTAGAGATATGTTTCCCATTAAAGAGCATGTTATTGATAAATTTGATCAAGAATCACCTATTCAAGATTATGATGTAGCTTGGGTTGACTATTTAGATATCCTTGAAGAGATAGATGAACTTACAGTAGTTGATAAGAAGGATGAGGTCATTCAATGAAAATGCATAGATGAGATATCACTTGACAAAGTTATAGTTGACAAGCAGTATGAAAAGGATCCTAATGTGCAAGATGGATTTTTCTTTGTTGGTGACTGGTTTTATATTGATGATTCATTTTAGGAGATCTTAAGGGAAATAATTGGTAAAAGGAGTGCCCCTTCAATGGTCATGTTCAGTAAACACCCTGCTTTACAACTTGTACCCTCTCTTAGAATGAGTAAATTAATGAATTTTTTTGATCTAGGTGGATCATGTTTTGTCATGATTAATTAGATTAGTTTGTTTATATTTTATCCTAGATAAGTGATTTATTTTCACATTTGATTTATTACATTAGTTTCCCTACTTTTTTTTATTTCCTTACCTATTTTTTTGGAGTCCATTATTTTTGAAAATCAAGAGGTCTCTTGCAGTCATCTATTATGATACCAAGAGTCATGTACATGGTTTGAGTTTGAGCATATCATACATGCTACCCAACTAAGTTGCTAAATATGTTAGCCATTTTTGGCCTACATATAGATATTTCAAGGATTGAGCAATGTTCTTGATTAAGAAAAGGATCCAATGATAAAAGAGTAAGATCATATTGCTTGCAATGATTTTGAATCACTTTGATCTTGCTTAAAAGTGTATCTAGCCAATTTCTAAGTGATATGTCTATAGTTATATAGAGTAGGTATATGAATAGGTTTTGATAGTGTTTGAGCCTTAAAATATCAAGCTACAGTTCAAACATAAGTTTAGAGGAGCCTAAAAAAGGCTAATTTTTAAACCTTTTTGGGTAAATCCTTACTTAGGAAATATTTTGGGCTTTCCTTTTGCTAAGTTCAATTCTTTTTTGACCTTTTTATTTGGCTAAGTGTTATTTCTTTTGGGATATTTATTTTGGGTCCTTTGGTCTAAGTGTCAAGAATTATTTTGGACATTTTTTCTAAAACAAAAATCTTGAAGGATCATTCTCTTGAAAAGTGTACCAAAAAATCTTGAAGGGTCTTTTTTAGACAAAGTGGTCCACTCAAAAATCTTGAAGGATATTTCTTCACCAAAAGGTCCAAAGCAAAAATTTCAAAGGGTCACTTTTTTAGGCAAAGTGTCCTATACATTTTCCTAAAAGGTCATTTCTATAGCAAAGTGTCCCAAATGAAAAATTTTAAGGGCTTTTCATTTGACAAAGTACCTAGACATATTTTCCCAAAGGATCATTTCTCAAAAAATTGTCCAAATAGAAAATCCAAAGGGTCATTTCCTCAGCCAAGTGTTCTGATACGAAAATATTGAAGGGCCATTTATTTTGAGAAAGTGCC
Organism: Torreya grandis; assembly: GCA_037957365.1. Classification (NCBI taxonomy): domain Eukaryota; kingdom Viridiplantae; phylum Streptophyta; class Pinopsida; order Cupressales; family Taxaceae; genus Torreya; species Torreya grandis. Next base: position 704,361 of record JARHVA010000922.1, on the reverse strand, counting down.
ATAGATAAATTTTTAAGGGGTCACTTCTTCAAGAAAGTGCCCTATAAAATTCTCTCAAAGCATAATTCTTTCAGGAAGGTGTCCCAAAAAAAAACCCATAGATAAGATTCTGAATGAAATAGCATTAGGTATTTGTTTTCTAGTAGGGTAATGATGGTTGTGAAAACATAAGTTTTAGGATATGGGAAATAACCATTTGTATTCAAATGGTTCCAATATCAATGGTCTACATTCAATCTAAGCAAATATCTAATGGCATGTGTAAGGTCAATAAGTCAATGAGACATTCACACAAGTGTCAAGTTTTAAGCATAGAAGATAGTTGTTGGTTTTCAAATGTCCTAGTAACTATCATAAAAATGTCAAATATGTTCATACAAACATCAAATATAGGCATGTGAATGTCAAAGTGAAGCCTCATGAAGTAACCATTATAATTCAAATATTGAGATCAATGATCATCATTTGATTATATATAAGATCCATTGGTGAGTGGTGATTGACATGATAATGGACCCAAGTAGAGCAAATGTCATGTATTTAATCATGATACATATTTAACAACACATGAGTGATCTAGGTTCAACAAGTCAATAGGCCCCACAAACAAGCACAAAGATAAAAAATGGAAAAATCTTAGGAGTTATATCCATTAGAGTAAGGTGACTGACAAGAACAATAGGATCCTAAGGATAAATGAAAAGATGCCAATTGACACAAAATTTGAATAAAGTTGACAAGTCAAGAGTAGACTTAAGGCCCATATTTATTCATACTAAAGAAAATATACAGTGTGAGAGGATTCAAAGAAGTCAACAAATCCAAGGAGATAATGAGTCAAGGATAAGTGTCAAAAGTGCATGGGTCATGGTATAAGATCGATAGTTCACGATCATCTATACACATGTAGTTTAATGGAGTGAAAAAGGGTCAAAGAGTTAATATGTTGAGTCATAGATCGATAACTAATAAATAAGGGGAAAGCATAGGAAGCTTTTGATGAAGCTTGACTAAGATATTTTTGACCCAAGTAGGCAATTATGATTTTGAAGATGGTCCAATATTAAACCAGGTTGAACCAATACAACTAGACATTATTGGTGGAACTCTGTGATGGTAAAATAGGTCCCTTGAAAGGCCTAGTCTAGACCAATGATTGAAAACTATTGTCAGAAAGGGGGACCAAGGTTGAAGGGGTTGTGAATCTATATGTTAGCCATGGGAAAACCAATAAATGTATTATTTTCCACCTATAGTTGATCCAGGTCTAATTTCCTAAATGAGGGCATATATATGATTAATAAAAGAGGCTTCTCATTTTCTAATAAAGTTGCAGCCTCAACTAACAAGTATTTTACAAAATAGTTATAGTCTTAACAAATAGGTACATCTAACCATTAAAAACAATACCAAGAAAGACTTTCATTTCTAAGGTATGAAGAGTTGGTCCTCATCAGAAGATCAGGTGAGGTGGCATGGAATCCTGAGATGATGACATAGTGGTTAGATAAAGATCATGGAGCATTCAATTCTTTTGAATAATCTCTAAAGTTTGTTCCTCTTTGATAAGATCATGACATAGCATCCTTGAGTTGGTGCTAATCCATCAAAAGTGGTTTATCCTCATTCAATGCTTTTTTTTCTCAATTCCCTCTCTCTTTGCTCTTTTATAAATACAAGATTCTAAGCCTTGAAAATAGCTTGATAATCCCTCTCTTGGGCATGACTAGACTCTGCCCATATTTGATCTTTGTATCCTCTTAAGATAAATAAAAGACTCTTTTTAGATTTTATTAGTCTAGTATAGTGTGTCAATGTTAGATTGATTTACATATGTGGTAAAAATATCTCCCTTGTAAAGTCTTGATCTCACCTAGTTACTAGATTATATTATTCTATAGGTCATGTTTAGTGTCAAATGTCTTTTTATTAAAGCTATCAAGTGGATACATTGACTGTTTAAGTGCCTAGACTTAGGCATGTCCATCTCTTTTGGCAAGTTTTGATCATTTAATGAACCTTTACATGAAATAATAATGCAAATATAGCCATTTAGAGTTACATATTTGATCTCATTAGTGTTTTTTAGAAGTTTAGATAGAGTGTATGAACAATCATATTATGGGTACATAACCTCCTTTACATTTTTTTATACATTATTACCCATTTATATCTCTCTTTTCCCAATAATATTTTAGTTTAGGTGATAGATCCATAAGGAAGCTAGCCTTCTCCAGAGGTCTGATCCATTATTAAGATACCCATAGCCTAGGATCAATCCCATATTAGACTAGATTTGAGTAGGAAGATCTGAACAATCCCCTCCTCAGCTAGGGTCCAAATCTAGAACAACAAAAATAATGATGATATGGATGATTATAGCAGGTTTAATTCCTGGCATGTCACTGTAAGATAAAGCAAACACTATGCTACAATCTTGCAGAAAGGAAACTAAGTCCTAATGTTCCAAGGAATCTAAGGATTGGCCAATTTTGACTATGAAAGGGCTATCTTGAGTGCCTAAGTTGACATTCATGGTGGATTCATTAAACATGGTATAATTCTTAAGAGGGATGGATTTGTGGATGGAAGAATATTCAGCACTGAGATAGGTGAGAATGGAATCATCATCCTGAAACTAAATAGTATGAATGGTAGGAGAATATCTTCTACCATCTCAGTATGAGTTAGATGAATGGTAATAGTTTCCCCATCCTTTTGATAATTCAAGGGTCCCAAACTAATCATGTTGATCAAAGAAAATTTAGAGGGAATGATATCTAGGTCCTTAAATTTTGAAGGAAAATGGGTTGACAAGGATGAGATTTATTCCTCAATGATGGTGATTGGGGTGGGTTGGTTGGTTCCTCTAGTGGATTAAATATGATACCAAATCATTCACAAGGTTTTTGGGTTTTTCATGGAAGCAACCCATGTGGTCCGTGCTCATAGCATCCTAGACTGGATCCCTTTCAAGCACACCTATGGATGTATGTCTTGACAAACTCCATTTTATCTAAGTAGGAAAAATTAGAGGTGAATAGTTTAGGAAAAGAGGAGGTAGAAAAAGCAAAAATTGGTTGATCAAGTCCCCCATAAAAAGGATTAGTTTGGAAATTAGGGGGTCTAAAAGGAATGATGGTTCCAATTTTAGAATCATATCTAGGTTTTTGGTCAATGTTCTCATACTCTTGGGGAGTGGGGAAGTCATCTAAGGTCAAAAAGTGATACCCCCCAAGTGAGAGATGTTAGAATGTTGATTCCAAAGGGTCCTTCATGGGGATATGGGTGGAAGGTATGGATGATCTAGTGGAAGCTTGGCTAATGGAAGAAGAAGAAGATTCATCCTTAATTGGTAGAAGCTTGGTTGATGGAAGGAGGAGAACATTTTTAGGTTGGAATGTCATATTACATTACTTTAAAGTACTTGGGTCAGCTAGTATGGTGTGGACTTGACCCTTATACTCAAACTTAATGCATCAATGTAAGGTGGATGACATGCAACCTATGAAATAGATCCAAGGGCATCTGAGCAAAATGTTATATTAGAACTCACCTTCTACCATGTAAAAGAGTTCAAGAAGAGTGTGAGGTCCTAAATGAATATGAAGGATGACTATCCCTAAGGTTGTATCCATCATATCATTCAAGGATCGGATCACCATTGTAATTTCTAACATGACATTCTATGACAATTTCAATTGGTCATATGCATGGGAAGAAATAATGTTAATGATAGTTCCCCCATCAATCATAACCCTCTTGACATAGGTTTGGTTGATGTAGGTGGTTATGAATAGAGGGTATCTCTGAATCCTTGAAGGTGATGAGGGTAGAAATCTAAAGGGATTTAATGAAGGCTGCTAGAGGTTATGGATCTTCAGGTTAAACCTCTATGGATTGTAAGGCCTCTATCATGGCCTAATGTTGATGGAGTGAGGTATTGATTAGCTCATATAAAGTCATCTTCATTAGTGTTTGGTGAAGTTGTTTTATAACTACCCTTTATATTTACTTGAAGGGTTGGATTAAGGTGTTCCCAAGATAGAAATATTGAGATTAGGTGAAGGTGTTTGGCCCTGGTTGGGTGTTTTGGTGGTGGAATAAGGGTATGTCCATGGGATGGACACTTTTTCTTTCCATTTATCCTTTTTTTGGGCTTGTGATCATGTGGCCACATGGATGTTATGGATTTGAAAATGGGTTGGATAGTGGAATGCTTCAGTTCCTCTTCAATCTTAAATGAGAGTTTAGGGGTAGGTAGGTGTGGGGTAGATTCTTTTGTCTCTTGGATTAGTGGTGGGATCATGGGAGGTTCTTCTAAAAATAAATCATCCTCATCATATAGTTTATGAATTATGACTTGGAGAGCTTTGCAGTTCTCTCTATCATGCCCAGGTGTCCTATTATATGATCAAATCAAATTATCATTAAACCAAGATGGATTAGGACTAAGGGGATCAAATTATTTGATATGAGGTAATACCAAGTACAAATATTGGATTAACCTTTGAAATATGGTATAATATAACTCTAAAAAAGGTGGAAAGGGAGTGCAAGCTTTGGATTTGATAGCTGAGGTAGAAGCCTTCTTAGGGGTAGGCTTGTCGATAGGAGATTTGGATGGTGGAATGTTCTTGGTGGGTGATTTTGGGTTAGATGATTTGGAAGATAAATTCTTAGAAGTAAATGGTTTGGATGTAGAATTTTTGGAAATAGAATGCTTGGTATTAGATGGTTTAGAGGTATAAGGCTTAGAAGTAGAAGTTATGGTAGTGGATGGTTTGGAGGTAGAAGGCATGAAAATAATAGGTATAGGTGTAGCTAGAAGTGAAGGTTAGGTTTAGGATTTCTTTGGGAGATTTGGTTTCTTCATTGAGATGGAAGAGTGAGTTCCTAGAATGGAATAAGGATTCAGTCCTAAAATAGAAGACAAAGTGGAAATAGATGGCAAGTTTTTGGATTTTGGGCTCCTAGATGATTCCACTTTCGTGATTGGTTTGACTTTTGGTTTATTAGGTGGGTTTGGTGGTGTCAAATCCAACTTAAATGGAGGATAGGAAAAATTCTTAGTGAGTATCACACTGAGGTTATTAATGGAATTTATGGGGATAATGGAAGGTATCTTGGTTGCTTTAGAGGGAGTTGGATTGGATGGTTTATCTATGTTTTGGGAGGTAAAGGCTTTTGTTGGCTCAGTTAGGGTGATGGTGGTTTCACTAGTGAAAGTGGAAGGTTAGGTAGATAATGATTAAGTTTATGACTCCTTATTTTGATAAGGGAGTCTAAGGCAATGCTAAAATATGGCCCAATCATGGTTTGGTTGGGATAAAAACTCTAAGTTTTAGACCAACCTAAAAAAGGGCTTATATATGGGACTAGTTTCTTTGGTGTTGGACTCAAAGGATAAGCCAAGTGGTTGAGAAAGGGTAATGGACATGTATTCCTTTTCCTCTATCAAAGGCTTCAATGCCTCAGTGGATGATCTTCCATATAAGGGGTAGGTGAATCAATCTTTTCCTTAGGAATGTTTTCTAAAGGAAGGGTGGATAGCTCTATCATGGAAGAAAAATAGATGGAAGTAATGGTTTCCCCCTTTTTTATGATTTCCAAAGGAGAGGTTGGTGACTCCAATACCTCAATAAGTGGATAAGGGATGATAGTTTCTTCTTTTGTTTCCTTTTCCAAAGGAATAGTAGGTGACTCCACTACCTCAATAAGTGGAGAAAAGGTGGTAGTTTTGGACATGGGTTAATTAACAATTATTTCACTAAGAACAACATTAACAGTGTGAACCTCATACTTGTGAGAGGATTCCACATTATTATTTTCATTGTTCATGGAAGGTGAATGGTTGTATAAAAATGTCAAGTGATTGATTTGGGGGTGAATTTAGATTGTCCATCACAAGTCTCCCCTTGTCAATCAAATCTTGGACAATGTTTTTGAATGTCTTACATTTGCTAACATCATGTCCAATGACACGATGTAAGGCACACAATTAATTTTAATTATACCAACTAGGTATAGGATGAGAGGAATGGAATTATTGGGTAAGCATTATGGGAGGAAGTTATATGATAGATGACTTCAATAACTTTTACAAAACTAAAGTATATGACTCTCCTAGTGGAGTATATTATTTTTGGACATAACAGTTTTGAGTTTTGGAATTTTTATTAGAGGATGTGGAAGAATTTGGTTGGTTGACAACTAGAGGAGGAGGCATTTTAATCACAACTAAATTTTTTATTCCTTTAGATTTGGTGTTGGTGTTGGTATGATTGGTGGTTTTAGAGGAAGAAGCTTCATTTGATTTGAAACTAGAATTTTTTTCCTTCAATTTAAGCTTTCCCTCGTTAATAGCTCTAATTTCCAACTTTAGGGCCATGGTGAATGCCTCATCAATGGTTCAAAAATTTTGAACCTATAAGGTTGATGAGATATGCTTGGCACAAGCCTGAGAGAAAATCTCAGTTAGATCAGGTTGGGAAAAGAGAAAGAGAGTTGGTTAATCAAAGCTCTCTAATGGGACATAAAGTTAGTAATTGACTCATCCTAGAATTTCTTGATGGAATAGAGGTCAGTGATAAAACCTTTCTTAGAAATATTTGTGGAGAATTGTCTAAGAAATTTTGGGCTAATTGGGCAAAAGAGAAGAGAGAGTGTTTGGTAATAACACTATACCAATCTAATTGTGGACCGGCTAAGGACATAGGGAAAGTATGGAGGAGAAGAGTGTCATCATAAGCAATCAAGTAACATGAATGCCTAAATTATCTAAGATGTTGTTGGAGATATTTTTTTCTTTGATATTTGGAAATTTTTAGAAGTTCCCATTGTGGATGGTATGGTTAGATTGGGACAAATGGGTGGATTAGCTAATTTCAAATTTGGTCATATGATAAGATGTTGTGGGCACAAAAAATAGATGACTCTAGATTGGTCATTTTGTTTATAAACATCTTGATAAGATCAATTTGTGATTGTGTACCCCTATAATTATAAGGTACATTCTATTATAGTTGGGAAGGTGAAACATATGGGTAGCTAGTAGAAGGTTGGGAGGATGCCACATATTGATAAGTGGGCATGGAAGGTTAGGAAGATGCCATGTATTGGTAAGTAGGAATGGGATCTTGGGAAGATGACATGTATTGGTAAGTAGGCATGGGAGGTTGAGAAGATGCCATGTATTGGTAAGTAGGCATGGGAGGTTGGGAAGAAGGTGGAGGCATACACCCGTATGTGTTAGGAATATAGCTTGGGTTTAGTGAAATGGGCACTTGTTGGGGAACTAACATTGGTTGGGTAAGTGACATGGTTGGATTGAGGGGTTGAAGGTGGGTAGTAACATTGGTGCTAATAGGTGGAAGGGTCGAGGGTATATAAACTACCAAATTTTAGAATGGAGTGGAAGTTGGTAGATTAGAAATGATAGTTGGTAGGGTAGCAACACTAGTGTAACGTATTCCAATAGAAATTAGTGTATGGGATACTAAAGGTTGGGTAGCTCCTACATTGGAAGGGTTATTGGTTGGGGTAGGAGGTGTTTGCGCATTATTTGGTATCATAGATTAGTTTTGGGTGGTGGTGTTGGAAGGATTATTGGTGGAGGAAGAGGCTTGGGTCACTAAAGGTTGCATGGAGATAGTGGAAATAGAAGTGATACCCATAAGGTGAGGTGGCATGCCATATGGTGGATTAATGATAGGAATCAAAGGATAAGTATGGTGAGACATGGTGGTAACATATAAATGGAGAGATATAAGATTTTTATCAAGAATAATGGTGAAATATGTATCTCCTTGGGTAATTATCCTAGGTATACTAGGACTTATAGAGTGATGAGAGGAACTTTCTGTATCTGAGATGTATTCCATGGATGAGGAAGAAGAAAATGGGTGGTTGGAAGGTGGATCTTGGTTTTCTTGGTTTCTAAGTTGTCTTGTCAAAACCATACAAAAAAATATGAAAGGTGAAAGTAATCTCACACACTCAAAATATAATCAAACAAAATAAAAGATTCAAGGAAAATGAATATACACTAAGAGTAAGTTTAAGTCCTAGAATACTATTTATCTCTCTTTGGGCTTATGCCTCAATTTTTAAAAGGTTATGAGACTCAAATTGAGCTTGTAGAACAAGAACTAGAAAAGACATTCTAAATATGGTTTTAGGTTGTTAAAGGCTCTCAACATCTATACTAGAATTTGGTACATGGCTTGATATTGGGGCCTACCCCCTCACTCCACACACTACATTAGTGAGGGTGTTAGGTGCTTAGCCAAAATATATCAAATTTCTAGAGATTATAATTATCTAGTGAGTTGAGTCTTGGTTTATCCCCTTGGTAGTGAAGTCCAAGTGGAATAGCCAAAATAAAGTTTTATTACTAGGTGATGAAATCTTAGTCAGGCCTTATGTCAGTGTTTGATGTTTGATTTGAATGTGTGGTTTGGTACTATGTGTGTGATAAGAAGAGACTTGTTATGATTAAATTTACCATTTAAATTAAACTATGTGAACTAAAAAAGAAAGCAAGCAATGGATTCAAGTTATTTTTAAACTCAAGGGAAAATTTTGATTTATTTTCAATGAGTATAAGAATAACTAAGATGCAACCAAATGCAGTATGAAGCTACAAGTCCTAATCCTAGGATGAGTGCTTTTTTATTTTAGAAATAAAGGAAAAATAAAAAATTTAACCTTTTATAAGAATGTAAAGAAATACTAAAACTTACTCTTGGAAAAGAAGAGATTAAAACTAAGATTTTTAATGCAAGAATGAAAGAAAGAATGTTTAATTTTTAGAAATGAAATTATGCAAATGGATAAAAATCTCACTAATTCAAATAAATGTCCTAAACAAATAATAACTCAATAAAAATATCAAGGTTCCCACTGGACGTGTCAAGATGTTTCACTATTTTTTTCACTTATTTTCAAGAAAGCAAGAAGAAACTTTAAAGAAGGGTGTGGTAGAAGAACTTGATTTTGTTATGAGAACATGATCCAATCAATTTTAGATACTCCTCTTTGTCTGGGAAGGATGAACTATAGATAAGAAAGTAATTAGAAAAGGGGTGGATTAGAGAGATAGTTAGGTGAACTACCTAGTGTGAGCTAGATACAAGAAGCATTAAGCTTCCTTGAAGGCTATCAACCCACTCTTTAATACAATTAAGTTCTGATAAAAGAAAATAGATAATTACATAAAATAATAGAAAATACTAAAACTTTAATACAAGAGATGCTTTTGAATAGGAATGAAGTGATTTCACTAAAATAACAATAACTTGATAAAGAAAAATGTTAAAGTGTTCAACCTTGAATCAAAAAATAACTTAAACTTCTATGATACAAAAAAAAATTAGAAACCAAAAATTGGGCAGGGGCTAGCAAGTGAAAAATGCTTGTTGTTTAAGGGAAAATAAAATACATAGTGATTATTGATGGTCATTGTGCAACTGATGCTAGTTAGGGTAACCACTTCTAATGAAATAATGACCATTTCCAGTCAGAGGTGACTAGTGATGGTTATTATAAGTCTTGGTTTGGGAAAAATGGCTATTAGGATGAGTTATAGAAGGGCTCTAAAGGTGGCTTCTAGGTTTAATACTAGATTTGAGAGTGAAATAAATCATCAAAAGTATTTAGTTCATAGGTTGGGTATTTAGGTGACTAAGATGGTCTATGGATGGCTTGGGGGTAGAAGGTGGAGTTCATAGAGTTACAAAAATCCAACACAAGGAATGGAATTTTGGCAGATGGGAATGGGTATAATTAATTAAAATAATAAAAATATCCATTGAACTTTGACAAAAAGTGTAGATACCTAGCTCTAAGTTTGTTGGTCTAGAAGAGTGTTGAGGCTAAGTGGTAAGCTCCAAGATATCGTAAAGTAATACCAATAGAGTAATGGTACTTTACCTCTTCATGATGAGTTGTTAAAGCACTTGGGTATCTCTAGTCTAGTTCTTGGTTTGCCTAGGAGATTTGATTCACCTAAGAGTAAGAGAGTCTCATGTAAAAGATAAACTCAACCTCCCTGAGGTAAGACTTTTTGTTTACATTAAGTAACCATCAATGATCCTATTCAACCACCATTGGTCAAGGGGTGACCATCATCAGTTAGGGAGAAAAGGTCAAACATGGCTAAAATTATCCATTTTTAATAATGACTGGTTGTTAAAAGGTTAAGAAATGGTTTGAGGTTAATAAAGATATCATAGGGATGTGTGCATAAGAAGTCTTAAAAAGCTAGGGCATTAAATGCTAGGGTAGAAATGGTCATATTTAGGCTAGGTATCAATCAACTAACCATCATTTTGGGTAGGTGAGGTATAAATAGGGCTTATTTAATTAATTAACTTTATTAATTATAGCCAAAGGGGGTGAATGGGTATGTTGGAGGATTTTTAATAATTAATCCTAACCCAAGGGGCCAAGGGGGATAAGGGGTGCTTGACGATGACTATAACCATATGGTTTTCTAGTGTCTACACTCAAGGACCCCTAAAAATATGATACTACCTTAAATATTTATTACAAACCTATTTACATCAGTTTTAGGCCTAATAGGTCATTAAGTATCCACCACCAATCTTAAATGGATCAAAAAATATCAATGGGAAACCTGAGATTATTTATGGAATAATTAAGAGACCTTTATAACCACTTCTCTATAAGGATTCAACTCAACCTTCCTTCTCACTTGACCTTGATTGTGTGTCTCCTTAGGTACAAATAGGCCTAATTAGGCCATTTAGGCCTTCTCCCATCTCAAAGGTTCATACCACTAGATATAGGCATCAAGGGTCTTAAGGAATAGGCTAGAAACTCTGATATCCTTCTACACTTCACTCCTTTGAAATATTTCTCATACTTTCATCCTCATACTATAGTCTTGCTTGTAGATAGCAGTTAGTTCTACTTAGGGTTATGAGCATAGACCTTTTATTTCGCTTAGTTGACACCTTGATGCCTTCCTGAGAAGTGGAGGCATGATGGAGAGGGTTTTTCATTTGCATATAACTTTTGAATTCCTCATCTAACCACATTTCTCACTCATTCATCTTGTTTTCTCATGACTACCTATATATAATCTCATGTGTTTGACTATTATTCATTCTAAGACCCTTTGTAACCTACTAAAAATTATTCAACATCTTATTTTCATTTGAGTGATTCTAAGAGTTCTCAGGGCCTATTCATGCTTCCATAACTTTCAATAAATTCTCTCAACATTCCACTAAGTGGCATCTTACTCACATTCCCTAAAGCTAAATGTATACTCTATGTTTAGGTCTCTTTTTTATGGTGTAGGTGTAAATAAATTCCTTCTTGGTGCTATGAAGTTATGTTGACCTTACAAGACATAAGTTATCATCCCTTTAAAAATGTTAAGGTTTTTATAACCTTTCCAACTTAGTTCCTTTAATATTTTCACCCTTATCATGCACCTAATAGGTGAAACTATCTCTAATTCCCATATGTAGGTTTGTGTACACTTGTCTTAGGCATAATAGGCCTAATTAGGCCTTAAACCCTTTTTCCATCTTAGAGGACCAAATCATCAAGTGTAAATTGAGGTTTTATAAGAAACAAGTATTGACTCTCTATTTACTCTTAGTTACTTCTTATGCAAATTTCAAGGCACTTAGTTATTCCTCTCATAGCTCTGATGATAGATGGTGAATGAGGTCTACGTAACTATGTGTGGCCATTGAGAAGGTGGGTACGATGCTCCATTATTACCTTTGGGTGATCTTAGAATTTTGGTGGTCTCTTCTTATTCCTTTGTCTCCTTTGAATCTCCTTAACCTCATTAGACCTTCAGTATTCCTCCAACATGGGAGCTATAGTTCTATGTATGCTCAACAAGAGTCTTAATGGTATTTATGTTCTTAGGATTGAGTTGGAAGTGCTCATCCTTATCTAACCCTGATTACTCCATCTCCATATCTTTGTAGGCCATTTTGACTCTCTTTGAAGTATCTCATTCTTATATAACCCATTCCATAGTGACTACCCTATTTGTTTAGTCTACTTTGAGAGGTTTGTAGTGATTGAGTGAGGGTTTGACATTATAGAATAGATGGTAGGTGAGGATGGTTTATTGAGAATATAGGTGTTGAGGGGCATAAGGTAAATACTAAATTATGAATGAGGAACTTATGTATCCTGAAACAACTTAATGACTATCTATACCTACCCCATTTCTACTTTGTAAATGAGATATCAACACAAACATGACATTCATATTGGAAATAGGACCTTTAAGGGGTTACTTGACCATCTTATGGTAACTCAACTATTCTTGGGAGAGGATGGAGGATTGAATGGCTTCAAGGAAACCATCACCTAAACTAAAACATCATTAAACACCTTCATTTATGCACCAAATATTTTACAACATGAGAAACTCTATCTACAGACTAAAAATGGAGGAAACATGAAGATTTATTTCCTCTCACACACTCACTTGTGTGAACTATGGGTGGAGAGTCATATATATATGCCTTTAGGACTCTTAAGATAACCATCAAGCATTTATTTGTATAAACACATCAAGGATGCACCAAAATTGATGCCATTTTAACCCCTTGCATAGATGAAGGAGACCATTTGAGTGCCCATATTGTTATCATTTTTTTTATATAACATAGGCCATGGATTTGTAGAAAAAATACATGAATTATAAGTTAAAGAGACCCCCTTCCTTTGACTAAAGTCTCAGTTCTTGATTTTTTCTCTTTTACAGAATGACCAAAAACCTAGAAGCTTGTCTGAACTACCAAGGAACTTGATGGAGAAGGAGAAATGGTTTTGGGCCTATTTTTCATCCTTTTGACATGAAACTTAATTTGAACACCTATCATGACCTATGATGTAACCTTATGACCTCCTTGTATGGAACTAATTTTACAGGTCCATACAATGTGACAAACACTTAAAAATACTTCTTTTTCTACATTTTCTCCATGTTTGAAGCCTTAAACTACCATTAGAGGATGGAGGGAGGGAAAATGGAAGTCAAACCATATTTAAAAACCTTTGTTATGGTTGAGGGAGTTGAAGATATGTATTTTCCCATGTGTGGGACCTAATTGATGAGTGGGGAGTGAATTTTAGTCCCAAAATAGACCCTCTTAAGTATAAAATGCCTTGAAAGTGATAATATGATTAAAATGGGACTCTTTTGGACCCCTCTAGGAAAATTAACATTGAATTATTCTACATTTTCAAATTTTTATAAGGAAAATAGACTCATGTGGCATGTTTGAGGGTCTTGAAAGTGTAAATCAAGGTTTGAGATAGACTTGAACAGAAAGACCATGGAAAATGGATTTGAACACCTCACCAGGCTTCACATTAGAACCCAAACATAGCTTAAACACATTTAAAATTGCTTAGAAAAGTCTCCCTCACAAGGAATGGCTTGAAATAGTCTTAAAACTCATGAGAAATAGAAAACTTAATCTTGTCAAATTACCTCAACTTCTGCTAAATATCCTTAATCTTGCCAAACAGGTTTAAGACCACTCTCTTGACTTCACAATACATTTTGACACTCTCTAATCATCTAAGGACTATCATGAATTATATCACATTACCAAATATACCTCAAAATATCTATGATATGATAATTCCATAATCAGACTTTAATACATACCATGACACCCCTAATAGTGTTACATGACTTTAAGAAGCATTTAGGAGACATCACAATGTATGGAGATCCCATATATATGATTTGGTGAGTGTCATGGAAAAGTTTTATTATTATAGGGTTAATATTTGACCTAAGAAGCCAAATTATCAATAGTTCTAATGACTCATGGGGGTTGACTAGTCTATTGGTCAAGAGAATCCACTCACTATTTATGATAATTACAAGACTCAAACATGATATCATGGATTGAAAGGGTATCTTTTTGGACTACCAAATAAGATAACACCTCATAAAACCATCAAAGAATAAAACAACTCACAAGACATAACAAAAAAAACCCAAGAGATAACACCTAGCATTTAAGAACCAATAAGAAAAGACACCAAAATAACTATGGAAACTAACTACACCACACTTGTGTAGACACACTTATTGAAACAAGACAACAATCACTATACATAACTAACCTAAGATTAAATGATTTTATCCTCCAATATTAAATTGAAAACTTATTTGATCACCATGGCAACATGAGGTCTGATTATCATGTCTTGACTAGAGTCCAATAAGGCATTGCTCACTAAATGAGGACTTCCACTTGCGGCTAGAGAAATTGGCATGCTCATAACCTATTAGGAGAGCAATTAGATCTTATATTTCTACCCTTATGTGTATGAGTTGTTCATGTGAGTATAAAATCTAGTCATAATCATTATAAACTTATCTTCCTTGCATCAATAGTCTGATTTCTACCTTAATCATGGGTTAATCCTAATTTTTCATGCTCTCATGTAGTGATTCTCCTAATAACCTAGCTAGTATGCCTTGACTTGTGTCTTCATTCTACTCAATTTGAGATTTTGGTTTGTCAAGGCCTTAAACCTCTTGGTAAGTATCCAAGCATATTTTATACATGTCATTAGGCTCTCCTTGATTCTGCTTATGAGACTCAAAAGGATCATTTGTCATGATGTTATCTTTAAGACTCTTCTCAAGCTCTTCATGGGGTAGAGATGGATTATCTAAACTTTAACAAAAGTTCCCTAAGACTTCCCAAAATGCAATATCTTCATGATAAATTTAAAAGGCATGTATTTCACTATCATTATTACCATCACTTTCAAAGGATTATGTTGATCAAGTATCTCCAACTCTCCCATAGAGTCATAACAAGACTCATGTTATGTTATAACTTGGTCATCCTCATCTTTTATGGATAATGGGAGCTCACCAATTCATTAAAGCTCTAATTTATATTTCCTTTCTATTTAAAAAACTAAATTTCATTGTTCAAGTTCTAAATCATTAGTGATACCTTCACTTGAGACCTCAACTTGTTGTCATATTCCATCATTCAAAGTTGTAATGTTGAGTTCTTCAATCTCACCTAAGAAATCATGGTACAATTGTTTCCAAGGATCATCTAATTCAATTTAAATTCTCTCAACTTAAACAATGAGCTCATGTATGTTTTTTTCATGACTATTTCCTATAAGATAAGTTTTTTTTTCTTTGTATTCATATACTTCAACATCATATCATTATGACTAATTTACATCATCAAAATTTATTTCATGCTCAAATTATAATATGTTGGGATGAATAGGGGTACCAATAGTGATTTCCTCATCATAGGTGCTTGAGATATCCTTTTCAAAATTTTAACTCACTTATAGATGAAGCATGATCAAGTTCTTGAAGTAATATCACCTCATTAATGTTAGGTTGTGGAGCTAAAAGCTTCACTAATGCAAATATGGAGGAGGTTGTTGAGAGGTTGCTGAGTTGCAGAGCAACCGACATCAGTCTGATCAACCGATGTCAGTCATATCCAGTGAGCATATAAACTGACATCGGTCAGGTATCGGCTGATGTTGGTTATCTCTAGCCAAACAGGGACCGATGTCAGTTGCTTGTGTGGTTTTGAACTATGAGTTTCATGAACAGTTTGTTAACGAACCGGTTGTTTGCATGTTAAAAGGCTAATTTTAGTCTCGATCTGTGGATCTAATTATTGTAATTGGATGTCTAATTATTGTTTGCATGAGATCTATATAATAGACTCATAGGCTGTATTATAAAGTGTGCTAGTTAGAGAGAGCAAGGTTAGCTCCTTCAGAGTGAAGAGAGCAAGGTGTGTTCCTCTTAGTTCCACAGGGGTGCCGAGTGTGTAAGATCATGTAGAGCTAAAGGTTATACAAGTTCTAGTAGAAGATCCATCAGGGTACTAGTTTGGAGAATCATAAGGACTTGGTGAGGCAAGGACAAGGGTTCTTCAGGGTGTAGAGAGATCTACATGGTAAGTAAGATTGGTTGATCTGTAGGTGTGTGTGTGTGTGCGAGATCTAGGTTTGTAGGTGTGTAGAACCAGGTTGATTTATAGGTGTGCAAGATCAGGGAGGTCATCAACACAATAGGTAGCAAGATCAAGGGAGATCTACTTGGAGTACATTGTGTACTTGGAGTATGTGTGTATACTCAGTCATGGAGTACTTGTGTACTGGCAGTAGTGATACTGACTGGTGGTATTGGCAGTAGTGATACTAACTGGTTGGAGGTGAACACCAACTCTATGTTTGAGTTATGTGTTGGGACCATAATTGAGAGAGTGAGCTCTTGAAGAAATTTACTATTTAAGCCCTAGAGGTTTGTAAGGAAGAAGACTATGGCATCTTCTTTGTTGTATTTCCTTCTGGAAGAGTATTAATACAATTGGGTATTGTCTCTCATATTCTATGTTGTTTTTGAATTCTAGTTACTTGTGATTCTAGTTAAATTCCACATTTAGTTGCTTATACATAGTAATCAATTGTGCTTCCAGGTCCTATCAAGTGGTATCAGAGCCAGGTTGTAGGGAGTAGGTTTGTGTTTGATTACAGGTCACTCTCAGGGGTTTTTGATTGAGTGGGAGTAAAGCAATGGTAGAAGAAAGTACACTAAGAATGGAGGAATTGAAAAGCACAAATGGTCAATTACAGTGTTATGGAAAGAAAGAGCAGGTAAAGAAATATTGTTGGTTGGTAGAAGATCAGCATGAAGGAACTAAAGAAGCAGATGTTGCAGGTGTTGTTACATAGGATGCTCTAGGATGTTCCTTGGATAAAGTAGAATCTTGTTTTATAGATTCTGTTGCCTCTTTCCATGCAGCCCCAAATAGAGTATTTTTCCATGTTAAGGTCCATGGAGACTTTGGAAAGATTTATTTAGGGGTTGGTGAGCCTTGTCAAAGTATTGGCAAAGGAGAAGTGCGGCTAAAATTACAGACGGCCAACACATGGGTGTTGAAGGAGGTCATGCAGGTCCCAATTTTGAAGATGTGGCTAATTTCTTCAGGAAAGTTGGGTGATGAGAGATGCACAGGAACTCTCACAGTAGATGCACTTGAATTAGCTGGTGGTAAGAAAGTAGGTATCCTTTATCTATCTACTTATATTACTAATTCTTCTTCTGTTGTGAAGACGTGGCTTTGTAGGCTTGGTCACAAGAGCAAGAAGGAGATGCATGTTCTTAAGCAAAAGTCAGATGTCTTTGACAGACTTAAGAACTAGAAAGCCTTAGTGTTCATGGAGGAGATGATGGACAGAGATCAGTGGAAAAGACTGAGTAACTCTGAGTAGGGTAGTCTAGACAGGGTTTTGATCCAAAGAGAGCTCATAGGTAAAAATTCATCACTCATAGGAGAACACAGGTACCGACATCGATCAGGAAGAACCAGCATCAAACAGATAGGTGCTGATGTCGGTCATGTGTAGACTAGAGCCAGTGGTGTCAGGGCAGGGTAAGATCGATGTTGGTTAGGGAACCAATGTTGGTGACAGGTAGACACTAATGTTGGTTAGAAAATTGGCATTAATAGTCAAGACAATCACATGGAACTAACGTCAGTCAGATGTAGACTATGTGGTGACCGAGGTCGGTCACTGGAATGGATTTTGGGTGGATAACAAGCTGTCAAGGAGTCTCAAATGCCTATATGGAGGACTAAAAGGGTAAGTAAGCCTCAAATTCATTATTCCTCTTCTTTATACTCATTTCTCACTACAGAGTAGGAAGGATCTAGGAAACAGTGGGAGCATGGCATGAATGAGGAATTTGATTCTTAGGATGCAGAACCAAACGAGAGATTGGTAGGGTTGCCAGCTGGTATGAAAGCACTGAAAGATGAATGTATTCCTTGGTTAAAGAATAGAGAGAATGGATACATGAGATGAAAGGCTAGGTTATATGGTCTTGAGAAAGCTCTAGGATAGTGGTACAAGTTTGATAGGTGGATGACAAAGCATGGCTTTAGTCAATGTCATTGTAACCATTTTGGTTTCTTTACCAGGTGGGTGATTATTACAACATCATCTTGTTACTGTATGTTATGTGTTTGCTTGATGCAAGGTTACACATACAGGGTTTTTTCTGAGCTAAAGGTAAAGTTAGTTCAGAGGTGTGTCATGAAGAATTTGGAGGAGCAAAATTCTTTGGCATGAGTAATCCTAGAGACAGGGAAGATCACAAGTTGATGTCACAGGATGATTGTGTGAAGGTAGTGCAAGATGAAGAATCAGGTAGCACACCTATGGATGGACAGTTCACAGAATAGGGTCCCCAATCACATGATGAGGTTGAGTACATGTGTACTCCATGATATTTCCCTAGTAGTGGGAGTTGTCAGCAAGTTTGTGGTCAATCTAGGAAAGAAGCACTGGAGGGCAATTCAATGGATTCTCAGTTATCTGAGAGGGACCAGTAGCAGGTTCACATGCTATGTAGGGTCAAGTTCTTTTCTACATGGGTTTGTAGATGCGGATGTGGTAGGTTACTTGGATGACAGGAGTCGCACCACAAGATGTATGGTGGTTGGTCTTCAGGATTGATCTTGAAGAGGGATACAAGCC
Source organism: Torreya grandis (assembly GCA_037957365.1). NCBI lineage: Eukaryota > Viridiplantae > Streptophyta > Pinopsida > Cupressales > Taxaceae > Torreya > Torreya grandis. The sequence goes on along the minus strand of JARHVA010000922.1, from coordinate 685,797 downwards.
AAGAAACAAATTAGATGGTGTATAGGTACAGGTATAGTGTAGTTGTTTATCTCCAAGTGGGAGATTGTTAGGTTGTGGAGCTAAAAGCTTCGCTGATGCAAACATGGAGGAGGTTGTTGAGAGGTTGCTGAGTTGCAAAGCAACTGACATCAGTCTGATCAATTGACATCAGTCATATCTAATGAGCATAGCAATCAACATCAGTCAGGTATCAGCTGATGTCAGTCATCTCCAGCCAGATAGGGACTGATGTTGGTCACCTGTGTGGTTCTGAACTTTGAGTTTCATAAATAGTTTGTTAATGAACCGGTTGTTTACATGTTAAAAGGCTAATTTTAGTCTTGAGCTACGGATCTAATTATTGTAATTGGATGTCTAATTATTGTTTACATGAGATCTATATAATAGACTCATGGGTTATATTGTAAAGTGTGCTAGTTAGAGAGAGAAAGGTGTGTTCCTCCTAGTTCCATAGGGGTGCCAAGTGTGTAAGATCAGGTAGAGCTATAGGTTGTGCAAGTTCTGGTAGAAGATCCACCGGGGTACTGGTTTGGAGAATCATAAGGACTTGGTGAGGCAAGGACAAGGGTTCTTCAAGGTGTAGAGAGATCTACATGGTAAGTAAGATCAGTTAATCTATAGGTGTGTGTGTGTGAGAGAGATTTAGGTTTGCAGGTGTGCAGAACTAGGTTGATTTGCAGGTGTGTAAGATCAGGGAGGTTAGCAACACAATAGGTAGCAAGATCAGGGGAGATCTACTTGGAGTACATTTTGTACTTGGAGTATGTGTGTATACTTGGTCATGGAGTACATGGAGTACTTGTGTACTGGCAGTAGTGATACTGACTGGTGGTACTGGTAGTAGTGATACTAACTAGTTGGAGGTGAACACCAACTCTATGTTTGAGTTATGTGTTGGGACCATAATTGAGAGAGTGAGCTCTTGAAGAGATTTACTGTTTATGCCCTAGAGGTGTGGGAGCCCTAGAGGTGTGTAAAGAAGAAGACTGTGGCATCTTCTTTGTTGTATTTCCTTCTGGAAGAGTATTAATACAATTGGGTATTCTCTCTCATATTCTGTGTTGTTTCTGAATTCTAGTTACTTGTGATTCTAGTTAAATTCTGCATTTAGTTGCTTGTACATGGTATTCAATTGTGCTTCCGGGTCCTATCAATTAATTAGTCTTGACAAATTGTTCCCCACACTTGGATGCTCAAGTTCTACCTTTAATGCATTTTTTTCCTATTCAAAAGAGGAGAGGGTGAGAGGGAAAAGGAATTAATTAGATTTATTAATAGCTATTAGGATTCTCTTCTAGCTTAGATCCTTAGGAGTATCAAACTCAGACACTACATTCTTCTTCTTCCATTCTTCAATTACCTTATCAAATTTGGATGTATCTTGATCCTTATGAATTACTATTATGTGAAGGACTAATGGGGAACTTGGAAAACTTGAGACATCTTCTGAGCTAGCATTCATACACTTCTCTTTTTCTTGATTTTGAGTATGCATAGGAGAAATTTCTCTCTCATGAACATGCATAACATAATCTAGTGTTCTAGTCCATGAAGGCCTCCAAGTTGAAGCTCTTATAGTGTCTTGAGAAGGTATGGGTACATCTTGAAGAGTATATAGAAAAAAAGGAGGCTAACTAAGGGTAAGATGATGAAGGAAATTTTAAATTGAGGTGTTTGGTGTGTAAGGCTCAAGATGAAACTTGGAGAGTGGTCTAAATCTGATTTTGACTCATACAACATACCCAATCTTGTAGATCATATAAGATAAATCAAAGGATAAATACCCCCCAATCTTCGCCATAAAGTCATTAGACAAACATAAAGAAAAATAAGGTGGTAAGTCTAAAATAATAATTTCTTATGCACTTGAGAGCTTGGGGTAAGAATGAAGGGCAAGCTATAGGTCTTTTATGAGGATAAAATTCCTTTTATCTTATCCATTATATTAAAAATCAAAGTTAGAAGTAGGTTATTATATCAAATTCAAGTTATTAACTATTAGCTTAGAGATAAATGAACTATTTTATCTATAATCAAATAATAAATTATAGACCAAGGAGTCTCCAATGATTACATAGGTAAGGAAAGGAGATGAGGTAGTTACCTTGGCTAGTTTCTCTTGGTTTGCAAGGATGTTTTGATGATGGATAAATGCTTTATGCTTAACTTCATTTTTATACCTTAGACATTATTTCAATCTATTTGTTTCCTCATTTAGATTCTCAACTTCTAAGCTCAAATCTTCATCACTTTTTTTAGGTTGACTATAAAGAATAGCAGGTTGGTAAGGAGGTTGAGTTAGGATAGAAGGAAAAAATCATGGAGAAGTGTATGGTTGATATGGGTCAATATAGTTTTGATATGGGTCAATATAGTTTTGATATGGGGCATAGGGATACTGATAATGAAATATTGATTCATATGTAGCCATAACTCATCATGAGATACGTGAATAACAATGTGAACTATCAATGATAACTATTCTTACTTTGAGAGAATGACCTTGTGATGCTTGTTAACATGAAATATGACTGCAAATCTACTACTGAGGTGCTTAAAGCTCTCTGAGATGACCAAGTTTTGTAAGTGAGTGCTCCAATGCATGTATTTAGTCCCTATTGACATTTTAGCCTCACAGGCTAAATGTCAACCCCTATAATAAAAAACTTTTGTGAGAATGCCTCTAGGTTTATCCTTAGTGTCTAAACTATCATGGTTTTATAAATGTCTCTTGGAAACTCTATTAGCAGTAATCAGGGAGCCATATATGTATTAAGAGATTTTTTGGGAGATCCATATGTCATAGTTATGTTAAGGTATATTGGTGATGTGGTAGTGGTCATGATGACCCTTGAGTGAAAAAGAGAGTTTCAAGGTGTCTTGTGAGGTATAGTGAGTGGATTTAAACTTATTTGATAAGATTAAGGATCTTTTGATAAGATTGAGGTAATTTAACTAGTTTGAAGTTCTTGTCTCTTATGGTATATGGGCCTTTTTTTCAAGCCATTCCTTATGAGAGAGTTTTTATAAGTAATGCGATAGGTTTCTAGACCTTGTTCAAATTCATGATATGAAGTTCTAATGGTGTTTCCAATGTCATTGTTCATGGTTTGGTCATTTAAGTAGTTTCAAGCTTTCATAACCCCCCAAAAGTCATCAAGTGACCCTCAAATGCCTCATATAGGTCTACATTAAACTATAAAACTTTGGTAAGGTGATGTTTTAGGTGTATAATTTCTTATAAATGTCTTGAAAGGGTTCTATAGCCATTATGAAACCATCACTAGGCATTTCATATCCTTGAAGGTCCATTTTAAAGTTCATATTCACTCCCCACTCAAAAAATGGGTCCCACACATGGGAAAAACATGAATCTTTATTTCCCCTTATCGTACAACTCATTTTTAATTGCCATTTAACTCATTTTTTCCCTCTTTCTACCCTTTAATGGTAATTCAAGGTAAGAAACATGGATCAAATGCAAAAAAAGAAGGATTTTCAAGAGTTTCTTGTAGGTTCTATACACTTATATAGCTATGTCCATATAGAAGGGGTAAAATATTGAATATCATCTCATGTCATATATTTCAGAGAATTTTCATGGTTATATAATGTCAAACAAGTCAAACACTAATCTCTCCCATTCACTGATCTCCTTTATATCCCAAGAAAGCTTTTAGGTTTGTGGATAGTATGGATAAGAGGGAGAAAATAGGGAGTTGATATCTTGGGAAGAAGAAGGGGCTCCATTACCCTTCTTATTCATGGAATTTTTTTGAATATTAAGGATCAATACTCTATGAATTAATGCTAACAATTTGGGCACTCTAGTTAGTTTCTTCATTTGTGTAAGGGTGAGAAGGTACAATGGTTTTGGTGTGTTTTTGAAGAGTTATTGAAAATAAACACCTGGTGTGTGTTCTTTAGATTATCATAGACCATAGACATCACCATGAACCATTGGTTCACATGTGTGTGGGTGTGAGATCAAATAAATTCTCATTTTCTCTTCATCTATAGATTACAAAAAGGTTTTTCAAGTTGCAAAATCTTGGTGCATAAAGTGGAGGAATTTCATGGTGTTTTATATTTCTTCATGATTCCCTTGAGTCCATTTGAGCCTCCTCTATCCCAAAAACACTTATATAATCCACCATAATTCTAAGAAATGCTTCAAATCCTATTCTATGGTAACTGTTATGAGTGATGTGTGACCTCCTTGGCAAGTGAGGGACATGGTAATTATAGAAAGTCATTAGATTGTTTCAAAATACACATGAATCTTATGTCTTAGTCATAATACTACCCCATGTACCTCAATTCCTCTTTCTGACTACCCTCTTCTCAAGCCTATTCCCATTCCCATTCCTTGAGAGACTACCCTTCATTCAGATACTTATAGATCTATACATACACACTAAGGAGACATAGGTCTATTAACAGTTACATGATTAAGAACTATGTTATGGGTTAGATGCTTAAGAGTCACAAAATATTTTGCAAGGAAACTTAGAATATTCAAAACCTATGATTAAGATGAAATCATTATGATTTTATGAAGGGAAAAAATATCACCAAGATAGTTAGACAAGACTACCTGGGAGATTTGACTACCTTGTGAGGTCTCAAGAGAGTTTGAGTGCCATAAAGCTATGGTTTTAAATTAAGATTAATATAGAGTGATTTCCCCTAAAAAATTTTATCCATTACAACTTGGATGGATTTCCTTAATATACTTAACATTAAGGGTAATTTGAGAAGGTAACCTGAACATAGCCATGTGCCTTAACAAGGCCCAAGGTAGTCTATTATGCAAGTTAAGGGTTTGGAGAGATAAAACTGATTTGGAGAAAATATATATCTTTAAAATCTCATAACACTCATAAAAAATAAGATTAAAGGGTAAAAATTACTATTCAAGTATGATCATCATAGAAATGGGCTTAAAATAGTCATTGGACTATAAACAAGGTGATGATTCGGTGGTTGATCAAGGCCATTCTTGATAAAATAATAGCCTTAGGGAATATTTTGTATAAGGAAGGAGAAAACTATCTACCAAAAAATGATAACTAGATATATTCCATTCAAGGTCAAAAACACCTGACAAAAGGAAACTCACCTATCATACACAGTTAATACACATAAGGTGCCTATAGGTAGTTAGAAAAAACAAGATGACTAGGTGAAAGATGTAGTCTAATAAAGGATTTTAGAGTGTCTATGATTGTAAATGAAACCCCCTTGAATTTTTATCCACCAAAATAATGATCCAAAGTACCATTAAGGGGTGATTTATACCTATATCTCAGTCAATAGACTTAGAAAGGCTACCTATAGGCAAGGTTCCTAGATAAAAGATGAAGGTGTCCAAAACCTTGCATGGTATTAGAGAGAGGAGGGTAAGTAAATATTCTAATTTTTTCCAAAACTCTCAATCCACCTTTCCATAACTTGGTCCTTTGAGATAGGATTAGAATTGGATAGCCTAATCAAGCCTAAACATATAGTGACAGTCAAGGACCATGAAAGGGAGAGTTACAATGTGTAACCTTGCAAGCAGATGAAGCATGAGAGTGAAGGAAGGGATCCCTCACTTGATATATAAAATTATATTAGTGTCTTATTTATTTGATTTATTACTCAAGAGAGGTAAAATATTTTAAAATCTATTAGGCATGTTAGACCTAAATAGGTCTAAATAGACCAACACCCAGAATTGAAGGTATATGCTTGTTTAAGACTATTAAAAACTTCAAAACACAAAATGGAGAGGAAAAAAAACATAAACAAGTTTTAATAAGATAAATATCTCAATATATTAAATAGAAATTCAACTCATCCCAAGGGATACACATGCCCTACTAGGCATACACCCTAGGCAGAAGATGAAAATGCATAGAGGGTAGAATTGATGAAATAATTTGACCCTAGGGATGTTTTCAACCCTAAAAAAATGTTATAAGGGTTTTTAAATCCATCATATATGTTATTGAGAAATTAAGGACCTATTTATACCCCATTCCACTATCAAATACTCAGACTGGCAGTGCTACCTATAGGCAACCACATGAGATAGTGAAAATAAGGTTGAAGTTTGAATGACTAAAGGTAAGCTTAGAGGTTATAAATAGGTATAATAAGGATGGTATTATGAGACTAATAACCTCAAGTCACCTATTTTTCAATCATACCTCTAATGTTTAGTCTAGACCTTTAGGTCTAAATGCCACAATTAGGCCTTAAACCCCACATCATATTTGAAGCACACTCAAACCCTCTTGAGTGGAGTTGAAATCATTAAGAATTATGAGAATAATTTACAAACCATGAAACAATTATTTAACATATGATAATGTAATCAAAAGGTCAATTTGGGTCTTGAAGTTCACCTTAAACTACACAATCCTAGGTAGTCAACTTGATCCATCACTTCAAATGATTATATCTTTCATAGCAGGAAGACTTAGGGTAGATGATCCTACTTAAATTTGGGAACCCATATGGAATTAATATCCATGAAGGATTGAATTAGATTCAGGACCCCAACTCTCTAAATGAACATTAAGACTATAATTATATCCATGATGCTTGAAAGAAACTCAAAGTCCACCATTTTTTGCTCATATCTCTCCACGCAAGTTACATGGGACCCAAATATTTTCAATATTTTTATGTGGTTTTATGGAATAAACATCCATGATGATAAGTTTTGGATTAGAAGTCTGATATTTATGAACCATCGTTAAGATAGTAGACCTCTAAAACTCTACCTAATCCCTAAAATAGACCTAACCTTGTAAAAGTGAATTTTTTTACACTCAAACACTCCTAATTGACCTAATAAACAATTTACTCATAAATTAAACTCAGGGAAGTCCATGCTCATGGTATCAAGTTGTATGGATTTATAAGAAAATAGTAATATTTCAGGGAATTGAATAGAAAATAAAGTATAGGGTGGTTTTATGAATTTTAAATCATTATAGGTGGTATTTTGAGACTTATTTCACCTTCTAAAGTCATAATATGTCCAAAATTATGCTTTAAAATACCTCTATAACTCTTCACAAAATAACCAATTTGTAGATGTTAAAAAAAAAGTGTCCTGGTCAATGAAGAAAGGCAAAATTGTAGGTGTAAGTTACTCAAAATTCATGTGTCATGATATGATACTTTTATTCAGGCCTAAAAATTATCTATCCACCTATCTTATAAGTTTTTCATAGGCTTCATGTCCACTCAATCAACCAATAGTCAGATGTCTGGGCCTAGTGGCCTAATTGGCCTACCTGGTCAACAAAGAGAGATAAAATTTGGCATAGAAATGATATTACAAGAGTTAATTCATGGTCATTACCCTTGTATCTAATGCATAATGTTTATTAAACACTTTTCATAGACATTATGAAAGAAGAGGAGGTAGTTTCAATGTCAATCAGCATGTAAAAGGACTAGTGGGTTGATCAACACCTCTTGGAGACCTAATTACACCTCATTACACATTTTAACTACCATATAAGGAGTTATTGACCATTTTTGTCATGGTCATGCCTTATATCATGATAACTAAAGTTGATTCACTCCCCACCAGTTCATATCAATGCCCAATAACTCATTTAAAATCATCAATTTTGAGGCCAATGCATGGAAAGATTTAGAAGGATTGCTTGTAGCTATAGAGGGAGTTGACTATGGTAATTTATTACATATTACTCTCACCTCCATGCCATTCTCCCTCTCTTTCCATATTCATTATACTATTTATTTAGGACTTAAGGCCTTGATTTGTATCCCTCACTTGGATATGAGGAAACTCTCCTTACTTTTATACTTAATAAACCTCTTTAACTATTAATGGGTTATTATAGATTTTTCATGATTGGTTTATAATGTATATCTAATTTTTATGATGTTCATAAGTGGTATAATTTTCCCTCGGAATGTCCTTACCACACCTATATGCTAATAAATTGTCTTATACAAGTTATATGAAGTGTCAAAGGTTGGTGATCATGTTTGAAGTGTAACCTAATTGAAAATACCTCAAGATAGACCTCCCACTCATCACCTCCTAGTTAGATCCATTCATAATAACCTTCACATAAAACATTTTTACATATGATCTATGAAACTAGTGTTTTAGTTCATGTTTATTTCACTCGTGTTGTTAAGAGTGTGATTTGAGTGGATGAATGATCATATTGGTGCATCACCACCCCTTTGAGTAGGTTTATTTTATATAATATCTATCTCCTTTCACCCCAAAATCTTATTAATTAGTTATTTTGAACCATGAGTGATGTACAAAGGGAGTTAACCCCATATTCTATAGGTATATCTCGATCATAGGTCACCCACAACCTTGGGCTATTCCCATGTTAGTCCAAGATTGAAACATAATTTAATAATCTCATTTAAAGGGTGGAACTTGGGTTGATAATAGTCCCAATATGAATGATATATGTTTTTAAGTTTGGTCTAACTTTTATTTTCCCTCCCTTCATCCTCCAATTGTAGTTCAAGGCTTTAAACATGGAAAAAATGCAAAAAAAGAAGTGTTTTCTAGTGTTTTTATAAGTTTTAAGGACTTGTATGGTCATTTATATATAGGGGAGGTCATAAGGTTAACTTAAGGTTCATAATAGGTATTATAGTGAATTTTCATGTCAAAAGGATGCAAAACAAGCCCAAAACCATTTTTCCTTCTCCACCAAGCTACTCGATAATCTAGATAAGCTTCTAGGTTTTTGGTCATTTCATACAAGAGAGAGATAATTAATAACTAATAATTTGTTAATATGAATGGTGTATCTCAACCTTATCATTAATTTAAATTTTCTAAAAATTCATGGCCTATGCTCTATGAACAAATGTTAACAATTTGGGCACTCAAATGGTCTCCATCTGTGTAAGGGGTTAAAATGGCATCGATTTTGGTGCATCCTTGAAGTTCTTCTATACATCAATTCTTGATGGTGATTTTAAGAGTCCTAAAGGATTATATCCATCACTCTCCACATTTTTTCACATGTGTGAGGGTGTGGGAGCAAGAAAGCCTTCATGCTTCCTCTATTTGTAAACTGTAAATAAAGTTTTTCATATTCCAGAATATTTGGTGCATAGTATGAAGGTGTTTGATGATGTTTAAAGTTTTGTGATGGTTTACTTAAATCCATTAAATCATTATTCCTCTCCCAATCATAACTAATCCACCATCATATTGTCAAGTAACCACTTCAAGGTCATATTTCTAGTGTGACTATCATGTTTGTGTTGATATCTCATTTACAAAGTGGAAACTAGGTAGGTGTAGATATCCATCAAGTTGTTTCAGGATTCATATGTTCCTCATTCATGATTTATTATTTCCCTTACTCCCATAAATACTTATACCCTCAAAAAACCATCCTCATCTGTCATCTATTCTACAATGTCAAACCCTCACTCAGTCACTACAAACCTCTTAAAGTAGACTTAGCAGATAGGGTAGTCACTATTAGAATGGGGTATATAAGGGTGAGAGCTTCAAAGAGAGTCAAAAGGGACTTAAAATATATTTATATGGATAAATTAGGGTTATATAAGGATGATCACTTCCAGCTCAGTCCTAAAAGCATAAGCACCATTAAGACTCCCATTGAGCATACATATGACTATAACTCCCATAGTGGAGGAGTACTAAAGGTCCAGTGAGGTCAAGGAGATTTAGAGGGGACAAAAAAATAGGAATAAACCACCAACATGATAATATAACCTAAGGTAAATAATTTATTTTCATACCCACCTTCTTAATGGCCACACATAATTAGGTAGACCTCATTCATCACTTGCAATCAGAGTTATGAGAAGAAGAGCTAAGTGCTTTAAAGTTTGTATAAGTAACTAAGATTAAATAGAGAGTGAGTACATGTTTATTATAAACCCTTAGTATAAACTTTATTGTGTGGTCCTATGAGATGGACAAAGGGTTTAAGGCCTAATTAGGCCTATTCGGCCTAAGACAGGTGTACACAGACCTACATATGGGAATCAAAGACATTTAGACCTCTTGGGTACATGATAAGGGTGGAAATATTAAAGTAACTAAGTTGGAAAGGTTATAAAAACCTTAAAAGTTTTTAAGGGATGATAACCTATGTCTTTTAAGTTCAACATAACTTTAAATTACCAAGAAGGAAGTTGTTTATACCTATAACATAGACAAGAGACCCAAACACAATGTTTATAGTCAACTTGAGGTCATGTGAGCAAGATGCCATTTGGTGGAATGTTGAGATAAGTTATTGAAAGTCATGAAAGCATGAATAGGCTCTAAGAACTCTCAGAATCACTCAAATGACAAGAATATGTTGAATAATTTTTATTAGGTTGGAGAGGGTCTTAGCATAAAGAAGAGTCATACACACATGACTATATATAGGAAGTCATGAGAAAACAAGATGATTGAGTGATTAAGGTGGTTATATGAGGAATTAAAAATTTCTATGCCAATGTAAAACCATGTAAATCATTATTTCACTACTTAGGAAGGCATTAAGGTGTCAAATAAGTAAAAGATAAGGTTTGTGCTCACAGCCCTAAGCAAACCTAATTGCTATCTATAAGCAAGACTTTAGTATAAGGATGAAATTTTGAGAAATAATGTGAAGGAGAGAAGTGTATAAGAATAAAATATTCTATAGCCTATTCCTAAATATTATTTATGACTTTATTTAGTGGTTTGACCCTTTGAGATGGGAAAAGGCCTGGATGACCTAATTAGGCATAGTTGGGCCTAAGTAGACACATATCCAAAGTCAAGTGAGAAGGAAGGTTGAGTTGTGAAACTTGTTGACCATTTTTGGTCCTATAGGCCAAAATCGGTCTCCTTCTTCCCCTATTATTCTAAACCATCAGTCATAAATTTGGGTTGCATAAGTCTTTCAGTAAAAAGATGAACCAGTTTAAAGAATGCAAGGCTTTTAAAAAGCTTCTTCGGACATTTTATCCAAAGAAATTCACAAGGAAAGAGACCAAAATTTTAAAGACACTTTCCTTAAAGGTTGGAAAAGGTGGTTCAATGTTGGGGTTCAATGACATGATCTTTCCAAGAGCTTTGAACTTTGAACTTTGAACTTAGAAATATTGAACTGTTGAACCATTATTGGTTCAATTGGCTGGTTCAAGTGTTGGTTCATTCGATTGGTTCAAGTGTTCGGTTCAATCAGTTGGTTCAAGTGTTGGTTTAATCTATTGGTTCAAGTGTTCGGTTCAATCGATTGGTTCAAGTGTTTGGTTCAAATGGTGAATAGAATGAACATGACTCCTTGTAGAACACAGTGTTGAACCACCGAACCATTGAACCATTGAACTTTGAAAAAGGGTTCAGGTTCAATCGAAAGGTTCAAAGGGGCATTCCAAAGTCAAGTGCCCTTTTGGAAGGTAGGAAGGTGCCAAATGGGGCTATTCAAGTAGGTTTCAAAGGACATATTAGGGCCTAAGTGCCCTTGCAGAGGGTTGAAAATACTTAACAAACCAAAGTGAACAAGGTCGAAAGGGAAGGTTTTCCTACGAAAAAGGCTAAGGCAAAAGGAAGGATTTCCTTCAAACTTTTATTCGAAGAATCCTTCCAAAGGAACAAACCCAAGGAAGACTAAGTGTGAATTCCTTCGGACAAAATAATTGAAGGAGTTCCTTCAGACATTTTGTCTGAAGAAATTCACAAGGTCAAAGGATCATTTCCAAAAGCTCGAAGGTTAAGTATCCCTTGTGAGGGGTAGGTGATGAGCAAAGTGGACAATTACAAAAGTTTGAAGGGTATCTTTGGACTTGATTAGCCCTTACAAAGGGCAGTTAGGCATGGAACCAAACAAAAGAATATCCTTTAGAAGGAAATCCATGGCAAGCAAAGGTCCTTTGAACAAAATGTCTGAAGGAAATATACAAGGAACAAAGACAAATTCCTTCAGACAAAAAACCCGAAGGAATTCCTTCAGAATTTTTGTTTGAAGAAATTTGTCAAAGGCAAAGGCATAAACAAAGGAAAGTGAAGCCGAAGGGACACCTTCCCTTCAGGAAGGATCAAATGCCAAAGGCTAGAGAAATTGCCAAAGGCCAAAAAAATTACCAAATGGGTGACGGGCTCGAGAATGTCAATTTCAGCATGGTGAACTAGCTATTAGAGGTTAAAACATATAGTGATAGGAACGTGAATGTCAAATTCAAGGTGTTGAAATAGTCATTGGCTTTTAAATGGTGATGGGCACTCGAACATCAACTTTATGGTGATAAGATAGTCGTTGATCTTAAAATTCTTAGGGACAAGCCCGCACGTGTAAACTCAGTGACCCACCAAGAAAGGATCCCAAAGAGCCAAGCACAGACACAAACAAAATAGCCTAAGTGGAAAAAGAGGCATCGGTAGAAGAGTTATTATAGTGGTTGGAATAGTCCCTATGAAATGGTCATCAAGGAGTGCAAACAGTGAATGGTGAGGCCTATTTTTCCTCATTTTGCATTAATGAGCAAACAACTGTGTGGATGTCTTTAAGAAGTGGTCTTTTTTGCAGACAAAAGGGGCATGGCCCATGTTTTCATAATGACATTTAATATTATTTAAATGCCAAAAGTCAAGACTAGCAGCTGACATAGCATGTTCTTTCAGTGACTCCCTCTTCCCAATGTTTTCAATGAATCATGGGCGACTTGTAAAAAAGGGCACCATTGCTTCCTCTTTCTCTATATATATTGTAAACTCTCATTTGAGAAAGGGAGATCTCTCAGCTTGTATGGTGAAGCCCTATAGGATTTTACCTTGAATTAAGATAGCATTTTTACCTCCATTTTGATTTTGCACTTTTGCATATGTCTATGGTTTTGTCTTGTGCTAAGTCATTCTCTTTCATGCTTTCATAGAATGATTACAGCATGTCTAGTGTATTATGAGTTCTTCTTTTGTAGGTTAGCTAAAAGTGTCCATAGTAGAGTATAGGTGCATGTGAATAGGCTACCATAGTGTGTCTTAGAACACCTCTGGTAGTTCTTCCTCCCTGTATCTCTAGAGGACCCCTAGCTCACTGATGCAAAAGAGTTTCTCGTATCAAATGAAGTTTATATTAGATTGTTCTTGGTGTAAACTATAAGTCAAAGCTAAGTAGATGAACCATTTTGGTGTATCACTACTTTAGTTTAGGTTATATTTTCAGTAACCCTTCTCTCTTTTCATCCCCCCCATTGTTAGCAATAGAAAATCTAGGACCATAGAGATACATCAAAGGGAGCTAGCCCTTATCTAGAGATTCTCCCCCCAATTTTTCCAGACCCATAGGTAAGAGGGGAGTCTCCATTGTGCCACATGGAAGATAGAAACTCAGCCTTCTGTTAAGGGTACAATCCATAGCGTCAACATTTTTTGGCATGCCCGGTGGGACCAACTAGTTTTTATCCAAAGATTTGAAGAATTTTGGTGTGTTCTTTAACCAACCAACCTTTGGAGGCTTTTCATCAACACCAATGGAAACTTTGAGTTAAATCAGCTAGTTAAGCAAACCTGGTGCCATCAAGAAATCACTTTTTTGTATGTATAATCCCATTGCTCAGCATCATGGGCCTTGTTTTCCTTCATATAACATTGATTAAGCTCAAGTTATTCATGGAATCACCTTAAGTAGCTCTCCTAATTTCCCTTCAATAGTAAGGGAAGTAACACTGGAATTTGAGAAGCAGATGATGGAGATAGATAGATTGGATGAGCAGTATAGATATCAGCAAGAGCTTATGTACAAAGAGGAGTGTTTGTTTAGGCAAGCTCGGGCCTTGTAATCCATAGAGGAGGAGGTAGCAAAATGAAAGAGTCTATTCATTCAAGGTAGTCAGCCTTGTGTTCCCCCTCCTATTCTGAAGAAAACCCCCTCTTGTGCACTAAATCCTTTTTACCAGTTAGCACTTGCTCACTCTAGCTCATCTGATACAGTAATCACTCCTACTCTTAATCCCTTATACCTAGCTTTCAAACATCAAAAGGCATTAGAGCAACCTCTCATGGAAATGAACCTTCTCAATTCCTTAGATTGTGAATCCTCTTTTGATGGGAATCACCCTATATCTTTTGGAAAGCAAAACATCTCTCTTGAATTAATTCTTATTATGCATCAATAGTCTCTTCCTAGTCTTCCTCAACCTCCTCAGGTCTCTCAACATGATGTCAAGATTCTATGTTGGAGGATGGAATACCATGAACCAACTCAGAACCTTGAAGAAGGTGAAATTGATCTTACTCATGGTGATCCTCATGATCTCCAAGAAAATATCTTCCAAGAGAATATAGCCAGGCAAATTGTAAAATTGGAGTCTAGAATGAGGTTCCTCAGCCAAAGTGTGATGGATGGTTTAGATCAAGCAGAAGATCCTACATTTGAACACACCCCATCTACACCCCTCCAAGATAGCTATCAAGCCACACCTGATATAGATGAAGTGTTGGCCAAATGGAAGGAGGAGAATCATTCATTTCTAGCTCAAGGATTGCCTCCTCTTCCACATGTGTTTAACCATCAGCCTTCCACTTCATCCCTTCTCTAGGAGGAACTTTTTTTGAAAGAGAGGATCTAATTTGTAGCTACCCAGGAGGCTATCATGAGCAATAATGAAGATGAAATCATCATTGATGCTCCTTTTAAAGACATCATCAACAATCGAGAAGACATAACTCATGCATACATGCAGATGTTCTAGCAATACAAAGAGGAAAGTAAGCATGGTGAGCTCTGTCATCCCTTGTTTGATGAACTTCCTTGTTGCTTTGATGAGGAAGATGAATATGCCATGGTACTCGAGTTGGAGAAGGATCAAGAGCATGTTTGGGAATAGCTAGAGACTCTAGACTTTGAGCATGAAAAGGAGAGGCTTGTCCATAAAGAAGAAAGATTTGAATGAGAAGGTGATGTTATGTGGGATGAGCAAGAAAGTTGTGATCCCATTTCATACATTGCAATAGTCACCCTTCTTCAAAAAATCCATGATGAATTAGAAGATAAGGTTGACAGTCTCTTCAATGAAGCAGAAGGGGACAAGTCAGTCCATGATGCATGTTAAAGGGGCTATGAGCTAAATGAGGCTTGTAATGATAAGCTAGCAGCCATTGATTTCTTGGTGAAACACACCAGCTTGAAGGACCAGCATTGGACAAACTTCCAAGATCAAGATTCATACATAGATGTTGGAGACATGTTTGACCATGATCCATTCAGATATAAGCCAATCAAGGTGGTAGGCAAGAAGGGCAAGTTACCAAATCTCCATTCCATTCAACCACTTATCTGGCACCAAAAATTATCTTTCCATGAAGGAGACCTAAGAAGTTTTCCTTTTGATCTAGGAGGGAGGAAAATATACCTGGTTAGTTGTACATAGTAGTTTTCTTTCAATTTTTCTTTCCCTATTTTCCCTAAGTGTTATTTGCATAGGTAGTGTTTTTAGCCTTTGGTGTGTGTTTTCTCCTTTATGTTTGGGGTAAATGCTTCATGATTGATTCTTGGACCTCTTAAGGCTATTACTAACTCTTTCAAATCTATGTTCTGACTCCGTGCCCAATAGACTTTGAGGCTATTGGTTTCTAAGCATAGCAGGCATGCTTCCCCTAGGAATCACCAAAATTGTTGACCATTTTTGGTCCTGTAGGCCAAAATTGGTCTCCTTCTTCCCCTGATGTTCTGAGCCATCAATCATAAATTTGGGTTGCACAAGTCTTTTAACAAAAAGATGAACTAGTTCAAAGAATGCAAGGCTTTTACAAAGCTTCTTCGGATATTTTGTCTAAAGAAATTCACAAAGAAAGAGACCAAAATTTTTAAGACACTTTCCTTAAAGGTTGGAAAAGGTGGTTCAACATCGGGGTTTAATGACATGATCTTTCCAAGAGCTTTGAACTTTGAACTTTGAACTTAGAAATATTGAACCATTTTTGGTTCAATTAGTTGGTTCAAGTGTTTGGTTCAAATGGTCAATTTAAATGGTGAATTGAATGAATGTGACTCCTTATAAAACATAGTGTTGAACCACTAGACTGTTGAACCATTGAACTCTGAAAAAGGGTTCAGGTTCAGGTTCAATCAAAAAATTCAAAGGGGCATTCCAAAGTCAAGTGCCCTTGTGGAGGGTAGGAAGGTGCCAAATGGGGCTGTTCAAGTAGGTTTCAAAGGACAACTTGGGGCCCAAGTACCCTTGCAGAGGGCAGAAAACACTTAACAATGGACCAAAGTGAACAAGGCCGAAAGGAAAGGTTTTCCTTTAGAAAAGGCTAAGGCAAAAGGAAGGATTTCCTTTAGACTTTTGTCCAAAGAATCCTTCTAAAGGAATAAACCCAAGGAAGACCAAGTGTGAATTCCTTTAGACAAAATGCCTGAAGGAATTCTTTCAGACATTTTGTTTGAAGAGATTCACAAGGCCGAAGGATCATTTCTAAAAGCTCAAAGGTTAATAAGCTCTTGCAGGGGGAGGTGATGAGTAAAGTGGACCATTGCAAAAGTCTGAAGGGTATCTTTAGACTTGATTAGCCCTTTTAGAGGGAAATTTGGCATGGAACCAAAAAAAATACTATCCTTCAGAAGGAAATCCATGCAATAAAAGGTCATTCAGACAAAATATTTGAAGGAAATATATAAGGAACAAAGACAAATTCCTTCAGACAAAAATCCCAAAGGAATTCCTTCAGAATTTTTGTCCAAAGGAATTTGTCAAAGGCAAAGGCTTGGACAAAGGAAAGTGAAGCTGAAGGGACACCTTCCCTTCAGGAAGGATCAAATGCCAAAGGCCAAAGAAATTACCAAAGTGGTGATGGGCCTGAGAACATTAATTTTAGCATGACAAACTAGCTATTGGAGGTTCAAAAATCTAATGATAGTGTGCAAAAATCAAATTTAAGGAAGTGAAATAGTCATTGGCTTTCAAATGGAGATGGGCGCATGAACATCAACTTTACGATGATAAGATAGCCATTGATCTTGAAATGCTTAGGGATGGGCCCACATGTGTAAACTTAGTGACCCACTGAGAAAGGATCCCAAAGAGCCAAGCATAAACATAGAAAAAATAGACCAAGTGGAAAAAGAGGCATTAGTAGAAGAGTTATTATAGTGGTTGGAATAGTCCCTATGAAATGGTCATCAAGGAGTGCAAATAGTGAATGGTGCGGCCTTTTTTTCCTCATTTTGCATTAATGAGTAGACAACCGCATGGATGTCTTTAAGAAGTGGTATTTTTTGTAGACAAAAGGGGCATGGCCCATGTTTTCACAATGACATTTAATATAATTTAAAAACTAAAAGTCAAGACCGGTAGATGACACAACATGTTCTTTCAGTGACTCCCTCTTCCCAATGTTTTCAATGAAGCATGGGTTACTTGTAAAAAAGGGTGCCATTGCTTCCTCTTTCTCTATATATATTGTAAACTCTCATTTGAGAAAGGGAGATCTCTCAGCTTGTATGGTGAAGGCCTATAGGATTTTACCTTGAATCAAGACATAGCATTTTTACCTCCATTTTGAGATTGAAATTTTACATATGTCTATGGTTTTGTCTTGTGTTAAGTCATTCTCTTTCATGCTTTCACAAAATGATTCTAGCATGTATAGTGTATTGTGAGTTATTCTTTTGTAGGTCAACCAGAAGTGTCCACAGTAGAGTATAGGTGCATGTGAATAGGCTACCATAGTGTGTCTTAGAACACCTTTGGTAGTTCTTCCTCCTTGTATCTCCAGAGGACCCCTAGCTCACTAATGCAGAAGAGTTTCTAATATCAAATGAAGTGTATATCATCTTGTTCTTGGTGTAAAGTGTATGTCAAAGCTAAGCAGATCGACCATTTTGGTGTATCATTACTTTAGTTTAGGTTCTATTTTTAGTAATCCTTCTCTCTTTTAATCCCCCTCATTATTAGCAGTAGAAAATCTAGGACCATAGAGATGCATCAAAGGGAGCTAGCCCTTATCTAGAGATTCTCCCCCAAGTTTTGCTAAACCCATAGGCAAGAGGGGAGTCTCCATTGTGCCACGTGGAAGATAGAAGCTCAGCCTTCTATAAAGGGTGAAATCCATAGTGTCAATAAAACCCTATAGGGAAGTGGTTACAAAGGTATATTAATTGCTCCATAAATGATCTTAGGTTTCCCATTGATATGTTTTGATCCATTTAATATTATTGGTGGCTACATAATAACCTATTAGGCCTAAAACTAATGTAAACATGCCTATACTAAAGATTGAAGGCATTCTCATATTTTTAGGGGTCCCTAAGAGTTAAAAATATATGGGGAGGGAAGTGGAAAAGACAATTTTTTTTGATGATTTTATAAGTCTCAGACTAAATAAATAAAGCACTACACTAAAGCATTAGGTTTTCATAGGCTTAATTACCCTCAAACCCTAAGTACTAATTGGTAAGCATGCAAGCAACAATATAGATTAAAATCCTATTGAAATGGATATTGATCAATACTAGAAGTATATTACATGATTTTCATAGCCTCATCAACATGATGGAAAGAGATGTAAAACCACTCAAATCCCTAACACCTATTAGCAGGCACTCAGGCTTGGCAGCCATAACACTCACGGCAAGCTCATATGATAAAATTGAGACAAAAAGGGAGTTTTAGAATATAGAGATAAATTATAAGGTATGAAATAGGTTAGAAATAATTGTTATGATTATTTTGAATCACCAAACTACCTATAAAGTACTCAAATATCTAGAACTTAATCTAGGCCTATTAGGCCTAAAACCAATCTTTGGTCTTAAGACCCCACCTCCACCTCAGTAGCATAACCAGACCCCCTAATAAAATCAAATATAATTATAAGGTGTGAGGTGATGTTAAATTTCTTAGTAAATTTATTTAAAACAAAGGAAAATAGGGATAAGGTCTTATTAGTATCATTATATCTCTTAAATTGTATTTCTCTAAGCTACCACCTCGAGTTGCCTATCACAATGCTCATATATTTCATAGTAAAGAGGTTTAGGTCAAATTATATTATGGGTAGTTTTTAACCCAAACTCACTTTAAATCCATGAATGATTGAGTGCCAGCTATATGAATGAATGTTAAGATTGTAGACATGTCCAAAAGGCTTATAGAGAGCTCAAAGTTCATCAAATTGAATTCATATCTCCACACACAAATTTCATAAGACCTAAATATTTTTAGTATTTTTAGAGGGTTATATGGACTAATCATCCATACCATAAGTTTGGGATTAGAGGTTTGATCTTTATGAACCATTATTAAGATGGTAGACCTCCAAAACCCTACTTAAACCCAAGCACATTCCCAACTTCAAAAAACATGAAATTTTTGTAGTCATACACCCTTAATTATCTTTGAAATCATTTTTGTCAACTATTACACTTATATGATTTGTCATATATGGTACTTAGTTGTATGGATACGTGTATGAATTTCCTAAAAAGCATGTTTTTGTAAGTTTTTATGATGTTTTTAGGGTGTAGAGCTATTTGGAGAGTTGAAAATCATTAGAGGGGATAGTTTGAGAATTTTTTAATAATTTCAAATCATAATGTCTAAAAATATGCCTATAAATTACTTTGCAAGTCCACACCAAATAACCAATCTGTAGATGCTAAGAGAAGGTGACCTAGTCACCCAGATTGGAAAAATTGAGGTGTATATTTCTTAAAAAGAATGTTTATTCACCTAGTATAGATGTCTTATGTAGGTTTCATAGCCACTCAATCAGCTAACAATCAGATAATTAGGCCTAATGGCCTAATTGGCTTACTTGGTCAATAAGGGGAAATAAAATTTGGCATTGAAGGACTACTAGGAGGTTCAATATAGAGATATTACACAATGTATCTAATTGTAATGGAAATAAAGGCACTTTTCCATGGTCATTATGAAGGAAAGGTTAATTTTCTAGCCTAGTTAACATGCAAAGAGAAAGGTGGACTGCTCAACACCTCATTGACGCCTAATTACACCTCATTTAAACTTGGTAACTTCCATAGGATAAGTGTTTGACTAATTTTTGGAATTCCCATGCCTTGAAGAGGTCAACTATAGCCTCCACAACTCCACCTCAATGCCTAAGGGGCTCATTGAATAACATCAATGCATGGAAAGGAGTATGAGAGATTATCATGAGTAATGTAACTGATGATGGAGTGGGCTATGGTCATTTATGACCTCTAATTCTAACCTCCACACTATTATCCCTCTCTTTCTCTTCTCATTCTTTTATTTATTTATGCCTTAAGGCCATTATTGACATCCCTCACCTAGGTATGAGGAAACTCTACCTGGAATTGTACATTGTAAACCTCTTGGACTATTTATGGACTATTGTAAATTTTCTATGATTGGTATCTAGTGTGTATATGCTTATTTTCATGTGCATCATTTGTATAAATCCACCTTTATCATATCCTTATCACGCCTACATGTTGATAAATTATCTTATGTAGGTTATATGATGTGTCAAAGGTTGGTGATCATATTTAGAGTGTAACCTAGTTGGAAGTGTCTCAAGATAGGCCTCTCACCCATCACCTCCAAGTTTTATCTTTTCATCATGGCCTTCATGTAAAACACTATTTCATATAAGCCTTGGAGATAGTACTTTAATTCATGATTAGTTCATTAGTTTTTTAGGAGTTTAAACAAGAGTGGATAAGCTATATTGGTGCATCACCATCCTTAGACTAGGTTTCTTTTCATGCATTCTCTATCCCTTTTCACCCAAAATTAGTAGGTCTTAGTGAACTAAACCAAATAGATGCACTAGGGGAGTTATCCCTATAATCTATAGGTCTATCCCAATCATATGTTACCCACAACCTTAGGTTATTCCCATGTTACCCTAGCCTTGCAGTTAGGCCTGAACAACCTCCTTATAGGGTGTAGGTTGGAGAGATAATATAGACATTGTTTAAATTAGACAATGGATCCATTTTACTGACATGTTATACTCTTTGAATCATTTTTAGTTATTTGTAATGAAAAAATAATTTTCCTAACCCCTTGATGGCCAATATAAAAAGGAAATGGGTTAAGGGTCTCCTTATCAGACACCTCTAAATGCTCTTTAAGCTAGTATAAATATATTGAATACATATATCTAAATAAATTGGTATACATATACATATATATATGTATGTATGTATATATATATATATATATATATATATATATATATATATATATATATATATATATATATATATATATATTGATTTTGAGGTGTCTATCTTAGATTTGTCACACAAAAAATTAATTAATGACTCTATTATAATCTCAAAAAAAATTGTCAATTTCTAATAGATGGACTTAATCTATCTACACCACTTTATAAGGTTTAGAAAACTCTATTTGAGAAAAAAATTGGGATCCAAAATCTTTTATATGCCCAAGATATTAAAAAAATTTGGTCAAATTCTCTAAGTATGGAGAAAAAATCAATACAATGATAAAATGGGCAATAAATTTAAGGTCAAAATTATCCTATGATGATCAAATAAATATTAAATTTAAGGTCATCATTATATTTAAACAACTCATATAAATCATAGTCCACAACTACTTGTTATAGATCAAATTTTCACCCTTGAGAGGGTGTCTTCAGTCCCTCTCACTTGAGCTATATAATGGGATCAGTCTTAGCTTGTGGGTGACCTTTAAGTAGACTAAAACTCTAGATTTTGGACTAGATCCCAAGTACAACACCTATAATAAAAAATACACTATTGATTTACTTTGAAAAGGATATAATAAATTCTAATTCTAACAATAAGACTAGGAGGTGATGCACCAAACATGATATCCTCTACTTCCTAAGGTTTGCACTATGAAACACCAAGTTACAATCTGATTCTACTACTCCAAGATAATTTGTATCACATTATTGATTCAATATAGAGGTTATAAGAATTACAAGGGCTTGATATGACATTCAATAGGTACTAATAACATACACTAATGATATATCAACTTTTAAACTCATCAAACCATGTGTCACACTTCATATGACCTACAAAATGAAGACAAACTCACATAAAGGCATGAAAGAGAAAATTAAATGTAAGGAATCTCACTCACCATCACAAAAAATTCATAATAAATTCATTCTATATCACTATATGCAATATAAGGATAAAAATATTCAGTTTGGATTGATTTTAATAGGCAATTACAATTCTTAATTTTAGTAGGGCTTCACCATCACCAATTTGAGGATGATTACAATGCCTCTCAAGACTGCATTTATAAAATAAACTAGAAGAATAGAGAGAAAATACAATAAGAGAGTTCATTAACTACCCTTCATGATCATATTAGTTATAAAATAGAGGGATATTGACACTAAGCCTTGAAATAGTGTGTTGTCATCTTCTTCCTCATTTAGAATAAGTGTTACTGAACTTCTTCACAAGAATGGCATAGGAAAACTCATTGGTAGTTTATATGTCTTCTTGTTCATAAATCCTCCTCAAAGAGTTACACATACTCATATTTAAAATAGTTACAAACCTTATAATTTAAATTTGGCATGTTTAGGGTGTTCTATGCCAACTTTTATCTCTTGTAAAGCTTCTTTTTCAAAGACTAATGTTGAACTTCATGATTCATTTTCTCTTTTTGATCATGGTATAACCTCCAAAGGTAGTTAAAGTTTGGTGTCATAGGAAACCTCCATTTTACCTTTTTATTTCAATGAATATGTCATTTCAATTCATGATGATTTAACCCTTTAATAAAAGTTATTTTGAAATTGGTTATGTCATAACTAGGTAATAGAGTGAAGAGAGAGAAAGCTTCTTTGCCATAAAGGTTCCAAGTAGTCTTGAGGCATGATTTTGAGATTTTAATTAACATCATGGTTTAAATTCTCTATTTTAATGATGTTGAGATGATTTTAAGGTGTTATGATGCACTTCTAGCTCTCTAGACTCTGAGATAGACTTATACATAGTTTTCTTGAAGCCATATAAGCCATCATTTTTCACTTAGGCCTATTTGGTCACTTGTGGCATAAATAAATAATTTTAAACCTTATTTAATGACTTTAATTTGGTAACATCATTCTTATATTATCCTAGGTAACCTCTATAGCTATTTAAAAGAGTTTATCTAGTTCAAAACCTTGAGAACTAGCTCAAAAAAGAGATTTTTGGGTTAATATCCATACACATTCATATAAAATTTGCAAAAAACTCACTCATTTAGGTGATTTAGAGAGTTAAAAACATCATCTATATCATTTCATGGCTCATTCAATCCATCTTTCATGTTTGAAATCATTATTTCTCCCATTGGGTCATTTACAGGGTTTAAGGTGTCTACCATTTTAGCAATGGCTCATGAAGGTAAGGGCCCTAATTTTAGAAATAATACCATAAATTATGACTAAAAAAGGGCCCCTAACACTCCTTATGATCTTGATCTCCCATGCAACTCCTTTATACAATTTTAAGTAAAATTAAATGTTCCTCAGGCTTGTGCACTTGTAATTATGAACCTAGTCTGAGATTTTGGTAAAATAATCACTTTGATGTTTCATTTTTACTATAAAATGGTTAATTTAGGTATGATTCATCCCTTACCATGTCTATAGGTGGTCCCTAAAGGTTATTTAACTCTTATTTTGGATATAAGCTTATCATTTCCTATGCATAGGGTTTGTAATCCATCCAACAAGATTGGTCTTAATGGCTTGTTTATGAAGTTTTCTCCTCATTTTACTATGTATAAATCACATGGTATTATTTGATCATATCTTAACACCATCATATTTATCCTCATACCCCAAACTCAATTCATGCTAGGTTTTTAGTTGTAGGTATTCATTTGTGCTTCTTGATTAAGTCTGTCTAACATTGTAGTCTCTTAGCTAGCACTAGCCATTTTAGTGATTATAATGAGAATGATGACTTTATTAATATTTTTTTTACCTTTAAAATTCCCTTGTCACTTCATTCCACATTACAAATGTTTCTCTCTCCCATTATTCTAATAAGATGACTGTATATGCATTTTGTAGGTCTCTTGGTTCTTCCACCAAGATTTGCTACTTTAAGCCTATTTGGCTAGTAATGACATTTTTAAATAATGTGATCTCATAATTAAATGTCTCCTCTAAGTCTATAAAATTAAACATATCTTATATAATCCCTTAAACTCATCTTAATACATTAGGCATGTAAGTCTCTACTAGACCTAACACCTTATTAAGCTTGAGAATATCTTTACTTGCATGGTTTCTTTTAATCTTTGAGAATCTAAATTCCCTCACTATATTGATTTGAGTATATAACCATTTTTTAACCTCATGTAAAAAATAAACCCTACACTATAAACCCTAAAATTATATCACCACACTTATTAGTACACAGACCTGTAGGTATTTATCTAGGCCTAGGCATCTCTCTCATACTTCATGATGGGTCTTTATTTTGTTAAGGCAAGCTGATGGAAAATAGATAGAGGATGGAGAAACCTTGATAAAACCTTATTAAATATTCCCAATACATATAACCTTTTTTTAAATTTATGACCTTAATAAGGTCTATTTTGGAATATAACATTCAAATCACTTGCTTTCATGCATGACCCTATCCTTGAGGTTCATTACCTTATACATGGGTTAAGCCTTGTGTCTAAAAAATTTAATTAGTGGCCTTGGATATAAGGAATAATAATATTGGATTCATTTAGTCCATTTAGGTAAGAAACCATCTAATTTTATAAGGAACCTACCTATAGGTGCATGTTAGTGCAAGGTTTACACTAGATTAGCCTCTCAATCCCTTTTACCAGATATATTGATGGATCTACTTTCTAATGAGGTCCTTTAAAGGTTATAACATCTCACATAGGATTTTTTAAACTAAAATAATCCCCATCTACTCTTTTCAAGCACAAAATGACATTTATAATCACCTTCATACCTATAAACTGTGAAGACACTTTCACACAAGATGGTCATGGTTGAAAGTTGAACTTGGTAGAAGTTGGAAAACTTATTGAAGACATTTTATAAGATGGAGGAGGTATATATACATTTTAAAAATCCATCATAAATAATTTTTCACATCAAACCTCTTGGAGAACTCAAAATCTTATAATGCAAACATGTAGCTTTGCCGTCTTGAAGGATGTTACTCATTTATGACTTGTACAAGAATGAATATGACTTGTACAAGAATGAATATGACTAGATATGTTCTTCAAGGTTGTCTAAGGATGACTTCCTTAATTCAAGTAAGTGGGAAATGAGAAAAGAACTCTACTTAGCAAGACACCACTCAATCATGTTTGCAAACTCACATAGTCTCATTGTTTATGCAAAGAACTATCTCTCTCTTGAGGATCATTGACTCCAAAAAGTTTGAGGATAATTGATAGGTATTAAATTTTATTGTGTCAACTATTATAAATTAAATTCAATTCATTTAAATTACTAAAGAAAATTTAGAGGACATGTAACCAAACTATTTTTAACTATCCATCAAATCAATACTATTTGACAATACCTCAAACTTAAACATGAAGAAACATGAGAGAAAGGATTGTTGAAAGGATCAAAGAATGTGTAAGAGACCATCTGCAACCATTCTCACATGTCCATATAAACTCACATAGTCTCATATATACTAATGGATCCACTTTCTAATGAGGTTATTTAAAGGTTATAACATCTCACATAGGATTTTTTAAACTTGAACAAGCCCCCTCTATTCTAGTTCAAGCACACAATGACATTTACAATCACCTTTATGCTTATAAATTGTGAAGACACATTCACACAAGATGGTCATGGTTGAAAGTTGAAACTTGGTGGAAGTTAGAAAACTTATTGAAGACCTTTTATAAGATGGAGGAGGTATAAATACATTTCTAAAATCCACCATAAACACTTTTTCACATCAAACCTTTTGGAGAACTCAAAATCCTACAATACAAACCTATAGCTTTGCCATCTTGAAGGATGCTACTCATTTATGACTTATAAAAGAATTAATATGACTAGATATGGTATTCAAGGTTTTCTAAGGATGACTTCATTTAAGGAAATGGGAAATGAGAAAGGAACTCTACTTAGCAAGACACCACTCAATCATGTTTGCAAACTCACATAGTCTCACTGTTTATGCAAAGAACTCTCTCTCTCTCTTGAGGATCATTATCTATAAAAAGTTTGAGGATAATTTATATGTATTAAAGTTTATTGTGTCAACTATTATACATTAAATTCCATTCATTTAAATTACTCAAGACAATTCATAAGACCTATAACCAACCTATTTTTAACCAGCCATCAAATCAATACTATTTGACAACACCTCAAAATTAAACATGAAGAAACATGAGAGAAAGTATTTTTGAAAGGATAAAATAATGTTTAAGAGACCATCTAAAACCATTCTCACATGTCCATATAAACTCAAAGCTTTGCACTTGAGGAAAATTGACCCATGGTGGGCCATGGTGGGATTTTGAGTCTCTTTTATGCTCCTTAACTTATTAACAATTGTTCATAAATTTAGGGAGATTAATCAGGTAATTAATTCCCCAAAATAGAAGGGCATAATGACCCCTACTACACCCAAGATCTCAACTTCCAACTTTCTCTCTCTTTTTTGTACCAAGTGAAAACTAGTGTACCTTCTAGGGCTACCAAGGAGAGTAATAGGGATAATGAGTAGGTTTTTGCTCTGTTTCAATTTATAAATCCATAAAATACATGTATTTAAGCTTTTAGAGGATGGAAGAGTCCATGGGAATGTTTGAAAGTATTTCTTGCTCTGAAAAATTACAACCACCACTTGAAAACCTCTCTTTTGCCATTAGAACTGCCATGTTCTACTTTGGAATCTAATAGAATTGATGTGATAAGTGTTCATGGAGCTCTTTCATGCCTATAATAACTTGGGATGATTTTTCATCCTCTTCCTTGTGTTGTAAACCTATTATTCTCTTACAATATTCTTCTTTGGATGTTATAAATGATCAAGAAAGCTTTTTAAAATGAGGTATAATGTTATAAAGGATATTTGACTTCATTTAAGACACTTTTTATGGTCCATGGGGCATATGAAATGACATTGACATTATTTACATGAAATAAAAAAGACATTTTAACCCTTGACACTCTTTGAATCCTTTTTACTAGGATACATCTTGACTAGACAAGCATGATGTTAGAAAAAGCATTTACCTTAAACTTTTCAAACATAACTTAATCTATGATAAACATGCTTTTTGAAAGATTTATAATACTATCTATCAAGATGAAGGCTTAACTATACAAGTTTCTTATGGAATTGGTCTATGGTATCCAAAATTTCGCTATCACTACCCATGATTTCTATTTTAGAACACCTATCAATGTAAAGATGAAGGGTTTACACTAATTAAAATTACATAAGTTAATGAATTAATGCATTATATAGTAAATATAATCCTAACACTATCAAAAATAAATTCTTGAAGTACCATTTGCATGTAAGACAATGATATACTAACATAAACTTGTTTATGTCTAGTCTTATACACATCCATGCCCTTTTATAATAGTTTGAATAGAGTGATTAATATATTGGGAAATAATAACATGGATGAAAATATTTGGATCTTTAAAAAATTCATCTTATTTCAAATAGATTAGATGTGGGAGAAGATCAACCAAACAATTTGAAATAATTTTAATAACAATTTTATACTACATGCCATTATAAATAATTATAAGTAAAAATTTATCAAAGTATTTAACTTATATTTTATTTAGTATAAGATTTAGGAGCTACTAAACATTAGTCTTAATTGTAAATCTAAACTATTTTTATTTGTGTGTGTGTGTGTGTGTGTGTGTGTGTGTGTGTGTGTGTGTGTGTGTGTGTGTGTGTGTGTGTGTGTGTGTGTGTGTGTGTGTGTGTGTGTGTGTGTGTGTGTGTGTGTGTGTGTGTGTGTGTGTGTGTGTGTGTGTGTGTGTGTGTGTGTGTGTGTGTATTAAGGATAGTGCACTCATAGGGGAAGCATAATAATCATATAATATGTGATGCAACTAAATATAATGAGTTCACTAGGAGTTCCAAACATGAGCTTAGGGAGGTGAACTCATAATTGTAACAGCTGAAAGAAGATGGTGAGTTATTAGATAGAGATTAATATCATTAGGAATAAACTCAAACCTTGTTGAATAATACATATAGGGTTGCATCTAGAATAAACTACACCCCCTAGGAAGGAATAAGTATCCTCTCCCCTTATTCATGGGTATGAGGGAATGCACCCAGAAATCCCTTTAAACTAAACCTTGAATTAGGTCTCTAAAGTGTGTCCCCTCACTTACCCCAAAGACAGTTATCTTTGATAGTGTAACTTTTGATGAAAACCTAAATTCCTTGAAGGCCAAGAGTTTGATCAAGAAGTTTACTAGGAAATTTCTAGTTGTTGGCACCATGTAATCTTGGGTGGCTTCCACTTGGGGCCCTTAGCTATTCCAAAACTTTTTCCCAAAAGGTATTTTCATGACTACTTACCCATCTAAGGAAAAGAAATAAGAAATTTTAGATAGAGGGCCCTAGATGATTGATGATTATGGTCTTTAACTTCAAGAGTGGAGCCCCAATTTTGATCTACACATGAAAAAAAAGGGTGTTTCCCTATTTGGATCCATTTTTATGGAATCTCAATGGAATATTAGAATGAATGTTTTCTCAAAAGGATTGCGTCAATGATTATATATTTTATCCATATTGATCTTATCACTATTGAATGTATTCTTACTTCATATGTGCACATTTATGTTTTTTTAGATCTAGAGAAAAAGATCCCAAAATGCATTTTTATTAAATCCTTAAGAGGGACATACAAGAAGGTTGGGATCATTCACAATTAATTCTCATTTAACAGAGTCCCCAAAAATTTCATCCAAGTATGGATACCTAAATGAGGCCCCTAGTCTAAGTCTTTATTACACTGTAACATTATAAAGACTCCCCCCCTTGATAGGTCATGTTCCCCTCTATGCCTCTTATTGATTTAAATTCATCTATTTGTCCTCCTAATAAATTTTCATGCTAATGCATGGGGAACAAAGTACCTCTTTTTTTAGCAGGTGAAGCTACCTTAATTGAAAGACAAAATGAGAAAGCAAGAAATATTTATAAAAAAATAAATGTAAATCATGTGGGTAGTAATTTTAACCTAAAAGTAAGAAAAGGGGTTTTTAAAAAGAAATGTGTAGAGAGAGAGAGAGAGAGAGAGAGAGAGAGAGAGTAAATAAGTTTTACACAACAAATTTACCCAGTTAAAAATTAAGACTGGACAAAAGTGGTGAGAGAAAATTTGACTTTCAAAGAGAGAAAATCTCTCTCATCCAATGGATTGAAAAGACATAATCATATCCTTAGGGATATGAAACATACACCAGAAAAATATTTAATTATGATAACAAAAATGAATGGCCCTTTGTATTTTCTAATAGACAACAAATATATTGCCTCTATTCCCACTAAGATTTTCACATATGTTAGAAATATAAATTACAACTCTAGATAGAAATTTTGTAATCTAATTTCTTATTCTTAACAATTGAAGTTGATATTAATAGCTATGAGAATCAAATACACTGAATTAAGCAAAAATACATAATCTAAAAGAGATTACTAACATAAATTTTAGGAACCCCTTTTTTGTATTGATTTATGAAGATTAGAAAGTCTGATCTCCCTTTATAAAGAGCATAATAGCACATGCCAAAAAGAAAGACTAGGAAATAAACACAAACCAAAACTATATTTACATGTGTACAAAAGAGGGCCACCTAATTAATTACTAGAAATAGTGTTTTAGATATTGCCCACTAAAGGGAAATGGTAGATGAGTTCCATCATGATATGCTAGATAGAAATTATTATTACCATAGATGGGTCTAATCTTAAATGGCCCCTTCCAAAGTGAATAAAACTTCATGTGACTCTCCTTTGGTTCTCTATGACTATCCCAGAGTAGGACCAAATATCCTACTTAGAATTATCTTTTCTTTGCCTTTTTATCAAAGAGAACTTTGACATGAGCCTGATATTCTACGATTCTATCAACCACATGTATCCTTTTTTATTCCAATTTTTTTAGGTAGAAAAATCTTTTATCTAGTGGGATTTCAAATTTTGGATTCTCAACTACCCCAAACAATTGCAGGGTAGGTCACTCTAGAGTTATGAGAGTTGTTACATCTATTCCATATAGTAACTAGAATGGATACATACCAATATCCTTTTTAAGATTTATATAGTTTGCCCAAAGAGCATCATATATCTTCTTGTGCCAATTTTTCTAATTCTCATCAACTACCTTGTGCATGATTGTAAATACATTTTTATTGCTTGACTCAACCTAAACATTACCTTGTGGATGATAATTTGATTAATGAGACAAATAAATGTCATACCTATAACAAAATGTAATTATCTCAAAAGAAGAAAAGTTATAATTCTCATTTTCAATAATCTATTGATGTGAGAACATGAGTGTGACTGTTTCTTGAATGTGAGTTCAGTTTTCCAATGAAATCTAATCCCCATTACCAAAAAGGTTCTTCAACTATCACCAATTGAAGAGGAAGTAATGATAACTTGGGTTTGAATATAAATTGATGTCATGTCTCACACTTTCTCACCCATTAATATGAATCTTTAAAAATATTTGTCCAATAATAATGGGCTCTAAGAGTTTTATATGTTGTTGCCCTAGCAAAAAAGTACCCTCCATAAGCTTGATCATGAAAATATTACAATAAATTTTTATGTTGTTCCTTATCAACACCTTAGTTCTTTGGTGATAGGGTTAGTGATTATATGGAAAATAACAATGGGATAAGGAGCTGGAAAAACCTTTTGGATTGCTATGTACACAGGCCTGAGCTTATCCCAAGAATTTGGGAGATCCAGCAATGTGTTCAAGAGATCAGAATCTTGCTCTTCCCTCGGGAGGATGAACAATACTGGTGGCCAGATAAGAATGGATCACTCTCTGTCAAATTTGCCTATCATCTGCTTACACCTGAAGCTCAGAATAAGGAGGTATGGAAAAAGGTTTGGAATCATAAACTAATTCCAAAGATTAACTTGTTTTGGTGGGTTGCTGCCCATAAAAAAATCCTTACTCAAGACAACCTTCAAAAGAGGGGGTTTACTTTCATCAATAGATGTTTTCTATGTGGTTCTAGAGAGTAATCAATTTCACACCTATTCATACATTATGAGTTTACTCGAGATTTATGGGACAAAATACTTAACAACTTTGGCATTGAATGGGTTTGCAATTCTGACCTTAAAGAAGTAATTCTTAGCTAGAACTCAACCTTCACACATCCTTAGATTAAGGAACTATGGAAGCAAGCTCTACCATGCCTAAGCTGGACTTTATGGAAAGAGCGAAATCACAAAAATTTTAGGGACACTGCTAGAAATGTTGCTCAGGTGTTTAACTCCTTTGCTAGGACCATCTTGGAAAGTGTTACAATAGCTCATATTAGTGTTGCAGAGAAACCCCTATCTAAATTTGAAATTGAAATTACTACCAAATGGAAGGTTTTAAACCTTATCCCTAGGCATGATAATTCCAAAATTCTTTAGAGACTTCATACTAAATGGATACCACCTAAACCCAATTGGATGAAACTCAATTTTGATGGGGCATCCAAGTTGACTGGTAAAGTAAGTGGAGGAGGAATAATCAGAAATGAAAAAGGAGGGATGTCTATTGTCTATGATGGTGGCATGGGTTGCCAAAGAAATAACTATGCTAAAGCTATGACCTTACTTTGAGGATTAAAGTTAGCTATATCCCTAGGAATTAGAAATTTGAATATTCAGGGAGATTCTAAGTTGATCATAGATTTCGTTAATAAATCATCTAACGTTGGTATCCATCTAAAAGACATCATTATGGACATCCAGTTTCTTTTACAAAAGTTTTCCAAAGTTGAGATTACCCACACCTACAGAGAAGGTAACAGGGTCATTGATGTTTGTGCCAACCTTGGTTAGTAATTCTTAGGATGGAGGGTATGGAAACAAGGGGCTCATATACCCCTAAACATTAGAGAGATCATTCAGAAGGAGATAACGGAGCATGAACGATGCACATTGATGACAAAGATAGCTTTTGAAGGTGGTCCACGTGGAGAAGGCCATTACAGTTCATGGAAGCAATGGGTAATCCAAGGAATGCTGACAATGCAGACAATGAGAATCTTAAAGATCTTGTTAATTATATAGTTATGTATTTTCATCCTTTCTGACTATGGTCTTTCCAGTGTTTTGTTTTGCTTCTGACTTTGTTTCTTGGTTGTGCCGTTGGTTCAGTGTTGGCATCTTTTGTTTGCCAACCTTCCTATCTTTTTTGACTATATAGGGTTCGGTCCCTAGTTTTCCGCCTTAATTAATCAAAAACACACCTTATTAAGAAGTTTTCAATGCTTTTATTGAAGAGAGGGCCATCCTATGTGACATATTTATTAACTTATAGTTTGACCATTTTGTATTATTTAGCATTCAAGTGTGAAGGACATTATTTGTATGTTAGGTAGAAATTAATGTCCAAAAACCATTCATTATTAGAATCAACAAACAAGACTAGAGGAATATCTTGATCATCTTATTCATCTAAAACTATTGAAGACCTTGATTGAAGATTTCCCTTTTCTACCATGAGTTGACATAGTCCTTTTCCTCAAACTATTTTTGTAGGTTTTATTTCTAGATCATATTCTTGTACTTTAGTTATCCAATTCCCTCATTTAGAACTAAGTTCTTATTGGGTCACAATAGATTTTAATTTTATACTTTGTAGCATATCCATAGAATTTGAATACAATATTTAGTACTTGAATTGCTTAACTACTTTCACTACTGCATAGGCATGCTTTTTTTAGGAGAATATTTCAATTCATAATCCTTGAGATTATAACTCATGAATGCAATTAAGGATTTGATACCCTCATTGTTTTAATGAATCAATATTTTTGAGAGTGTATGATCTAAAGTGTAACAATAAATAATGAATTCTTTTTTAAAATCAGGACAAACCAATGTTGACACATGATAAATAGTAGTCTTTATATTTTCAAATGATTCATTACCTTCATTGTTCCATTTGAAAGAAGGTTTTCCTTTAATCATGTATGTGATATGTTTGGTGAGATCTACAAAATTAGGAATGAACCTCTTCAAAAAATTCACTTTCCCAAAAAAGGAATGTACTCCTAGTTTACTGGTCATTAGGGAAAGTTTTTTAATCACCTAAACCCTTTCTAGATCAATCCTTATTCCATTTTTTGAAATGATGTGACCTAGGAGTTTTCCTTAAGTCACTCTAAAGACATATTTATTAGGGTTAAGAGAAATTTCATGTAAATGTCATTTTTTTAAAAAACTCTCTAAATGTGCATAGTGATTTCATTTTTTTGAGAAAAATATCAGGTCATCGAGATACACTACAATGATTTCATTCTTCAATTCTTTAAATTCCAAGTCCATTTCCCTTTGAAAATTAGCTCCTATGTTGATCAATCTGAATTTCCTTCACCTGTATGCAAATGTACCCCAAGGTATTGTGAAATTAATCTTGTGTTGTTGTTCTTTATTAACCTCAATTTGGTTATATCCTAAAAAACCATCAAGCATTGAAATCATCTCAACACATGTTATTAACAATAGAACTTGATCCATGATTAGTAGTGGGTAATTATCTTTGAGAGATGATTGATTGAGGTTCTTTAAATTGACATAGATTATAATCTCACCATTATTCTTAACAAATTGTACTATGTTAGCTACCAAAGTTTAATGGTGGATAGGAAAAATAATGTGAGCATCGAGTATCTTTTTCACTTCAACAAGAATTGTTCCTATAATTTTATGATTATATTATCTTATTTTTTGTCTAAAAGGTTTTGCACCAAGATTTAGAATAATTGTATATTACATCTCTCTAGGACAAAAAGACTTAAGGTATACATATGAATACATGAGTATATCAATATATTTACAAAGAAAGCTAATAAACTTCTATTTTTCTTCAGATGAACAACATTCTCCAATATTGACAAACCTATGATGTTCCTCTAAACCAATGTTTACTTTTTCATAGTTGGCAGAATCAAGATTTCTTTTTTGCATTTTACTCTTTAAAAATATATCATGTTTATCAAATAATTCTTCTAAAAAGATTAGGTCTTTAGAAATTTTATTTCCTTTCAATTTGATAAAACCTTCTTCATCCTTTCCATCATCAATTCCCTCTTTTGATGTATTAACAAAAGACTCTTTGTATGAAAAATCACTACCTTCAAAGTAATTTTTTTTGAAAATCTCCACTTTCTCAAGAAAATAGATAATCTATTAATCATCATTGAAAACTTTCCAATTATTCACATTATTTTGGACACTCAGTCTGTACATTAGTTCAATCATGTATATTTATGTACCAATCTCTACATGGAGAAACATCAAATAATTTTATACTTTCAAAGCATCAGCATTAGACTTGTTTTCTCAAAATATTATACTAATAGATAAAACATCAAAGATCTCAATGTTATCCTAGAATTTATTCCTATAATACCATAGATGATCATTATTTACTTATAATTAACCTTTGATCTGCTACATAATGAGATTAGCATCACCTAAAACTTTACAATTCATGATTCCTATCTCTTCTAATACCTATAATCCCTGTAAAAGTGTTTTATATTCAGTTGTATTCTTGGTATAGTCAAATTGCAACTTATAAGAAAAAGGAAAAATTTCCTTAGATAGAGATATCAAGACTAATATTGTACTTGAATCTGTTGATGAACAACTACCATCAAACTCCATCATCTAAACATAATTTAGGTTTGATTGCATGATTTTTGGTAACCCTATATTTTTCTATATCATCAGAGGATAATTACTAATCCCTACATCTTCATACAAAATATATGTTATAGGATCGTTAAATTTTTGCACTATGTACTTTATTTTTAATTCAAGCTTGAGACATTATTTGAATCCTTTGACTAGAATCATAACATGTGATAAATCCAATTGGATTTCACCTTCTAATTCTTTTTAAAAAATTCTACCCAAAAGAATGCTATAAGTTATCAAAATGTCTATGACCAAAATATTGATTCTGATTCACTTTTGGGGAAAAGATGCCAAATCCAGTTGTGCATCCTTAATCTATCCAATGATCAAAACCTATTTTAACTCTATAGAATAACAATTCCCAAAGGTCTTATTGTAGGTTAGGCCAAGAGCATGAGCAACTTTAGCAAGCATGTCATTGTTTGAGGATCCTATGTTGATGATTCAATTACTAAATTTGCATCCCTTGAGGAATAGGGAGATTTAGAATGGGTCAACTTTATTGGAGTTAGAAGTGGTCATAGCCATTAAGTTGACTTTATTATAAGTAATAGGGTTAGTTATCATTCCCTTGAAATTGACCTTTTTAGCATTTGGATTTTTACCTTTGATGAAATCAACTAACTTATCCAATTATTTTGGATATGTTCTCAAATACTCAGCTTGTGACATCTAAATGTTGGTTTTGTTGACATGATCAATTATGTCAAAAGTAGGTAAATATCCAAAAGGAGTCTCAAAATTTTGAGAAGAAATAACATTAGATGAACTACCTATTAGTGATCACTTTTCTTTTATTTGCATTGGTGAGGTAGTTCCTCATGGGAGGATAAGTTTTGGAGTTTCTTCCAATGAATCACTAGACTGCTTTTTATGATTCTGATCTCTAGTGAGAACTATGAAGGATTGATTTTTCATATTTGCAACACTCTCTTCATAGTCATCTTCATCTAAATTATATTATAGAAATGTGTTTATAGAGTTTCCACTAGGTTCTTCAATTTCACATTCTTGAAGTTTTGAATTTTCTAATTCATTTTCTTCTTTAACCTCTTTGTATCCAAATATTTCTTCAATTTCTAAGACTGAATTCATAGGTGTATTAGTGTTTTATTGAGAAGGGGCCTCAAGTGCAAGTTTTGGTTGAGGAGCTTACAATCTATGGTAATCTCTTTAAAAAGGAACATAGTTTCTCCATGGAATATATTGCTATGGAGTGGTAGTTGTCTTCTAAGGTATTCATTTTTTAGGTCCATTATATCATTAACCATTTTATGCAAAAATTGTTCTATTGAATATTTTCCTAAATTTTGCACTTTAGTCTTTGAAGGATACTTTTTAATTTTTCTAGACATTATCATGTCATCTTCGACATTAATAGCCAATTTTTGGGTTGATTCCAAATCTTCTACTCTAGCCCTCCTCAATTGATAACTTTTTGAGCTAACTGAGAGTTGATAAAGAAGCATTTTTTATTTTCATCTATTAGTTGCACAGTGGTTGGTATCTTATTTAGAAACCAGTTAAATTTGGAGACAAACTCTCTCATAGGCTCATAAACCTCTTTTCTCATTTGTGTAAGTTGAGTAAGCAAAGCATGGGCATCTTCAGCTGGCTTAAATATATTTTCAAATTTAGTCTTCATAGTATTCCAATTAGTAATAGATCTTATAATGAGGTGGTAAAACTAATATTTATCCCCATCATGTAGCATTTCAATGAATAATCTAACTACAACATCTTCATGATCAATGCCCAAAATTCCACATGCAATATTGAAGGCTACAATGTATTCATCTAGATGTTGTTTTCTATCTCCATGAAATTTTGGAAAGTTATTTCTTGACCCCTTTGGATGGTCATGTAATTGTATTAGATCCAATGGACCAATCATGTTTCCCCATAGTAATGCCAAGATTGCTTTTATGGAAATGATTGTTCCTGATAAGACAAGAGCTTGGTTTTTCAAAGTTCTTCCTTCAGGGTGTTTGTTTTTATTAGAGGTCAAGGGAAGACTAGTTATTATTTTGACTTTTCTCTAATATTTAGGGCTCAACTTGAAGCTAGAACATTCTTGTAATTAATAAAAAGGGTCAACTTCACCTTTTGACTTACTATATATAATGAATCTCTTTTATGCCAGTTTGGCATAAAGTTACTAGTGTTGAGGAACTAGACAAAGTTGAAGATCTCTCTGAGTTAGCCTTATTGGTTATACTCTTTGTGCATCTAATTCTTCTTATCTTTATGCTAAAACTACCCAATTTTCTTCTTCTTCAAGATTCCAACTACTCTATGAAAATGTGTCAAAATTGTTCTATTATCCCAATAGAAATTTATCAAATATAATGAAATATCTTTCTGATTTTTCATTATCCAATTGAGATTAGGTTAAATAACTAGAGATCGAGGTGCCTGAATTGTCATGAAAATAAACTCTAGTTGTAGAAAGTCTTTGATTAGCTACATGAACTATGTTTTGTGTTTGTCTCATTTCTTGTCTTCTTGAAGAAATCTCCAAATTTATTTGGGCAGTGGTAGCATGTGTTTCTTCTATATCTATTTATGCTCTAATGTTATTAAATTGAGTGTTGCTTGTTCTATTATCAAAAGCAAAAAATTGAAATCTTGAAACTAGGTCTTCATCTAAATCTTCATCCTACCTAGTATTGATGGTTTGGATTTTGAAGGCCTAAAATTGTCATATGTGAGTTTAATGATTATGAGATGCTAGACAAATTCTATGGGCCTCTTTTCATACATGAATTTTTTCTGCTCTTTTAGCATGTTCTAACTCTTTATTTAGAATGGCTAGGATAATTAGAAATCTAACTATAGAGATATTGTTATAATCCCAAAAGATTTCCCTAAGGTTTAGCATAATATATAACTGATTAGATTGTTCATAGTCTAATTCAGGTTGATGGAGTGATTTTTGAGATGATGATAGAGTCATATGGACTAGTATATTATGGGTAACAAGAAAGTTACAAAAGTGTGCCCCATGATGGGTGCCAAAAACTGTTGGCATGAAATTTTTTTATGGGGACAAATTGATGACTTTGTGTCAATAGCATGGGGAAAAAATTCCCTTTCCTATTAGCAAGTGTAACTACCTTTATTAAAATATAAAATGGGAAATTAAGAAATATATAAAAATAGATAAATATAAACCATGTGGGTAGTAATTTTAACCTAGAAGTATGAAAATAGGTTTTTATAATGGAATATGTAGAGGGAGAGAGAGATAGAGAATAAATACATATTAGACAATGAATTTGCCAAGTTAAAAATTGAGATTGTATGAAAGATAAAATTTGACTTTCAAAGGGAGAAAATCTCTCTCATTTAATGTGTTGAAAATATATAACCATATCCTTAAGGATATGAAACATACACTGGAAAACATTTAATTCTAATAATTTTTTATTTGATCGTTTAAAGACCAAGTTAAAGGGGCTTCTTCCCTTTACAAGAGAGCTCTAGAAGATAAACATGACATAGTAATAGGACAAAAGGGACAAAAAATGAATTAGGTAGCTAAAACCCCCTGCCACCAAACTTAAGCCAAGATTCAGCCAAAAAACCAAGGACCCAACAAAAAAAGACAAAATAAAATAGACTATTCTTATTTAGAATAAAAGACCAACTACTTGGTCTCTTTACCATCACCTTTGTTATTCCTTCCTCTAAAATGGCTTTCAATGAATTGATCCTTATCTTCATCCTATCTTTTATGCTTAAGGCTGGTAGACTGGATCTCTACTTTCTCTTCCTCAAGAACCTAGTCAACCTCCTCTTCTTTATCACTGTGAGTTGACTTGTTACCTTATAGAGTACAAACTAAATTATCCTTTCCAAAATTAAAGGTAGATGTCTCTTGACTTAGGAGCCATTTTAACTTGTCAAACTCATCCTCAATTTTGCTACATAGGAGCTTCTAGATAGATATTTGTGTATGCAAATTCTGAAGGGAATTCATGATATCCACCTTGTCATTGGAAATGGGAACCCCTCTACCTCTACTATCTATTATATGGATAAATATTGGACTCCCCATATCTAGTTTGGGTTCCTCTTACACTTGCTCAATAGAGTCTCCAACATTTTGTTCCTCCTATTCATTCTTAGAATCTAACTCAATAGAATGATCTTCCCCCTCTTTACTATTTTCCTTCTCATTAGGGATATTGATTGCCTTAGTGAAAATCTTAGACCACTATAGTTCCCCCTATTTTATCAATAGTAAAAGTAAGCCTTGGTGAATTAAATCAGTCGATGGGTTTCTCTTAAAATTCATTACTGAGGCCTCCAAAGATTGTAGCAAAAAGAATAGAATGTTGATTGTATAACCTTTGAAATGATTTAAAACAAGGAAGTGATAGGAAAAATCATAATGTGTTTACTTTTAAGGTTATATACCTCATAATTCAGAGGCAAACTTCAAGCCATTTCCTTGGTAGTTTTGACCTCATGAAACACTTCTACGTCAAACTTTTGGGTTTCCTTTTTTCCTTTTTGAAAAAAATACCCATGAGCTCATGTTTTATCTTCTTGTCCTTGAAATATTTGATGCCATTGTAGTCCATCCCAGTGTTTTTACCAATGATCTCTTCTATGATCAAGATTTTCAATCCATGCACTCAAACTTCACAGTCTTTCTAGCCATGAGCGAAGTCCCTGGAAAGCCTTCTTTCATGCCCAACAAGATGTTCTATGAAGGGATCCAAACTGCCTTTAACCATTTTATGCCACACATATCTATTTTCCTTGACATCAGAGTAAGAAATAGGTTTGAAATGATCTCTATCCTCACCTATTTTGTAAACTTACAAACTTTTACCACTGACTACATTGTTCAAGTGCTTAGGGAAAGAGATGGACATATTATGGAAAGAAGAGCCAAAATAAAACATGTGAAGTGTGTTGGGTGAATATTTTGACATCAACTAATTGATGACAAAATGGGTATATCAATCACGGTACAAGGAGATTTACGCCACAAAAAGTGTAGGTTTACCACATCTTAATGAGATAAATCTCTCCTCTCATCAAGGGGAGGTTCCCTATGAAATACTTATATGCTATATGTATATATAAGTAAGCAGAAAATAATACCCAGGGTAGTATAACACCATCCATCTCTCTTTTTTCAAAGATGATGTCCAAGGAACAAAAGAGAGAAATCTCGATCGATGGCTGAAAGCATTCCTCTTCTTTTAGGAATGGTATCCAACACAGAGCAAAAAATCCCCTGAAGTAGGTAACAAAGTCCATAATGAAACCCACGTAAGCACAAAGTCTTCCATTAACTCCTTCACTGATTTGGAACATGCATAATAGTAGAGTGAAACAAAGCACAAAGTCTTCACCTAAAACTACAATGGATAAAAGGATCACGAAGATAAAAGTAGCTCAAAGTCTTTCTTTTATCTTTTAGAAAGTATTTAAATAATGTCAACACACACACTTTGCTTATTAAATCAAATAGATAAGAGATTATAAAGAAATAGGACATAAGAAATATTTCCTAAATAACACAAATTACTTCAACACAAAGTCTGAAATAAACCTGTTTCTCATTCATTCGATAAAATATGATTTACAAGTTGAGCACAAAGTCTCAAGAAGTGTCTCAATTTCAGCAGAGTTTTTGCTCTCAATTATCGAGAGATACGTTTACAAAAGAGGTTCCCTCTATATATAGGGAGAAACCTTCAAAATTAAAAAAGATTAAAATATTAAAATATCTAGTCAAAGATGAGTCATCTTTGACTTTGAGATATTTTTTTGGATTTTTTACATGTAATTACATATTACAAAATCGCATGCACTTTTACATGACAAAAGTGCATGAGAAGAAAGGAAGAAGAGAGAAAGGGGAAATGGTTCAGCTCTTGCCACCATACTTCTTCAGATGAGCATCATACAAGGAAATAAATGCCTGAATTCCTATACTGTCTGTCACAATGGTATTCTTGAAGATCACTCTGGCCCTGATTGTAGCATCTTTCAATGCTGTGATTGCTTTGGCATGACTAGTTAACCTAGTTCTTAGGTTATCCAAAGTTAACTAAGTATCTAAGATGTTATCCACAGAAGTCATTAAAAATGCTTTCTCTTCAAAATCCCTCTGGATCATACCTTTGAATTCTCAAATCATCTCTTCCGCTGAGAGAAATTGATTATCTCTGGAGGTGAGGTCGCAAGGCAATTCTTCCAGTCTGTTCAACAGGCCTGTGTCACTTTTCTCGCTAGCATCTTTGGAAGACTTGAGATCTTCGATTAGCTCCTTGAGTACCTGAATCTTGTATATCAATGATTCCTTGATTTCAACATAAGAATCTTTTCTAGCAATGATGCTGATGGATATCAAGGTGCATTTCTTCAGATCCTTCATCTCTATCCACTTGCTAAGATATTTATTTATAATGTCAATATCTTGAGAAATAAGAGAGATGAGGTCCTCTAAATCTATCCTCACCTTCTTCATCTTGTTTGTCTTCTCAACAACCTCTGTAAGTAAGGAAATTCTCTGAGTGTGCATCTTTTCAATATAATCTTCTAGCACTTTCCCTTTCATATAGGTTTTCTCTGCTTTTTAGATAATAGGGTCATCTATGGAAAAGGCTTCTGGGTTGCTGCTATGATAATCATGATTGTGTAATCAAGGAAAAATGGGCAAATTGGAGGATTTGCATGTTGGGTGATCATGACTAAGGAAGGGCATTTGACAAGGCCGAGTCAGAAAGTAGGTCAGAAAATGAGAGGAAAATGGGGAGGAGAAAAAAAATGAAAGGGATGAAAATTTCTCTAGAGTTAGAGAATTTGTAGGAAAAAATGCAAGGGTGGCAAAATTTGTTGCCCTGGCATGTGGAATGGTTTGTATGCACGGGCGTAAAAATTTTCCACCTGTGCATGCAAGAGGAAGAAAAAGGGCACAGGCGGCAAATTTTGCCTCTTATGCATGTTTTGTAGGAAAGTGTAAGGGCAAAAAAATTTGCCACCCTTGCACTTGAGACCTGCATCGGTGGCAAATTTTTCCACCGATGTAGTTGAGTGGTACAAACCTATATCGGTGGTAAATTTCACTATTGATACAAGAGGTGGGGAAGTTCACGGTTAGGGTGGAAAATTTGCAACCCTTTATAGGTAAGAAACCCTAGGAAGTTCATGGGAGAGAAGGGAGGGTGGTGAATTTTTTTTCCCTAGCATGGGGAGAATGGTGGAAGGCTGACAGGGTAGGAAGAGAGCTCGGCAAAAAGAGGAAGGGAAGGGGGCCGATCAGTCTTAGGGGAAGGATGCCAAGGTTGGAGGAAGAAAAAGAAAACTGAAAAAAAATGAAAATA
The DNA here is from genome assembly GCA_037957365.1 of Torreya grandis. Classification (NCBI taxonomy): domain Eukaryota; kingdom Viridiplantae; phylum Streptophyta; class Pinopsida; order Cupressales; family Taxaceae; genus Torreya; species Torreya grandis. The sequence continues at coordinate 643,508 of JARHVA010000922.1, read as the reverse complement.
ACACCTAAAGAGAGGAAAGAAAAAGAAAGAATAATGCAAAAACAAGGGCCTACCTAGAAAATAACATGCATTGTGAGTTTAAATCCATCGAAATGCACTTTTTCCTGCTTACTCGATCGTCTAGAGGTAGAAGGCAGGAAGAGGAGTGGAAGGAATGAATCAAAATGGGGTGAAAATTAGATTAAATGGGACAAAAATTGACCCCAACCACTCGACGTGCATGGCCATAAATGTTGTGCACAAAAACTGAGGCAATGCAGGGGTGGCAAAATTTGCCACCCTTACACTAAAAATTTGGAAGGACATGCAGGGGTGGAAAAATTTGCCACTCCTACATGAGAAGGATAATAATGTAAGGGTGGAAAATTTTGCTACTCCTACATGAAGAATGAAAAAATGCATTGGCGGTAAAATTTGTCGTCCGTGCATGAAAATTGAAGAAAAAGACTAACTCTAAAAAAGCTAAATTTGGTTCCTTGGTCGCATCGAGACTGTAACAACTTTCACATTTTGGGGAAAATGTAATGAAAGACATTATGAAGTTCAAACAATGTTAGTTGAGCAAATACGAGAATGAGAAAAACTTGTCTTGAAAAATGGACTTAGAGAGACAAAGGGTGAAACGGACAAGTTTCACAGGGGATTGTTTCAAAAATGAGCTGAGCTAATTTTGGAAAAAACTAGCTCCTATTAGGGAACTTTCATTGATCGAATCAATCAATGGGAGTAGAAACCAGTCTCTAAGTGCCTTCATCCAAGCCATTGGGCTACAGATTCACGCTAAAAATGAAAGAAAACAAACAAAACATAAAAACTATACAAATATACAAGTGGATCCATCTAAACTTCAAGGATTGAAAAGCTTCAGATGCTGCCCACTGTGGGGTAGTGCAAACAGTGCTTCATCCTGATACTCCAACAAGAAGCCATTCTCACCATAGAGTTGTCGAATGGTAAATAGACCTCTCCATAAAGAGTCAAATTTGTCATGCATTCCCTTCGGTTCTCACCTCTTGTCCCACAACAAGACTTGATCTCTAATTTGAAAATTATGAACCTTAGCTCTTTTGTCAAAAAGTTTCTTCACCTGATTCTGATGTGTCGTAGTTCGGTCCACCACCATGGTTCACTGCTCATTTAATTCAATTAGACACATGATCCTTTTGTCGATCAAATTTTTGAAGGTTAAATCTTTGATTGCTTTGGCTAACCTAAGCGATGGTAGTTCTAGAGTGATAGGTATGTCCACAATTCAAACCGTATATAAGTTGGAAAGGAGACATACCTATGGCCCTTTTGGGTGTAATCCTATCCACCCATAAAGCATCAAACAACACTTTATGCCAGGTTCTCTGATTATCATCTACCAATTTCCTGATAATAGTGATCAAGTTCTTATTGCTCGATTTTGTTTGGCCATTTCCTTGTGGGAAATAATCTGAAGTGTGGAATAGGGTAATCCCATAATAAAAATAGAATTGAGTAATCTCATGTGAAGAGAAACATGCCAAATTATCTGTTACGATTTTGAGTGGGACCCCAAACTAGGAAATGATATTTTCCTTAAGAAAATTGCACACCACTTCAGACGTAGCGTGTTTGGTTGGGATGGCCTCCATCCATTTGGTAAAGTAATCAACTGCCATGAGGACATAATCATGTCTGGAACTCAAAGATGGGTTAACTATGCCAATGAAGTCAATACCCCACTATTGAAAAGGCTCTTCGATTATTACTAGCTTGAGGGGCAATGCAGCTAGTTTAGGCTTTCCAACGAATTGTTGACACAATTCGCATCTATGCACCCATTTATAGGCATCTTGAAATAGCATAGGCCAATAGTACCTTGCCCAAAAAATCTTGTGTGTTGTCACTGGTGCAAAAAAATGTCCTCCACAGGCCAAATTGTGGAAAGACTCCAAGAGTTTATCTTGTTGTACCTTATCGACACAACGAAGAAATGCCCCATCCAAATTCCTTTTGTACAAACCATTATCCCACAAAACATAGCTAGCAGCTTTTAGTTTAAAATTCCATTTTTCCTTATAGGAGAGATGGGTGGGACACTCACCATAGGTTAGAAAATGGGTGATGTCAGAATACCACTTATCCGTAGTGGTAACAAAGAGGACCGTAGGCATGCCTTCGATCTCTATTTCTTCATTTTCTGCTCCCTCGAGAATGTTGTTGGCAATCAATTGACAAAGACCCTTTCCCTACATAAGTTTGGTAGGTTTGATGTCAATTTCAAACTCCTAAATCTTGGTGATCCAATTACCCTCTTCGTACCAAACTCTTATTGAGTCAAAATGGACTTTATTGTTGTATCAAGCATTATAACCTCAGTGTGCGAGTTCAGGATATAAAACCTAAAATGTTTCACTGCTTTGACCACTGCATACGCATGCTTCTCCATGTTGGAATATTTAAGCTTATGAGCCTTGAGTGGACAAATCATGAGGGAAATAGGAGATTATACACCTTCTTGGTTCTGTTGAACTAAAATAGCTGAGAGTGTATGTTCAGAAGCATAACTCTATATTTTGAAGTTATTTTGAAGTTTTTGGTGTAGTCTAGACAAACTAGGATTGGTGCGTGAGCTATCACTTCTTTGATGTCTTTGAATATTGATTTGCCCTCTGCAGTCCACCTAAAGGTAGTGTTACCTTTCATCATATTGACAATGTGGTGAGTTTTCTCAATGAACTCAGGGATGAACCTTTGAAGAAAATTTACCTTTTCGAAGAAAGAGTGAACCATAGTTTTACTGGTAGGTAGAGTAAGTTCTTGGATGGACTTGACTCTTTCTGAGTCAATTTTAATACCTTCTCGAGACACAATGTGTCTGAGAAGTTTCCCTTCTGTCACCCCAAAGATAGATTTTTTGGAATTTAGAGAAATACCATTCTGACGATAGCATTCCAGTATTCTTTATAAATGGTGGACATGGTTAGAATGATGCTTTGAAAATACCATCAAATCATCCAGGTATACTACAACGAACTTACCCATTTCATGTTTGAAAGTGAGGTCCATCACTCTTTAAAATGTGGCACCTACATTTATCAAATCGAAAGGCATTCTTTGATAGGCGAAGGTGCCCCAAGGTGTGGTGAAGGCAGTCTTATATTGATCTACTTTTCCAACTTCAACCTGATTATACCTTGAGGAACCATCCAGTATTGATAACATCTCTGAACTTGTTACCATGTACAAAACTTGATCCATGATAGGGAGAGGGTAGTTATCTTTTAAAGATAACTGATTTAAGTTTTTGAAATCTACGCAGATTCAAATTTCACCATTCTTCTTTCTGACAGGCACTATGTTGGCAATCCATGTGGAGTGATGGATTGGGAAAATTATCCAGGGATGAAGCATTTTTTGTATCTCAGAGAAAATGGTACCTGATATTTTTGGATTATATTGCCTAGACTTTTGCTTGTAAGGCACGGAGTTAGCCTTAAGAGGAATGTCGTGGTGAATGTCATCAGGCTTGAGTAACTTTAGGTCATCATAGGAATATGCTAAGACATCTATATATTGGTGGAGTAGATTAGCAAGCTTGAATCTCTCCTCAGGAGTGCAGCATTTCTCAATGTTCACCATCTTAAGATCTCTCTTAGTTCCCAAGTTTACTTGATCAAAATCCTAAGAGGAGTTTGAATCCATTTGTTATTATTTGATGAACCTATCATGGTTATCGAACAATTTTTCTAGGGAAACCAAGCCTTTGGGAATCTTATTCCCTTTAAGCTATAGGAAATCCTCACCTGTGTCTATGTTTGACTCAGAAGTTGTCTCACATTCCTAAAGTTCATTGCCTTCAAAATGCAGTTGTTTGAACCTGTCCTTTTACTCTAAGAAGGCAATAATTTGATCATCACTGTTGAATACTTGCCAATGGCTGGCATTATTAGGTACACTTGGTCAAAAGACCAGTTCAAAAGTGTACTTATCTCCTTTAAAATCTAGGTGGGAAACTAAGAGAGTAACAGAAATAGCCAATGCATCTGCCTGGTCATTGAATTCTCTCAGAACGGTAGAGATGTTAAAAGCATCAAAATTTTCAATTTGGTCCCAGACAAGATTGCGGTAGTGGTGCAATCTTTCATTCTTAGTTTGATAGAGGTTTCTTACCTGGCAAACCACCAATTCAGTGTCCCCTTTAGCATGGAGTAGTTTAATGCCTTTTTCTCTAGCAGCCTGTAATCGAAGTAACAGGGAATCATACTCAGCTATGTTGTTGGTGTTGTTGAACTGAAAATTGTAAGATAAAGGAACAATATTTCCTTGAGGAGATACCAACAAAACTATGGCTCCTAAACTAGTAGAAGAGCAGTTGCCATCAAATTCTAAGATCCATACCTCACTAGACACCGCTTTTTCTTTGAAAACTTCTTTATTTGGGGGAAGAGGTTCTTCCATGCATTCATTTTGCTTTGCCAATTCTCTCACTGTGTCAACTGAACACATTTCTAAGTTGTCACCTATAAGATTTTCATCAGATGCCTCATGGACTTCATCCATAGATAGGAAGTAGTTGCCCATGCTAAAAGACTCAAATAAAATTTGAGCTTCTGGTGCTGATGATCGGGTGACTACATATCTTGCCTCTTTTTCAGTAAGCAATTTCTTCATAACACCTTGATTTGGGATCCTTGCCTCTGACAAGTCCATGCTTAACTCACCCCCAACATCCTTGCAGAAATTCTGCCCAAGCAAGATATCATAAGAGGCTGGAACATTGGCTACTAGAACCGTCATTTTTATCCTCTTTTTTGGAAAAGCTGTGAACGCAAATTGGGCATCTTTTATTTGACCAAGGAGTGGGACTTACTTGTTTTCCATAGAAAAACACCTCTCAAAATTTTTGGTCAAAGTTAGACCAAGGGAATCTGCCACTTTGGCAGGCATAACATTATCAGAAGCTCCAGAGTCTATTATGCAATTACTCAATTTGTAACTATTTATTAGCAGGGAAACATAAAAAGGTTCTATTTTCTCAGGAGCAATAGGAGGAGTCACAACAAGATTATTTTGGGTGGATTTATCCTTGGGGGGGTCATGAGCAGCTTTTAAAGAATCTTGTCCTATGGGGATGGCTTTATTTTTCACATATTCCACCAACCTATCAAACTATTCAAGATTAGCTCTCAAATACTTAATCTTTGTCATCTAAATCTTAGTCTTTTTGGCATGATCAATTATATCAAATAACTAAAAAGAATTTGAGACAGAGGAAGAGGGTCCATCATCTAGGTCTTTAGTGGGTGTGGCACTGGTTTGAGCAACAGAGGTGGAAGATATGGGGTGGTTAGAGGTATTTACTTTTTTGTGAGTTACCTAATCTTTTGATTGGGGAGGTAATGGAGTCCCTCATTTAGCAATGGAGACCACCAGCTGAGGTTCTTCTTCTACTTTTCCTTTGTCAGCATGTGGAGCTGACTAGTTTTGAGATCTGGTAAAAACAACATAAGATCCATCCAACCCTTCTCCTTTACTCTCAGCTTCATCCTGGTAATCTAGAAAACCAATATTGGAGTCACCAACTAATTCTTCTTCTTTCTCTTTGAAGAGGTTAGCATCATCTTGTTGGTCCAACTCAGGTTGGAGCAAAAAGTCATGTTCAACCTCTAGGTAACTAACCATTAAATTGGCAGGTGCTACTTCAATGGCCAGTTTCCCTTGAGGGGGAGGTAGGTGATTTGGTTGCCCTTGGTTTTGGGAAGCATTGCCCTGATATTATTGATTCTAGAATGTTCTTCTTGGCATATCTCAATAGGTGAGAACAGACATACCTTGGGACATTTGTCTTTTCAAAGCTATCAGTTCATTTGTCAATTTTTGCACCATAGGATCTATAGTGCCTATAGAAGATCTTTCAACAAATGAGGAGAATCTATTTTTACTGGAGTCTTTTTTGATCGTACCTGCCAGGATAAGATCATTCTCAATCTCAGTAGCCAAATTTTGAGCCAATGTGAGATCCATAGGGCCAGCTCACCTTAATATAAAACTTACTTCGAGAAGTTGTGAGTTGATAAAAAAGCACTTAAGATTCTCTGGTGTGGGCTGAGCAACAGTTGGAATCTAGTTCCTTAACTTATTGAATTTGGATATGAAATCCCTCATAGGTTCTTGGGGTTCTTTTTTCATTTGTATAAGCTGCACTAACAGGCATGTGCATCTTTAGCAGGTTTAAATCTAGCTTCAAATTTGGACTTTAGCATATTCTAGTCAGTTATAGTTTGAGCTTGAAGGTGGTAAAACCAATCCATAGCAGCACCTTGTAGAGTTTCTACAAAAAGTCTCACTGTTATGTCTTCAAATTCCACACCAATTACACTGCATGCTATAGAGAAGGTGGCAATATGCTTATTGGGATGAACCTTCCTGTTACAAAAAAACTTGGGAAATTTTTTTCTAGAACTACGAGGTAGTTCATGCAAGGCTGGGGTCAAATTAAGAGGACCAAAAGAATTTCTCCATAGACCTTGAGCCATTATGATAGGATGATTAAATGGTTGGATAATAAATCTTGGTGGGGTCAATAAAGATAAAGCCTTACCAGTATTGAGGCTAGAAGCTTCACCAGGTATGGGAGATTTGGCATTGGTAGGAGGGAAGCTCCTAGTTTGCTAATGATGAGATGATGAAGGAGAAATCTCAAAATTATTTTGTTGCACCAACTCGAATATACGATCAACATTACCCTGAGCTCTCTAACCTCATGTGTACGATGGATCTGCCAAAGTGTCAAATGAAAAAGGGACTGAAACTGCTTCAAGTTGAAGCTTGAGGCTTCAAAATACACGTTCATATCCCTAATAGAGTCGCCAAAAGCTGTTGGGTGAATATTTTGTCATCAACTAACTGATGACAAAATGGTTATATCAACCATAGTATAAGGAGATTTACACCACAAAAAGTGTAGGTTTACCACATCTTAATAAGATAAATCTCTCCTCTCATCAAGGAGAGGTTCCCTATGAAATACTTATATGCTATATGTATATATAAGTAAGCAAAAAATAATACTCAGGGTAGTATAACACCATCCATCTCTCTTTTTTCAGAGATGATATCCAAGGATCAAAAGAGAAAAATCTCGATCAATGGCTGAAAGCATTCCTCTTCTTTTAGGAATGGTATCCAACACATAGTAGAAAATCCCTTAAAGTAGGTAATAAAGTCCACAAGGAAACCCATGTAAGCACAAAGTCTTCCGTTGACTCCTTCACTGATTTGGAACATGCGTAAAAGTAGAGTGAAACAAAGCACAAAGTCTTCACCTAAAACTACAATAGATAAAAGGATCACCAAGATAAAAGTATCTCAAAGTCTTTCTTTTATCTTTTAAAAATGTCTTTAGATAATGTCAACACACACACTTTGCTTATTAAATCGAACAGATAAGAGATTATTAGGAAAGAGGACATAAGAACTATTTCTTAAATAACACAAATTACTTCAACACAAAGTCTGAAATAAACCTGTTTCTCATTCATTCAATAAAATATGATTTACAAGTTGAGCACAAAGTCTCAAGAAGTGTCTCAATTTCAGTAGATTTTTTTCTCTCAATTATCTAAAGATACTTTTACAAAAGAGGTTCCCTCTATATATAGGGAGAAACCTTTAAAATTAAAAAAGATTAAAATATTAAAATATCTAGTCAAAGATGAGTCATCTTTGACTTTGAGATATTTTTTTGGATTTTTTACATGTAATTACATATTACAAAATTGCATGCACTTTTACATGAAAAAAGTGCATGAGAAGAGAGGTAGAAGAGAGAAAGGGGAAATGGTTCAGCTCTTGCCACCATACTTCTTCAGATGAGCATCATACATGGAAATAGATACCTAAATTCCTATAATGTCTGTCACAATGGTGTTCTTGAAGATCACTCCGGCCCTGATTGTAGCGTCTTTCAATGTTGTGATTGCTTTGGCATGACTAGTTAACCTAGTTCTTAGGTTATCCAGAGTTAACTGAGTATCTAAGATGTTATCCACAGAAGTCATTGAAAATGCTTTCTCTTCAAAATCCCTCTAGATCATACCTTTGAATTCTCAAATTATCTCTTCTAATGAGAGAAATTGATTATCTCTGGAGGTGAGATCACAAGGCAATTCTCCCAGTCTGTTCAACAGGCCTGTGTCACTTTTCTCACTAGCATCTTTGGAAGACTTGAGATCTTCAATCAGCTCCTTGAGTACCTGAATCCTGTATATCAGTGATTTCTTGATTTCAACATAGGAATCTTTGATGGCAATGATGCCGGTGGATATCAAGGTGCATTTCTTCAGATCCTTCATCTCTATCCACTTGCTAAGATATTTATTTGTACTGTCAATATCTTGAGAAATAAGAGAGACAAAGTCCTCTAAATCTGTCCTCACCTTCTTCATCTTATTTATCTTCTCAGCAACCTCTATAAGCAAGAAAATTTCCTGAGTGTGCATCTTTTCAATATGATCTTCTAGCACTTTCCCTTTCATATAGGTTTTCTCTACTTTCTGGATAACAGGGTCATCTATGGAAAAGGCTTCTGGGGTTGCTGCTATGATAATCATGATCGTGCAATTAGGGAAAAATGGGCAAATTGGGGAATTTTCACATTGGGTGATCATGACTAAGGAAGGGTACTTGACAGGGCTGGGTCAAAAAGTGGGTCAAAAAATGAGAGAAAAATGGGGAGGAGGTGAAAAAATAGAAGGGATGAAAATCTCTCGAGAGTTAGAGAATTTGTAGGAAAAAATGCAAGGGCAGCAAAATTTGCCACCTGTGCATGCAAGAGGAAGAAAAAGGGCACAGGCGGAAAATTTTTCCACTCGTGCATGTTTCATAGGAAAGTGTAAGGGCAAAAAAAAATTCCACCCTTGCACTTGAGACCTACATCGGTGGCAAATTTTGTCGCTGATGTAGCTGAGTGGTGTAAACCTGTATTGGCGATAAATTTTGCCATCGATACAAGAGGTGGGGAAATGCACGATTAGGGCAAAAAAAATTCCACCCTTTATGGTTAAGAAACCCTAGGATGTTTGTGGGAGAGAAAGGAGGGTGGTGAATTTCACCGCCCTAGCATGGAGAGAATGGTGGAAGGCTGATGGGGTAAGAAGAGAGCTCAGCGAGAAGAGGAAGGGAAGGGGGCTGATCGGTCTTAGGGAAAGGGCGCCAAGGTTGGAGGAAGAAAAAGAAAACCAAAAATAAAATTGAAAACAACACCTAAAGAGAGGAAATGAAAAGAAATAAGAATGCAAAAAAAAAGGCCTACCTAGAAAATAATGTTAGGAGGCCCCTTATCCAATGGTAGCACAATTGATTACTTATATGAGTAATTGAACACGAAAATTATACCAGAATGATTAAGAAACTAGAAACATGAGACAGCAAAGAATTTGAGAGACAATACACACAATTGTATTAGATAATACTAGAAGAAAATACAAATAAGGAAGATGCCACTTCTCCCTCCACCTCAAAGGCTTGCCACACCTCAAGACCTTCTTCCCTCTCTCTCTTGCTCAACACAAAACCAACTCTAAAACCTGAGTTACAATCCCTCCTTGAATGCTATAGGTGATCTCCTTGACCTTACACCTGTAGATCTCCTTGACCTTGCTTGCTTTAATGCTCTTACTTGATCAATTTGATAATTACAATACATGCCTCATGGTTCTTTAAATAGAATCCCATGGTTACAAAAATAAACATCTAACTACTAAAATTAGACACACAGCTCACGACTTAAAATAGTCCCTTAGCATGCAAACACTCAGTTTAACTAACTGACTGTTCGTAAACAACAGTTCTAGACTGCACAGGCGACTAACACCGGTCCCTGCTTGTCTGGTGCTACCGACGTTGGCCGACTCCCTACCGTCGCCGGTCTCCTTCTCCACTGCATCTGACCGACATCGGTCATACTGCCGACGCCGGTGGCTCTGGTTCTTCAGCATCCTTTCTTCATGTGTGTGCAAACAGTTGAAGCTTTTAGCTCCACACCTTAACAATCTCCCACTTGGAGATAAATAGTTGCAACCTGTACCTGTACTTGTACACCATCTATTTTGTTCCTTAGGCCCTGTATCCCTCTTCAAAATCACCCTTGAAGACCAACCACCACGCAAACTTGTGATGCTATATCTGTCACTCATGCCACAAGAATTTTGCTGCTCCCAAATTCTTCATGACATACTTCTGAACCAACTCTACCCTTAGTTTAGAAAACTCCCTGTATATGCAACCCTGCAAAAAGTAACACAATACAGTAACAGGATAATGTAGCTAATATTATCCAACCTGGTAAAGATAAAAAACAATGGTCAAACCTCCATTGTCCTACAGCTAACTCAAGACCATATACCATAGCCTTCTATCTTAGATGTCCATCCACTCTCTTCTCTAAAATGGGAATCCATCCCTCTATCCAACTGACAACTCCACCAACAAGTACCTATTTGGCTCTACTCCAAGGACTCACACTCCTCATCCATGTCAAGCTCCCACTATTTCTGGATTCTACCTGCATTGCTTCCTCCATCTTCCTAGTTCATGACTATCAGTAAGCAATATAAAGAAGGTGAACAACGAATATGAGGTTCACATACCTTTTCTGACCTCTGTATGGGTGTTTGAGACTCCTTGACAACTAACTGTCCACCCATCATCCGTTCCAGTGACCGATCTCGGCCAACTCCCAGTCTGCTCTCGACCGATGTTGGTTCCCTGCACTGACCCTGACTGCCGACGTCGTTACCCCTGGCCGACGCCGGTGTCCCCCCTACCGACGTCGGTCCTGATGACCGACGTCGGACTTCTCTTGCCCGACCTACCGACCCTACTGGTCTGCATAAGACCGAAGTCGGTGTCTGACTGACTGACGTCAGTTCCAAGTAATCGACATCGGTGCCTGTGTGTTCCCGTGAGTGATGAATTCTTCATCCGTGAGCTCTTCTTGGATCAAATCTCTATCCATGCTGCCCTGCTCAAATTTATTTACTGCCTGTAACTGTTCTCTGGCCTTCATCTCCTCCAAAAACACCAAGACATCCCTGTTCTTGTCAAAAGCCTCAAATTTCCTTTTCCTGTAATGAATTCTATCCATGCCTTCTGAATTTGAACACATACCTTTTGAGTCAAGACCTTCCATTCCCTTCTTATTCATGTGACCCTGCCTATTAGACCACATCTTCGAATCTGCACCAGAAGTGGAATCAGTAGTACAAGTAGATAGATAAAGAGTACCTACTTTCTTACCTCTTGCTAAAACAAGTGCTCCCTTGGTAACCTTCCAAGAATCCACTGTGAGGGTTATTGTGCATCCCTCATCCCCCAACCTTCCTACAGAAATCAAACTCTGCTTAAGAATTGGAACATGCATGACCTCCTTCAACACCCATGTGTTGTCAATCTGCAATCTCAGCTGCACTTTCCCTTTGCCAACTATCTGACAAGGCGTACCATCCCCTAAATAGAGCACTCCAAAGTCTCCCTGTTCATACTCATGAAACAAATCTCTATTTGGGGATGCATGAAAAGATGAACCAGAATCTAATATCCATGATCCTACGTGACTATCCAAAGAAAGTATGAGAGCATCCTGTACCACAATATTTGCATCCTTTGCTTCTTCAATACCTGTATGTTGATTCTCTTTATCTCTCAACCAACACTCCTTCTTTGTATGTCCTTTCCTTCCACAAAACTAGCAGGTAATACCTTTGGACTCAGATCTCCTTCCCGACCTTGATTTCCCTTGCTCAATCTTCTCCTTTTGCCTTCCTCTGCTTTCCGCACTTAGAGAATTCCCTGATGATTCACCTGTGCTTATCCTACGTATTTCTTCATTCAAAATCACACTCACAACATCATCAACCTTTAAGATTTTAGAAGCAGATGCAGAGTTACTTACTGCCATAACCATACCGTCCCAACTTTCAGGCAAAGAACATAAAATCAAGAGAGCCTTTACCTCATCATCAAAAAAAATGTTGACTGAAGCTAATTGGTTTACCAAACCATGGAAATCACTGAGATGAGTATGTACCGAACCACCTTCTTACATTTGCAAAGTAAATAGCTGTTTCATAAGGTATACCTTATTAGAAGCCGAGGGCTTTTCGTATAAATTTGCCAAGGACTTTATCAACTCTTTAGTTGTTTTACACTGTGATAAGCTGGAAATCACAGAAGCTCCAAGACTCAACCTTATGGAACCGAGAGCCTTCCGATCAAGAACACTCCATTCTTCATCCTTCATATTTGTGGGCTTGCATGCAACCCCACCCAACGGTAAGTACAGATCCTTCTGATACAGATAGTCCTCAATCTGCATCCTCCAGTGTTGATAATTCTTGCCGTTAAACTTCTCCATTCGTAGCTTGCTTTCTTCTGCCATTGCTGAACTCCCACTCAATCAGAAAACCCTGTGAATGACCTATAATCAAAAACCAATAACCTGCTTCCTGAAAACCGTAGCTCTGATACCAGCTGTTAGGAGGCCCCTTATCCAATGGTAGCACAATTGATTACTTATATGAGCAATTGAACACGGAAATTATACCAGAATGATTAATAAACTAGAAACATGAGATAGCAAAGAATTTGAGAGACAATACACACAATTGTATTAGATAATACTAGAAGAAAATACAAATAAGGAAGATGCCACTTCTCCCTCCACCTCAAAGGCTTGCCACACCTCAAGACCTTCTTCCCTCTCTCTCTTGCTCAACACAAAACCAACTCTAAAACCTGAGTTACAATCCCTCCTTGAATGCTATAGCTGATCTCCTTGACCTTGCTTGCTTCAATGCTCTTACTTGATCAATTTGATAATTACAATACATGCCTCATGGTTCTTTAAATAGAATCCCATGGTTACAAAAATAGACATCTAACTACTAAAATTAGACACACAACTCACGACTTAAAATAGTCCCTTAGCATGCAAACACTCAGTTTAACTAACTGACTGTTTGTAAACCGCAGTTTTGGACCGCACAGGCGACCGACGCCAGTCCCTGCTTGTCTGGTGCTGCCGACATCGGCCGACTCCCTGCCGTCGCCGGTCTCCTTCTCCACTGCATCTGACCGATGTCGATCATACTGTCGATGCCAGTGGCTCTGGTTCTTCAGCATCCTTTCTTCATGTGTGTGCAAATAGTTGAATCTTTTAGCTCCACACCTTGACCAACGTCGGTCCCTGCCCTCCTGGAGGTGACCGACGCCGGCCGACTCCTTGCCGTCACCGGTTTCCCTTCTACGTCCCCTGACCGACATCGGTGTGGCCTACGTACACTGGAAACCCTCCTATTTGCCTTAAGGTGTAGCTTTTAGCTCCACACCCTAACAAATAACGTGAGTTGAGAGCTCAAATTCATCGAAATGCACTTTTTCCGCTTGTTGGATCATCCAGAGGCAGAAGGCAAGAGGAGGAGTGGAAGGAATGAATCAAAATGGGGTGAAAATTAGATTAAATAAGGCAAAAATTAACCCCAACCACTCGATGCATGCAGCCATAAATGCCATGCATGAAAATCAAGGCAGTGCAGGGGCGGAAAAATTTGCCACCCTTACACTGAAAAATTGAATGGACATGCAGGGGTGGCAAAATTTGCCACTCCTACATGAGAAGGACAATAATGTAGGGGCAAAAAAAAATTCCACTCCTACATGAAGAACAAAAAAATGCATTGGTGACAAAATTCGCCACCTATGCATGAAAAATTAAGAAAAAGACTAACTCTAAAAAAGCTAAATTTGGTCCCCTAGTCGCATCGAGACTGTAACAACTTTCATGTTTTGGGGAAAATTTAATGAAAGACTTTATGACCTTTGAATGATGTCAGTTAAGCAAATATGAGAATGAGAAAAACTCATCTCAAAAAATAGACTTAGAGAGACAAAGGGCAAAACAGACAAGTTTCACAGGGGGTTGTTTCAAAAATGAGCTGAGCTGATTTTGGAAATAACAAAGTGAGCCTAGAAAGACCCAAACATGTAAGGTCATAATGATAATACCCTTACATGCATTAAAATCAATTCTCCCATTCTAGATTTGTCATTATTAAATAAACCATCATGACCAAATGGGGTGTGTCCTTTTTTTTTAATTTAATAAATAGGATGATGTCATCCATAAATTCACTATCATGCCAACTAATGAAATCACTCCTTTGGACCCCAAGGTTGGCCATGTAACTGGCACACCTATTACCCTCCCTATAGTCATGTCCTATGAAGACCCCTTTAAAATGGGTCAACAAGTTTTTCACATCATTAATGATCCCAAAAATATTCCAAGAGGAGAGGGAAATGCCTTTTAGATAATTAATAATGTTTAATGAGTCACCTTCAATTTGGAGTAATTTCATGTTGAGGTTTACTGCTAGTTTGATACCCCAAAACACTGCTTTAGCTTCTAAGACATGATTTGTTTTGATCCCCAATGGGCCCACATAATTCACTTTGATATTCCCAAAAAAAGCCCCTGATCACCCCTCCTACTCTCATTGGGCCCAAGTTCCATTTCACAGCCCCATCAAATTTTATCTTAAACTAAGAGGGAGGGGGATGTTTCTATTTGACTTTAGACCTATCAACCCCCTTCACTTGATATTTTCTAGGAATGACAAGGTTGAGGTGATTTATAATTTGGGAGAGAACAGGGGAGCTAGGTTGGTCAAAGGAGGAAGCAAAGGAAGACCAATTTTCATGAATAAAGTCCAAGATCCTCTTGGAGGTGGAGGGAGGATTGGGCCTATGGTTCTTAAAAATACATGAATTTCTAGATTTTTAGATTCCCCAAAAAATGTGGGGAAGACCCAAATTTCACCAAAATTTTAACGAGGGAGAATCCCATGGTGGCTTCCATTAATTAATCAAGTCCTTAATAGATCTAGAGGTAACCCAAGAAAAGTTAGACTTGCTGAAGAAAAGCTAAAAAAATGGAAGAAGCGAAGGAATAAGAAAGGAACAAATGTTCAATAGATTCAACTTCCCATCTACAAAGAGTGCACCTATTGGGAAAAGGAAATCCCCTTTGCACCAGATTGTCCATAGTTAAAATCTTGTTCTAAACCACCGGCCAAAAGAAAACATTAATTTTGGGGATGAGGTTTTTTACCCAAAGATCATTTTAGTTATCATCAACTTTCACCTAATCCCAAAGGGAGACAACTAGATTTGATAGACTAGAGATCATTAGTATCATATTTCCAAATAAGAGCATCCTCCTTTAGGAATAAACTAATATGAATGCATTAGAGGGAAAATTTTAAATCATGCAGGAGATGGGCTTGTTACTAGTTCAGATATTTTTTTATGAGAAGTTTCCACTTCTTTCTTCTATTTATCTCATCTCAATAATCTGACACCTTATGGCTGAAGGTCTCTTTGAATAAGAATATCAATTACAAATCTTGGAAGGAGGAGGCTAGAGGGGAGTTGATCCAAGGATGTTGCTAGAAGCCCACTTTATTACCCCTACCAAAATTTCATTTGATACCTTTGTTGAGAAGATCCTTACCATCTTTCAAAGTTTTCTATAATGTTGAGCCATTGTCTGGACCACTTTTCAAAAAAAAGCAATGGCCTTCCCTAGAGTTTAAGTATTTATCCTTTATAATCTTGGTCCATTGGTTACCTTCTTTGATCACCCTCTATCCTTACTTAGATAAAAGGGCTTAGTTCATGGATCTAACCCTTCTTAACCCCAAACCTCCTTTCGAAGTAGGGAGACAAACTTTATTCCAAGAGATGAGTGGAAACGTGAATCTTTCCTTAGATCCTCTCTAAAGGAAGTTCTTTTAGATATGTTCAATTTGATCAACAATCCTACTAGGGATGATAAATAAAAATATGAAATAAACAAGGATGCTTTGAAGTGAGCTCTTCAAAATTTACAATTTGCTTGCTTGGGATAGCATATTCCTTTTCCATCCTGATAATTTTTGTTGAATCTTGTCAATTAGGGGGTTTCAAAACTCTAATTTTAGGAGACCCAAAAAGAGAGGAGTACCTAGATAAGAAGAAGGGAGGTTTTTGATGACACATCCCAATCTTGGAAATTTTGACTTGAAGGTTGAATAGGGTGTTGATGAAAAAAAGAGAACTTTTGTGGAAGTTGACACTCTAACCAAAAACTACTTCATAGATTTCAAGAATTTTATTGAAACACCTTGCTTTAGTAACTAAAGCTTTTCCCATCATCAAAGTGTCATCCACAAATTATTTATGGGTGACCAAGTTGGTATTAGGAGTAGTTATGATGCCTTTGGTAATGTTTTAATTTCTCCCCTTGATAATAAGCTTGCTCAACATTTTATCCAAAATGATGAAAAAATATAGAGAAATTAGATCTCCCTATCTGAGCCCTCTTCCTACCAAAAAAAACCCTAATAAATTCATTAATAATGAAATAAAACATGGAGGTAGTTATGTAGGACGTAGTCAAATTTCTAACAGATTGATTGATGATGAATTTGAGTAGGATTTTATCAAGAAATTACCAATAGACCCTATTGTAGGTCTTGTTCAGGTCAAGCTTAAGGAACATGCCTTGCCAATTGGATTGAGACACCAAATATATGGTTTCATGGGCTATGATGATTCCATTTGATATATATCTTCTAAAAATTAAAGTTCCCTATTGGTTAGAAATCATTTTATCCAATAGAAGTTGGATTTTTAGAGAAAGCCCTTTAGTGCAAACTTTATAGAATGTTGAACACAAGTTGATGGGTATAAAATCTATCATTTAAGAGGCCACCTACTTCTTAGGAATGAGAACTAAGAAGTTATTATTTAAGTCTTGGAACATGGTGTCAACTTTGAATAACTCCACTACAGCCAAGCAAACTTCGTTATGAATGATATCCCAAAAACCTAAAATAAGAAAGGTGGGAAATCATCAAGACCTAGGGCTTTATCCCATTATAGAGAGAATATTATAGTTCTAATCTCATCATCTAAATGGGGAGATAAAATAGATTCATTATCTTCCTAGGAGATAACCCTTTCAATAAGGTTGACCACTTGATCCTCTAAGTCCTCATTCAGAGGGGGAATAAAATCAAGAAGAGATTTGTAGAAGTTAACAATTTGGGATTCAATATCTTTGTTCTTCCTAAACCAAGTGCCATCCTCCCCTTGGATTTCCATAATGAGCTTTTGTTGATGATTCCTGGATGCTAAGGTGTGGAAGTATTTAGCATTTTTGTCACCCTCTTTTAACCAAATATTCCTAGATTTTTGCCTCTAGCAGATTTCATCCTTAGCTTCCAAATTGTGGAAACTACATAGAAGTTCCTTTTCTTTGGATTCAAGATCAGGGGAAGAGCCCAAAACAAAAATTTCCAATTTGGTTCCTATGGATTTCCTCCTCAATAACATTATTTTTTAGGAAAATATTACTGAAAACTTCTTTGTTCCGAATCTTGAGATTGTTCTTAACATGTCTAAGCTTTATGGCTAGGATATACATGGATAAACCCTGAACCAGGAATTTCCACCATTCCTTCAAGGAATCTTACATAGACTAGTTTGAGAGACCCATTTTTTTGAATCTAAAGGGCTTAAATTTTGACATATTATCACTTTGGAATAGAAGTGGATTGTGATCAAACCTAATTCTTGGTAAGGATGAGATGGATCTATTGGAATTATGAATCCAATTAAGAGAAATCAAAAATCTATCTAGTCTAACTTAGATAAGATTATCCCCTAGCCTTGATTTGACCAAGTGAACTAATTGCCTTTTTAAATCCATATCAAAAAGACCTACATCAGTGATAAATTTTTTAAACTCTAACATATTATCGTTAAGGGTGAATATTCCCCCCTTCTTCTCCCTAAGAGATAAGGGATAGTTAAAATCTCCAACCACCATCCAACTCAAATTTTTAAAGTGATTCTTGATGTCTATCAAGTTTCTATATAAATTATTTCTTTCAAACCTAGATTTTAAGGTATAAACATCAGTGAGAACCTAATTATTTTTATTTTAGATGTCAAAGAAGGAAATGGAGATGTGGTTTTCAATTATAAGAAAGGGGTGCCTTCCAAGACTGAGGGATCCCAAAAGACTGCCATGTCACCTGAAGCACCTCTAGAATTACTAAAACTACAAAATTATTTATCCCAGATATTATATTTGATCTTCAAAAGTTTTCCAATTATCATTTTAGATTCTTAGATCAAAAGGATGTTTTGTTTATATTTTGAGACTAAATTTCTTACCAACCTCTATTTTTTAGGGTTGTTTAACCCCCTTATGTTCTAGGTGATAAGTTTCATTTCTTATTACTAGGGAAATATCTAAGGGTCATCTGCATACCTTTTGCAACTTGCCTATCTATTTCTACTCTCTTGGATCTTTGGGATGAGGGTCTACCTAAGGATTTTTTATCACATCTAAATTTCACTTTTTTCCTTCATTTTTTGTGATGGACATCCTCCCACTTTTCCTTAGATGAGTCCTTAGAAAAATTAGAGATTTCCCCTTTACTAACTGATGAGCATTGTCCTTCAAATGAATAAATAAGTTTGTTCTCCCCATAGGATTTGATAAGAGTGAGAAGGGCTTAAGAGGGTGCAATTTCCTACAATATCAATTCCTTATCTAATAAAAGGGATTTGTAGCTAATTGTGAAAGAAAAAATAGAAATAAAAGAGTCATGGAGGATATTTTGAGAAGGAGGGGAACCAATTGGGGACATAAATATGGCTCCAGTAAGAATAACCTTTAGAGGGGAAGAAGAACTAAGAAGAGGTTCTTTCAGGGAACCAGTCAAGGAAGCTAAGGCTAGGTTAAACCAAGGAGGTCTAAGGATCTTCATAGTCATATAAGGTCTCATTGGGTCAACAATAGAAAGTTTCTTCCCTAGATTGATTGGGGCCAATACTAGTTTGGGGGAGGGGTAGGGGATATGAAGAGGGAAGAAGGGGGACATGAGGGGGGAGGGAGAGAGAGGAATGGGGAAGAGGGAGAAGACCCTGCTTGGGAGAGGAGGCTAGAGGGGATTTAAGGGGGGAAGTAGGGGATAAGAGGAAGGAGGAAGGGAAGATGGATCCTAGTCAAAATATTTTCTAACCTAGGAGGGAAAAGGGGGAACAGACAACTTCTTAAACAAGGGTCACTCTTTGGTCAAGTGGTTCAAGACATCACAAGTTTTACAAATATTTGATGTTCTTTCAAAGTTGATTCTTTGATTCCATATCTTGTACTTGGATTTAATACTAATAAAATGGATTAAGGGTTTATCTATGGGAATGAATACACAAACCTTAGCTATAATAAGCTTCTATCTGGATCTAGTGATCAGATCGATAGATATGGGTTGATCGAGAGCCTTAGCAAACCCCAAAATGACATTCAATGCCCAAAAGTCTAAGGGAAGCTTAGGTAGACGAATCTAGATAGGAATATCCTCAGAGAACAAGTTTTTGGTTAGGCTAAGCCTTGCCTTATACTTGTGAAGACTAATGACTAATTTTCCCATAAACCAAGGTCCTCCCAAGAGAATCCTTAAGGTATCTTTAGGATGGGAGAAGTTGAGCAAAAATAAATTCTTAGACATAGCTATAATATCAATTTACCCTTTTGGTTTCCATTTGAGATTAGCCCATTTATGAAAAGAATCTATATTTGGTCTAAAGTCATTAAATTTAGCTAGGATAGAATTCGATAAGGATGAATCAATGCTATCAATGACAACTTTAAAAACTTTGAGACTTACCTTCTTGTTTTCCCCTAAAAAAACCAAAAAAGAATCTTTTGAGGCTATTTGTTGAAATTTTCCAATGCCCAGATCTACCCATGAGGAGTGTTTTTTTCCTTTGGTGGGATCGAAGACAGTATCTTGTGGACCTAGGCTTGAACCTACCCCAAGTACCGACTGAGTCTTCGTGTTGTCTGATAATTTAGGAACTTTTTCCAAATTAGCATTTTCCAAAACTATCACATACTGAGTGGGTTATTATATTCTGATAGTAGAAATTAATATACATCTATATTTTCTAATAGAAACAACAAATATATTATCTCTATTCCCATCACAATTTTCATATATGTTAGAAATATAAATTACAACTCCAGATAGAAATTTTTTTATCTAATTTATTATTCTTAATAGATTGAAGTTTATAGTAATATAAATGAGAATTAAATACACTAAATTAAGCAAAAGGACATAATCCAAAAGTGATTACTAACATAAACTTTAGGAATGCCTCTCTGTATTGATTTCTAAAGAGCAAAATATTTGATCTCCCTTTACAAAGCTTTGCCAGAAAGCTATCTATTTTGAACCCTGAATATGAATCTATAACTTGTATTTATAAGCTAAAATGAGTGGTTATGGTGAAAAACCATCTATTTTTGCTTTTTTCAAGGTTTAAAAAACACAAACAATAAATTATGACTTGAAATGGTGTAAAAACATTTTGAGCATTTAGCAACACTTGAGATAAACATTTAGAGTTTTTGTACTACTTGCAAAAGCACATTATCAATTTACACAACTTGAAAAATCAAGATGGTAAAATTATAAACACAATTTGTAGAATGATGACATACATTTATAATGGGAAATATAGTGAAATAATTCAAATCAAGTGCAAAAGAAACATGAGAAAAAAATGAAGAAACACTAAAAATAATTAGTCACTCTTCTTTTTAATGTGTTGATAGTTCTTTCCCTATAACAAAATCATTAAACCTTTGGAGAAACACCCTAGTTAAATATTCATCTAGTCCATCTATGTACCTAAAGGCAATGTATGTCGAGTACTCTAACTCTTTCATTTCCCAAAGCTTGCTTTAGAGATTGTTTATTTTCATGTTCATATTATCCACATTCACTTGGCATTTGGATAACTAGTGAAGTTATTCATGACCAAATGTATATGTGGGATTGACAATGTCCTAAATTCACTCTTTGAATTCCCCAATCACAATTTCAATTGAAAATAGATTCCCATTTTGATTTTTCATTGATAAAATGACAATTTAATTTCTTGATCTCAATGTCAATTTCCATCATCACATCACTTCTAAGTGACCTTACATTGTTAAATTTTTGAAGACACTCTTGAAGAGATTAGATCCTAAATTTAGTAGTCTAAATAAATTTAATTTGATATACAATATATTCATAATTGATAATTCATTTTTTAATAATGTCAACAAAAGGAAATTTTGAGAATTTGACAAACCTAGGAATGAATTCTTCCCAATTTTGTTTTTATTCAATATATCCACTTTCCTCTATCATTATCTATTCATATTATGACCAAATTTTAGAGTAAATTATTTTCATGATGATAATTATTGAGGTTATTTTATTAGTAACCTTTTCAATCCAATATTCAGTGCATTTCCCATTTGTCCTACCTCTCTTAGTTTCTCCAATGTCTCAGCATGAAGACTCGATGAAGCAATAATTGGTTGAATTGGTCTAACCAATATATGTATCATTGAATTCAACTATTCTACATTTCCTTTTATTTCATCCTTTATTACTTTGTCTTTATCCATTTTTAAAAAATTGGTACCAATTACCAACTATATGTCTCCCTTCATCCCTTTTTGGGTAAATTTTCCCAAATAGACTTTGGGTACTTGGTAGTATTTAATCTTAATTTGTGACTTATTTTTTTTTACCGTGGGAATTGTCACTTCTACATACTTCTCCCCCTTTTCATATATTACCATTCATGAAAAAAAATTCACTTTCTTTGTCCTCTTCGAGAAAGTAATTGACAAAGTTCCAAAATCTATCTCCTCAAGTTCAACAACTTTTCTTGTTTTCTTCACCACCCTAGAGAACTAATATGAAGTCATCATGCTTAAGGAAAGAGGTGGGACAAAATTTGATACTGGTAGAACAAGCTTGTCTAGATTTGAATTAGGTGTTTTCTCAATTGAGAAACTTTGGAAAGATGTTTCTACTTATTGTTGTTTATTGATTATATCAATAGGAGTTCTTGGAGAGGAGATAATTGGAAATTCAATATATGAGGGGGAAGATGAAGAGATATGAGTAACCTCTTGAAATGACAAAGTATATGACATAAGGAATATCATATCATTTGAAGCCAAAAATTATTGAGTCATATTCTCTACCAATTCTTGAGAAAATGGGAAACTATCAATGGGAATCTCTTGAGGAATTGAAATACTAGGAGAAGATGAAACATTTTCACCTAACCTATTTATTTTCAGCTTGATAATATTCCATGGTTGAACATATTGTTGAATAGCTTTAGGTTCATGCACCTCTTATATCATCAGGTTTTCTCCACTTGGACCTATTTTATCTGCATTTTATAGTTCATCATGTTTCTTGTATAAGCTACCAAATTCATCCTCTCTAAGAGGTGTAGGGAAATCAACATTCTCAACATCTACTCCTTTGCTCTTCAACAACTTAAGAGTTCTATAAAGTAATGTTCTTGTTATACTTCTGAGAGAAGTAGGTTCCCTCTTATCCCAATGGACTATAGGTAATTGCTTTGTCATGATGTTTTATTTTTCAAATATGGGGTCCAATGTGACCTCATCATATACCAATTACTTTGGCACTTTCAATAAGCCAAATTTAACTTTTTGTTTCACACTAAATTGTGAATAGTCCTTGATCCTTACTACTTTCTCATCATCCCAATCCATCTAATAGTATTAAAAATGTGGGAAATGTTGATATTAAAGTCCAAGATTATGTTTAATCAAGCCCCTATTATCAAATTCAAACCTAATCTCAAAAGTCCTAAGATTATTATGAGACATGTATTATTTAATTGTCTTGGGATTTATCAGTGATGGACAAGTATATCTACCAATTGAGATTGGAAATTTGACTCCTATTTTATATCATCTTATTAGTAACTTATGTGTCTCAACAATTTATCTTGCCAATTCCATCGACGCCCACTTATAAATAACATATCATGGAAGCATATAAGGAGTAACTTCACAACCATTGATTCTCAAATAACTAAAAGTTTGGAACTATATGAACCAAGTTCCCCATATAGATATCTCTATGGTGTTGCTACTGATATTCTTGTGTTAAAGAGATCCTTTTGAAATAATTGAATGATAAAATGAACAAATAAATCTTTTACCCTTTTGAAGTGATGGGTATTCTCCTTAAATTCTAGCTAGGGATACAAATCATACACCATTGCCTTCTTGAAATTTCCAACTATATGCAATCCATAAAAATATCTTCAAATCACTATAGCATAAATGAGATACAAAGTCATATAGAATTTTGATGTGATTTTTACCTCTATGAGCTGCTTGTGAATTGCATCATTGATTAACTATCTCCAATTGATATATTTCTTATTTCTAAGGATGATCCAAATGAATTTATACATCCATGTCTGAAAGTTATTCATTGTTTGACTTCCCACTATTTTGTGCAATAATATTATCATGTCATTTATTTCATTTTTGAAATTAGACCTTACAATATTTTTTAGAAGTCATGTGGAGGAATGTTTTAGCTTAATCAACCATGAATTGTTGACTTATTTAACACACACTTTACTATTGTCATCCCAAAAACTCTAAGAGGAATCAGGAGTCATATATACAAAGGATTCATGATCTAAAAAGAAAAAAACATTGTTAATTTGCTCAAGAATAAAACTCACTATTGATTCCCCCTATGAATCTCTCACTTCCCTTGTCTCTGAGTTATAGTTATTTTTCATGACCAAAACTAGCTCAAGAGATTGTACTAAAATTGGGAATGTTACCATCTATGCCAATCCAATATCAAAAATACTTTGACCAAAATTTATATTATGCACTATGTTCATTATTTCCCAATATTCATCTAAATGAATGTGACCTAGGTCAGTGTCATTAATATTTCCAACATTGGACTCTAGTGGTGAAAGAGGTGGCATGCCCTAAAATTGATACTTCATGGTTTATATGTCTTTACTCAGAATCACATTTTCCATAGTAGAGGATGAAGACACCAAAATTTATTTGTTCAAATTAATCTAGCATGTTTTAACGTTATTTATATGTAATTTGACTTTTATCTGACCAAATTTCTTACTTGAAATTGTTCCTGTTCAATCTCTTTGTGTTGTTATTGGTCAAACTTCCTTGGTAAATGAAAATTAATTGAAAAGAAATTTTGAAATTTTCATTCTCAATTTTAAATATTTTCCCTATTCCTGATTTGGCCAAAATATTAAAAAATAATTACCAATTGATTTTTCCAAAAAATTTAAATCTCTAAGATTGCTGAAAGAAATATGTTTTTTTTTAAATTTTCAAGCAAAAACAAATTAAACTATGATTTTTATTTTCCTAAAACCAAAACCCCATAAATTATTCATTTTTAATTTTAGCAACTTGTAGCTTATTCTCTAAGGTGTAGCTTTCAAAAAAATTAATCTTCTTTCTTCAGGGGCACCACATAACTGTATACTTTTTCATTTGTACACAAAAAGGATTTAAAATCTATTCTTTGTATTTTATACCTCCTTTTCACAAAGTCTGTAAAATTCAAAAATAATTTTGTCACTTTTCTTAATATCTTCTTCTACTTACCTTGGCTATACAACTTCCACATGAGCAATTAAAAGTTTTAAAAACAAAAGTTCTAGTCCTTGTTATTTTTTATTCACCTCCCTTGGGCGTACAGTGGCTATATGGCTCAAAATTTTGTCAAAAAAAGAAAAACTAAAATTTGGAAACTACCAAATTTACCCTTAAATAGATCATATGACTAGAATTTGAATAAAAAATATGAAATGAAGTCAAAAAATTTGATAAAACTATAGTTTTTAATTTCTTTGGGTAGGGCATATGGCTGGCCTACCATATAGATATTAAGTAGATAAAACTAAAAAATTGATTCTTTTTTAGACTTTCAACCTTTCTTCAAAGTTTCCATACCTTTGGTGTCTAGTAGATGTAAAACAAAATTTGATTTTCAAACCTCAAAATTTCTCTTTGGCATGGTAACTCCTGTTAGCTGAAATAAAATGTTTATTCAAATATTTAAATTCTCCATTTTTCCTTTCTCTAGACACCATTGTGCATATTACCTTTGGCTGAAAATAATTTGAAGATTTGATTTTTATTTTTCAATTATTTTGAAAACCTATGTATGGCCTTTTCATGGACTTAAAAATAAATTAAAATAACTTCTTTTTATCACTTACTTCCCTTCCTTGATCTTGAGTATATTTCTTTTGGCGGATGGTGGCTAAAAACACAAATGGAAATTCAATTTTTATTTTGCTAAAAATTGTCATATTTGAGCATGCAAGTTGAAAATATTTTTTATATGGGAAGATAATCTCCATTTAAAATGACTTGATAAAATAACCTAATTTACATGATTAGCAAAAAACTAAATGAGTGTGCATGCAAGTTGGAAAAGGAGATTTCTATTTGCAATGACAATTTTTACCATTGAAAAATCTAATTATAATGTTAAATTTGCACTTACATGGCTTAGAGAAGTGTAATTTATAATTTCATGATTTGGGGAAGTGTGATCTACATTTGCACAACTTACAAAAATAGATTTTAGATTTCCACAGAAAGGGGAAACTCAAAATAAAATTTTAACTTATACAAAATCGTAAATCAATTTTTCAATTTGCATGAAAACTTAAATCAATTTTACAATTTTCATAGAAACTCAAATTAAATTTACAATTTGAACATAATAGGAAAATGCTTTTACAAATTGCACAAACTACAAAATATATTTTTTCAAATTGCACGAAACACAAAATTAAAAATGCAATTTACACCGAGAAGAAAAAGTAAATTTCAATTTGTACAACATTTGGAAAAGTAACATGTGTTTACATAATTTATAAAAAGTTAAACAAATTATACAAATTTTGGGAAATGTTAACAATTTTTTTGCATGGGAGGCTCAAATGCATTTTATAAAATTTTAGGATAAAAAAGAGATTTGGCCATAAATTTTTACTTAATAAATTAAGTTTAATTAATTTATTAAAAAATAAATTTCTCAAAATTTTGATTATTTCAAGCTCAAGTCAAAAATAATTAGTCATCTTCCACCAGTTTTTATCTATTTTCAAAAATCATGATAACACCTCCCAAGACCTAAAATTTAAATCCAAACTAGTTTTAAAATGTAAATTAAAGAGTTTTCATATCTTGTCTCAAGCATAATTGTTAAAATAGGCCCAATTCATCACAAATGAGGCTCAAAAACTCAAAGCATGCTTAGATCCAAGCCCTAAGGAAGCCATGTAGGATGTTCCTTTGGAATAATTGCTTTGAACCCAAGTGAAGGACTCTAGTTAGGTGAAATATTTGTAGTTATCCCCTATTATAGGGGATACGAGCAATGATGAAGAATAGAAATCCATGGAGTTCCTCACTCTCTCACAAAAAAACTACCTTCTTTCTCACCCAAAATGTGGATCCCATAAAAAGAAGGTTAGAAATCAGGCAAGGACATCACAACAACTAAAGTATCCAATGGTAAGCTATCCACTATTGAAAAATGTATATCTTTGATAAGTGATAAGTATAATTCCTCTTTACTAAGGCATGAAAATATGTTCTTAATATGTTAGGGGACTAAATGCCCCTATTAAAATATGTCTAGTATGGGAATAATTGTAGAATCCAGACATCAACATTTTGATGTTACAAGAAACCAAGTTGAAAAAAGAAGAGGTGGTGGACTTGATGAGAAAATGTTAGAATCAATGAAATGGGTTGTTTGAATGTTCTAATGGGGCTTCAAGTAATCTAGTAGTCTTTTATTCCCCTTCTAAGGTGTAGGTAGAAAATTATGTCTCAAGAGATAATTGAAAGCTGTGTAAAGTATCATAATGTTCCTCTAATATTGCTTTCTGTGTTTAATGTATATGGGCCAAAATTTATTTCCCTTAAATCACAATGTTGGTAGTAAATCCTTACTCGATGAGTATCTCTCCTCAGTCAAAAATGTATAATTGGTGGGGACTTTAATGCCATTTTATCCAATGTATAAAAAAAGGTGGGATTTCATGGAGTACCCAGCCCCAAAAGGACTTTTCTAGGTTTGTCTTTGATGTAGGATTAGCGGTTATGATTCTAAAATGTAATTCATTCTCCTAGACTAATATAAAGGAAGGGTTCTATAATATTTCTAAAAGACTAGACAAATTCTTAATCTTTCCAAAGTTAATGGACATTGACTAAATAATGGAAAGTAATATCCTTCCCATCTTTGGTTTTAATCATGCCCTAATCGAGTTGAAGATTGTTGAATATGGTGCCCCTCTTTTATACCCATTCAAATTTGAGTTAATGTGGTTGTGGGATCTCTAAATTCATGACCTGATTAAGGACTGGTGGATTAATTTCCCCTGGATGTCTAGTACCAAGATGTTCAAGATGAATAAAAATTTAAATTTCATGAAATCTTGCCTTCAAACTTGGAATCAATTTTGCTTCAAAAACATTTTCTAAGAAATGGCAAGAGTTAAAGCTAGGTTAGGTGATATAAATTAGATTATGATCACCATGGGTAGTAGTGATTTATCACAAAGAGAAATCCTTTATGTTTTATTTATTATAATTACACATCAAGGAAGAGGTCTACTGGAAATAAAAGTTGAGAGAATAGGGGCTCGAGGAGGGAGACAAAAACACTTTTTTCATAACTCCACTTGAGCAAGGAGATCAGATAATCACATTTCTAGAATTAATAATAGAGAGGAGTCTATAAAAAAGAGGTAGTTGAGTGTTTTCAAGATTTGTTTTATATTACAAAGGCTTTAAACCTTGTGGCTCGGTCGAACAGTCTCAATTACATCTATAAGATTATGACTGCCTAGTAGAATAAAAATATAATGACACCTTTTTCTCTAGAATAAATTAGGGTTGTAGTTTTATTTATGGCCAATGATAAGGCTCTTGGGATAGATTATTTCATAGTGGCCTTTTTTTAGAGCTTATAGGACATTATTGGGTATGAGGTGTTCAACATGGTGGATGAATCCTAACTTAAGAAAAAAGTTACCTTGGACATCAATTATACCTTCATCACCCTAGTTCTAAAATGTGAGTCCCACTCCTCTTTCATTGATTTTAGAACTATATTTCTCTGCAATATGGTGTATAATATCATTTTGAAAGTTATCTCTTTCTACCTTAAACCCATGCTACATAACCTCATCTCTAGTGAAAAAGGGGGGTTTATCTTGGGAATATAGAGTTAATATGGGATCATTATCACCCATGAGATTTCACACTTCATTATAAATAACCAAAATAAATGGTTGATCTTGAAATTATATATTATTAAATCATATGATAGGGTAAATTAGCACTTCCTTATCAATGTGTTGGAAATTTTGGATTTCAAAAAAGGTGGTGTAATTGGATCTTTAGTTGTATAGCCAACTTGTGATTTTTTATTTTGGTTAATGGAAATTTGAATGGTTTCCTTGAATCATCTAAGGTCTTAAGGTTAGGGATACCATCTCCCATTTTTTATTCATCCTCATGGTTGAATTTTTGGGTAGGTCAATTTCAGGGGCTTTCTCTGAAAGCAATTTGAGTGGGGTCTAAGTGATAGCATGGATGGACAAGTTTACACATCACAAGTTTTCCAATGACATTTTCCTTTTTATCCTTGCTACTAATCTCAAGACTCATATTTACATTTAAATCTTGATGAATTGTGAGGTTGCTTTAAGATAACTGGTTAATGAAAATAAATATGAGATCTTCTTTGATGTGGAAAGACAATCTCAATTCCACATCATTGATATCTTAAGTTTTAATATCAATCATCTTCTAGAAAATTACCTAGGGGTTTCCCTCTTTGGGGCGGTAGGAGACACTATTCTATAGGACAATCTGATAAAGTCTTTTCATGCTAGGTTGGAGGATTCAAAGGTTAAATAGCTCTTCTTTGCTGGCAAAATCACCCTCATAAAATTTATTATGAGCACCCTCCAAATATATATCTTATTAATTTTTCACCCTCTAGAAAATTTTATTAAGGACCTTAATTAAATAATTAAGGATTTCCTATCACAAGGATCAATAAAAAAAAAGGTCCCATTACTAAAATGGGAAAAAGGGTATCTACCTCAAGCTGAGGATGGTGTTGGGATCAAAATACTTGTTGCATATAATTTGTCTCTAGGTACAAAGTTTTTATGGGGTATGATCTCCCATCCCTAGGATCTATGGAATAAATTGCTACAACATAAGTATTTTAGAGATTTTGATTCCACCAATATTATAACTATTCACAAACCCCCCCAAGGGTTCTCACCTTTGGAACTTGATTTTAACATATCAATTCATAATAAAAGATCATGTCTCCTAGATCATCAATAATGGGAGAAAAGAGGATTTTTGAGGTGGCTTATAGAATGGTCACATGCTTATCCAGGAAGTGCAAGGGTTGGAGGAGGTCAAGTATTACCTAATTAATCAATTGTGTAAGAATGTGTGTGATTACATGGCTTCCTAGCCATGGCTAGGTATGATCAAATGGAAATAAAAGGACTTGAGTGACTTAAAAATCCTAAATAACTAAAAGGATATTCTAAATGGCATCCTCTCTAAAATTAAAGTATTTTTCAACTTCAAATATGATTATATTTAGTGGGTTAGATCCAAATCTAGTATTTATTTTGTCAATCTAGGCTAAGATTTTTTGGATTGCATAGACCTCTCATTTTCTTAGGCAAAAATTATGTCCTAAAATTAAAATGGCATGCCCAAGGCCAGGATGTTTATTTGGTTAAAAACTTAGAATATAATTTTAACTTTTGATAGGTTTCATAATATTGGAGTAGAAGGGCCCGCTTAATTCAAATTTTGCATTATTGAGGAAGATGTAAACCACCTATTGTTCAATTACCCCTTTGAATCCTAATGTTGGAATTGGATCTGTGTCAATATTGGGTTGATATGGTCTAAACCTAGATTGATCCTCTTGGCCTTTTCCTCTTGCCCACCTAATCCTGTCAAGGCCATGTTTTCTAGTCTCTAGATGGCCTACCCAGCAATTCTAATTTGGATGCTCTAGAAAGAATGAAATTAAGCAATATTTAAAAACAAATTCAAACATTTAGAGGAGGTGATTCAAAAACCTAAGGTGGACATGTATTAAATAGGATATAATCATGATAAAATAAATAAATGGGATTTTGACAAGCTAGGATAAGTAAATCATTATGAGCTGACAACTTCTTAACATACCCCTTGTTAATGGGTCAAGATTTCTTGTGAAATAATCTCATAGGGAAAAAAAATAGTCTAGAATCCCTTGGCCTTGATATTTTTAAAATTATTTATGATGGAGTCTCATGAGGCAACCCTAGTGCTTCATGGACTGGGTGTATCATCAAAGACTATGCAAGCTCTTTGATCAGGGAAACTTTACTAAAGGTAAGTGATGAGACAAATAATGAAATTGAGGCTCAAGATTTGGTCCTTGGAGTGGATATAATAGTTTAATTTGGCATGGAGAAGACAATCTTGGAAGGGGACTCAATGGTTCTAATTCAAGAACTTCACAATCAAGGGAGTTGTGCTTAGAATATTAAAAATATATAAGGCTAGGTTTAGGAGATTCTTAGTTCCCTCAACTCCTGAGAGGATTCTCACTATTATCATAAAGACAATGTGGTATTATATTTCCTGGATAATTAAGGTATCTCATAATCTCCAAAGATTATTATGGACAACACTTGGGATGTTTAGTCAAAGGAAATTTTAGCTAGTTCGTAGCCACTCCATCGCACCTTCCCATTGAATCTCCAATGTCATCATTTTATTTATTGGTGGTGAGAGGGACTTTATCTCTAATTATTTATATCTATCAATTTTTTCATCTCACACATGTTGGATTTTAATTTGAGGTGGACTACAATTTATGTGGAATGTGGTTACTTCAACTTGAAGGATTTTCACTTGAGAAATCTTCTTGGGTTGGGTGTGGAGCTTTACGAGTCATTTATGATGGATCACCTAGTTTAAATCACCATCAGTGAACCACTATTATGTGTTTCATCTAAGAATCAAGAAATGTATTTCAAGGGTAGTGTCAGTAAGGCCTATTTCAAAAAGGCCTTTGTGATTCAACCAAGGCCAATGTTAGAGGAAATCAAACAGATAGTAGGCCTATTTTTTATAGAGACCTCTTATAGGATCAAAGTAAATATCAAAATTATGTCACTATTCAAAATAAATAAGATTTTAATTTTGGAGGACAAGGAACTATTAAAGGTAGTAATGGAATGGTTGATAAATCCACATTATAGGATTGGATGGTGAGAGGTAATTGAGTATTTTCTAGCTAAAATCCCATCGATGTTGACCCTCTCATGAAAGTAATTATATGGTGTTATTCCATTATCCATTTTTTGTAAACTTGAAGATTGTCTTTGTGTAGATTTATCCTTTGTGGATAAATTTTAGGGCTAATTTTTCTCACTTTAACTGACAAGAATATTTATTACCCCTTGTAAATGTAATCACCCTTCAGGCTCCTTTGTCTTCCTTCTCTCTTAATTTGGAATTATACTAGTTTTCTCATGTGCTTTTAATACTTAGTTATTGAAGCTAGCTTATGAGGGTGGAAATCCTCTAGCACCATAGGTAAGGATTTTATAGGTAAGGCCTAATTGAATTATGGTGGTTGGTATTTAATAGACAGCCTCCTTAGCCATGTGGGAGCCCTACTTTAAAAGGATACTTGGTGCCTCCTCCTAAGGATGAGCTAGTAAACTTATTAGTAGAGGCATTAGATCTCACCACCAATGGAAAATTATGAGGTGTTTAGTCATGATCATCATGGAGAAACACTATAGGAAAATTAAGGTCTCATTTGTCTTTCATGTAATTTGGCCTGGTTATTAATTTTTGGTGTATTTATGGGTTTTAGTTCTAGGATGGTATCCTTACTGGGATCATTTTTTGATGGTTTTCCTAGTTAGTTTATTGGTTATGTTTGGCCTCTTTTATGGTAGTTATATGTACTTTTGTTTATGTTGGTTTGGTGTCAGCTTATTAGGGATTTTTTTTACTCTCCCACCTTCACATGGATGTTATCCAAGATTCATAGTTTCTATAACTTGTTCATTTTATATAATGGGTGAGGGACCCTTAACCCTCAATTATCTATCAAAAAAATAAACTATATTACATTCAAATAAAAATTTAATTTGTCCCCCAAATAATCCCTTAAAATAATTAAAGAGAGTTAGAAACCCAAGAACAATAAAAAATTAGTCCATTAACACTTAAGTATAACCCCATACTTACATTGCAATAGTGTAAAAATAAAATGAAAGGTTTGAGCCTATTTTATGTCCATGATACCATGTGCCTTGCATAAGTACAAAAGGTAGCTTACAATAAATGATATTGCCTCCTACTCTGAACTTAAAAAAGGCAACTAAATATGCTACAAATACAAGATACACATACCTTATCAATAAAATAATAGTGTTTGTTTACTTACTATCCACATCTGTCCTCATGTGTTGGAACCAACTTTACTTATAATTAATTTTTAACTATTTTTATACATGTAGTCACTCAAATTTGGTCATAAATACTTGATTATGTCAATTTTGTCCTTATTTTACTTTAATTGACTTTAGCACTTAATCTAGATCTTTTTCACCACCTCACTCTATCCTAAGAAACCATGTGGACCTATTTATTTTTTAAATTGTTATTTGACACCTACATAAATGTTTTCATGCCTTAAAACACTAATAATCATCTGTATAGACAACCTTGTACCCAAAATTCACATGTTTCCCTTAAGGACAAAAATTTCTAGTAGGGGATTCTGTTGTTAGGAATCTCGCTTAGATTTATTTTAACCAAGTTATTTTTAGTTAATCGAGAACACAAAAACAAATGAAAATAAGCTTGGAGCCTAGGACCTCATGAGCATCCAAAGATTTTTCATTAATGCATTAGATTCAAACTAGAAACATGCAAACGTCCATTATAAATGTCTTTGCATAGGATGGAGCTCAGATGTAGAATCAAGTGATCTTTGTCAATTTAATTTGTGTGAAGACATCTCCATTTAAGCTATAGACCCATGTTGAATTGATCATAATAAATTTTATGAACAAGTCAACATGATAAAATGTGAGGACTTTGATATATCTCGTGAACATGTTAATTATAATGTAATGATATCTATTTATAAAGATTTAAGATCAATGAGGACCCTTCATCTTGAAATCAAGATGAACAGTTTTAAAAGAGTCCTCAATAGTGCACATGGATCACTAATGTGATTTATTCATCTTACTCAAGATGAAGGATAGAGGATGATCTTTGAAAATATTAAAGGAAGATTAATATAAGTGCATCATCTTATTTCCAAGATGAAGGGTAAGGGATTATTTTCATAATATCTTTGTGAAAGTCATTATGGGCCATTCAACTAGTATCCAAGACGAAGGGTAGAGAATCATTCCCAAGAAAGCATGTGGATAACCAATGTGGGTCCTTCATCTTGTTTCTAATATGAAGGGTTGAGAATACTCCCTAAAATATCTCTTACAAGATTCATTGTGGTCCCTTAATATTATCTCCAAGATGAAGGGTGGAGAATAATCTTGCATATTATGTCATTTTCTATTTATCTTAGCTCACAAAATAATATTTCATAGGATATCAAGATTATTTCTTGAATGAAGATACCTTTTGAAAGGAAAATAATGAATTAATAATTTAAAGGAAATTATAATTCTATTTTCAAATGATTATAATTAGAAGAATGATTAATTCAATTACTCAAAGATCACTTTAATTAATATAATGTAGGGAATTTGAATAGAATAATGATTGATTAAATTGATCAAAGATCAATTTAATAAATTTAACATGGGGAATTTTATTAGAATAATTATTTATATAAGGGGAATTTATTGTATTTATTTATCATCAAAGGGGACTTAGTAAATTGATTAGTGTAGAAGAATTGACCAGAGTAAAAGAATTAGTGAATTGATTAGAGTAAAGAATTAACTAGAATGATAATTGAATAGATAAACTGACCAAAGTGATAATTTAGTAGATCTAATATGGTGAATTATCCCACCTAGAGATTCCCCAAGGTAAATTAAAACTTGTATGTTATATGAATAGAATATTTCAAACTAGATTATGTGAAATTGCTTGGAATCATTACATTTTGCAACTTAACATAGAAGTGATAAAAATGGAGTGTTTACATTTTCCCCTATTTGAGAAGGCATTATGATATGTAGATAAATAAATGAATTTTTAAAGAATTAAAAAATCATTAAAATTATTATAGAATAAAATTAAAAGATGTTAGTTTTGATGAATTTCATAAATGTATTAACAAATGGGTTTAAATGTGTCCCAAAGCAGCACTTGGTAAGACTTAGATTCCCCCTCAAGGGAAGAGTCATTAAAATTTTGGATGAGTAGACCTGTAAAAGGAAAAAATGATCATAGAGAGATTCATGAATCTAACTATTATCTCATGTGATCTTTATTTCATTTGCACATGTCTCTTTTATATAGATTAGACATGATTGGCATGACTTTAATTTATAAATGCTCTTACTATTAGTATTAATGAGATGGTCAAATGTTTGTTAGCTTTGATGATTGGATAATTTAGATAGAGATGTATTTGATTTATGGCATTGACATGTAAACCATTTTGAAACTTGATTTTTTATATTGCACATGATAGTATGCATCATAATCTAAGAAGGACCATGATAACATTCATTTGTTAAATATACATAAATTTGAATTCAAAATGTATATGTATACAAATTAATATAAGATATGTTAAATCAAGATTTAAATTTACAACATAATTCACTAAAATCAATTCTAATTTAGATATAAATGTTCACAACTCAATATCATGATATGAATAATCAAGACTTAAGTGGAAAGCATAATGTACTAAATTAAGGCACCCAAGTAACAAAAAGAACATACTAATAAGTAAATAAAAAACCAATACATAAACATAAAAGTGAAAATAAAGAAAACATTAAATTTAGATATAAATATGTGACAATAAGGTGCTACTCTTTGGGGCCAATGGTATGGTAGAATAATCATGACCAAGGAAGAGGGAATAGAAGAATAATGAATGGGTGGCTGAGTTGACTCCAAATTCCAAATCCAAGTGGACACTACCTACATAGTCCTATGGACTTCAGGACAAATGTAGTTCTCCCAAGGATTTAGGATTGAATAAAATTGATGACAAGTGAAGGAGATATATTATATAATAAAATAAGAACAAAGACTTGCAAAATAGTGAGAACATATAAGGAATAGGCTTGTCAAAATGGTAAGGGATATGCTTGTAAAACATTAAGAGAATGGAATAAGGGATGGCTGAGTTGATCTTAGATAACTAAGTGTTACCTATATAGTCTAATTTGACCTCTATCCATTGTAGTTTAACTCGAAATTGAGCATATAAAATGATAAGTATGATCAGGGATAAGAATGTAAATAATTTTAGACAGAATGGTTAGGCTTGTAAAAATGTGAGAGCATGAAATATGAGCTCAAAAAATGGTGATATCATGGAATATGATAACTTGAAAATTTTCAAGAGCATGGAATGTGAAAACTTGAAAAATGGTGAGAGTGTGACTTTAAATTCTCGTAAAATAGTGAGAACGTGACTTAAAATACTCATAAAATGGTGAGAGAATAAGATCTAAAATGCTCAAAAATTGGTGATATCATAAGAATTAACTCAAAAAATGGTGAGACCATATAATTATGAATGGTTAGGAGTTTTTATAAAATTATACCAATAATGGATCGCTAGCAAAGGGAAAATTTGTTCTATCATTGAGATGGGATTTAATAACAAATGATAAGATTGGAATGATCTTGTTGGATAATAATGGATGGCAATCATATTAGTAATATCTAATGACCATGTCATATGGGAAACAAAATTTCCAATCATCAAATTTCTACTAAGAGGATATGCCTAGAGATTTTCCAAAATAGGGATTAGAACAAATTCCACTTTCTTATTAAGATCAAGATAGGAAGGAAAAATTGGAACAGTGTAGGATAAAAAAAAGATGGCTTGTTATAAGGTAATATGATGGGAATGGAATAGATTTTAATGCATAAAAGGATTCCCCAAGTGTCAAGGTACTTGTAAACAAAAAATTATTTACACATGATACAGAAACTTGGATTTACTCATGGTACTTTCCCAAGGCACCACAAGCATGGTTTTCACCATCGGATAATTTTTTTTCTTTTGATTTCATATTGATTTTTTTATTTTATTTTTATTTTTAGCATCTCAACTCAATGGAGGATGATAATATGCACAATTTTGAATGATTTATCTCTAACCCATGCTGATTTTGAATAGCTTATATGGTATAATTTTATTACTGATTAAGTTATACTAATGTTATTATAATCTTCATTAGCCATTGATTCTACTTCATCCAAAATTCTAACCAAGGTTTATTCATAGTCACTTTGAAAATGAGTTCTTTGAAGGAGTCTACAGATAGATAGACATTGAATAAATGATCTAATTGGATAATAGAATATAGTCCTTGAATGAATAATGGGATCATAATGGACTACATAATGGATAAGGGATAAATGAAAATTAGGACTTTCAGTCACACACTATGTTGTTGATTTTGGATTTGACATGTTTTTGGTTGTGTTGAGGTTGATATTAACTTCAATAATATCTTCATCAAGTAATGAGGAACTAATTGGCTTTGATATTGGTACCTTGAAAGGTTTTCACTAATAAAGTCTTCAAGGTTATTCTAATTTAGATTATCTAATAGCACCTTGAATAAGATTTCACTAATGGGTATTGATAAATAATTTTTATTGTCCCTTAGTGCCTTAATAAAGCTTTCATTAAAGGATTCTGATTTTTTATTCTACTTATCATCTAACACCTTAAACAAAGTTTCACTAGAAGATGTTGAGTTTAGACTTTGATTGTCCCCTAGCACCTCAAACATGGTTTTACTAGGAGATTATTCTTCTACCTGAATGTTATCTTGGATCTCTAATGATTCTTCCACTGAAATTTCACCATGAAATAAGTTCAATAATGTGTGATTTTTTTTCCTAATCAACATTTTTGGGAGGTGGAATATCAATATAATGACTAGTATGGTTAATGGTAAGGGCATGCATAATGTCAATGGGAGGTGAATAGGTAGCACAATCCTCATATAAGCTACTAGGATAACTTGTGTTAATGTCAAAGGAAGCATCCTCGAAAACCATGGAAGGGTCATGAATATATTCAATTTGATTTTTAAGAAGTATGTAGCCAATATTATAATATCTACTAAGCTATGTTGATTATGAACTTGATTTAGACTCAAATGGATTTGATAGGAATGTATATCTAGTGTTATAATATCCACTAATATATTATGATTTTGAATCTAATTTTAAGTCAAGAAGATCTAAACCTGATGTTGAGACTGACATTGATTTTGCTTCTGATGCTAAATCTAATAGTGGTTCTAGAATGGAACCCAATTATGTCAATGGTTCTAAAATGGAACTTAATTATGATGTAGATGTTAATCATGTTTGTTATTTTGACTATGAATCTAATTTTGATAAGAAATTTTATCTTGATGTACATTTAATCATAAACAGGGCCTATTGAATTGCATTACCCATACATACATTTTTCAATGTACACTTGGAAATGAGGGACTTTAGAAGATAGGAGAAAAATATATTGTGGATCAATAATGGGTTCTTTGATAATGGGTTAATTAAAGAAGGGTTCATCAAGTATAGGTGAATAATCATAGAGAGGCTCTTCAAATCAAGGTTCATCAAAAATAGGAGGATGGTCAAAAGATGACTCATCAAATATGGGTGATTGAATGAGAACATCAAAAATGGGTGATTTATATTTATCTTGAATTAAAAGTGGACTAGTTTGATTATGATTGGGAAAATTCTCTTGGCATATCCCCTAATGAGTGATTCTCAAATTAGGGTGTACTTGTATCCTTGACAGATGAGGGCTCTTAGAGGGGTAATAAAAAGACATGATTGTATTGTTATATTTATTATGGTTTCAAGGCTGAAGTAGGTACTAGATGAGTGAATCAAGTTTCCAAAGTAGAGGCAAAATTTAACAAGATTTGGCCAAAATGATGAACTATCATACCTTGATTTAGAAATGGGACTAGACTTGGTGGTTATTGTGTTTGATGTGTCTCAATTGTTATATCTCCATGGTAAATCAAACCTTGGACATAAATATTAAACTCACAACATTGATTAAGGGAATTACCTTGAATCCTATGATACTCACAATAATCTTCTTTTCAATATGACTTAGGGTTGAGGTCATTTTTACCAAAAG
Source organism: Torreya grandis (assembly GCA_037957365.1). Classification (NCBI taxonomy): domain Eukaryota; kingdom Viridiplantae; phylum Streptophyta; class Pinopsida; order Cupressales; family Taxaceae; genus Torreya; species Torreya grandis. The sequence goes on along the minus strand of JARHVA010000922.1, from coordinate 605,079 downwards.
GTTTAGTATGTGGATACACAATCATGTTTTTTTACTAATTGGTAACATATATCTTCCCATGATTCATTAAATGGATTTTACATGTGACATGGTTATTGTGTCTCAATCTTGATATATCCATGGTCAATCAATCCTTGGACATAAATATTGAATCCACTACATCAATTAAGGGAATGGCCTTGAATCCTATAATACTCCCAATATTCTTATTTTTAGTACCACTTAGGTTTGGTCTCATTTTAACCAAAAGACTTAGTATGTGGATACATAATCATGTTTGTTGTGACCAATTACTAAAATATGTCTTCTAGGATTTATTTGATGGATTTGGCATTTGACATGAATGTTGTAATTTAGAAGTTGAATGGGTGTGGGATACATGTATCAAAATGGTTTCCCTTTTTATAGTATGATCATGATCAAGTGGGTAACTAGTAGATTTAATGTTTGATGGATGTCATTGTGAAATAGTGTGATTATTCCTACTTCAAATATAATCTAAGTTTACTAGATCAAAATCCAGATGTAGTAGAACACCCATTTTTAAGAGTCCTAAAAAGAGATCATCCTTATTATCAAACATGTACCATTCTTTATCTAGTGTCAACATCATATAATTGAATGAAAAGTTATTATAATATTGATCTAAGGATACCCCTATGCAAAGATGCATGCAAAGGGAAATATTGGATTTGAATTGGATTCAAATAAGAGAAAGGATGGATGTCATGAATTCATCATTCCTAACTAACATATGTTGGATATTGAATGGAAAAATAAGTATATGATTCGGAAATGGATCTAGAAATGTGATTCGAAAAAGAGAAATGAATTTTTTACCTGAATAGATCTAACTTTAGAATAGAATGATTATGAACAAATTGATTTTGAATATAGTTGACCAAATGGGACCTAAACTTGGAATAGATCTAGATAAAAAAATAGGAATATGAATTGAAAATGACCAAAGAAATGTTTTTAACTTGAATAGAATTGATTTGAACATGAGAAAAGATCATACAAATACCATAATACAAACCTAATCTTGAAATGTTTTACAAATAGAAAATTGGAAAGTTATCAACACAGACAACATAAAAGTACCATTTTAGATGAGAAATGTATTTATGTGTCAAATAAATTTGAACATAAAAGGGAATAATTTTAACCAAGATTACAAACATAATAAAATTAAAATTTCACATAAGAAGAGTATGAAATGTATGCATTTAAACAATATTAGGCATGGAAGGGATTAATTTTGACCAGGAACATGGATAGAGTAACACCTCTTTGTGTAAGTGTATGTAAATTATGAAAAAGTTTGGACACCACATTAAATTAATTAAATACTCAATTTGATGACCCTATTTTAGTGACTGACATGATATTACTCCACATTCATTGATTCTTTTGATATACTTTCCTTGAGAGAGGATAAAATTTAAGATTCATTAAATAAATTATTACATTCATTGGTAGAGTTTTAATCCCAACCTTCTATCAAAGTTTTGTACATAAAAGATATATTTGAGGGATGTTAACCTTTGCACCCCTACATCAATTAATATTTCATGGCCAACGAGTCTTAAATTAAAGTTTTTGAGGGCTTTATATATGGTCCTAATATACCTTTTGGTACATGGGTGCTTTAGAACTATCTATCAATTGGATGCAAGATCTTGCGAGCCATTATCAAAAGGGTTTATTCCCTTCATGACCACTTCAATTGTAGGGGTTTCAGTGAAGTTATACCAATGCAATCAAGCTTTGAGGGACCACAAACTAAGATACCACTAGCATAGCCTCAATTTTTATACCTTATTATATAACAAGGTTAGTATATTGTTGGGTAATGATGTCCCAGTCACTTCACCCTAAGGACTTGTGAGAAGGCTATGACACGGAAAATGTAGAGCCAAAAGAAAATGAAAAGTATTATTGTTCTAACTCATGAAATTCCCACTAAGGGAGAGAGAAGATCATAATAGGAAAATCTTTAATATTTACAACAAATAAGAATTATTCTTTTTGGGGGAGAGCATATGCATAAAATATCATCATAAAACACTCAAGTAATAAGAAAACTTATAAACGATGAAAAATACTTGAAAAATAACAAAGTTTTCTTAGAACCCAAAATGAGATGTGAATTGATTTTAAAGAAACAAAATAAAATATGAGGAAAAATATGAATTTTGAATAAATTATCCCACCCTTTTGGAACTTACAAGAAAACAAAGTTAGTAGTTTTGCTTGGTGCGTCTTTGGCATATGTAAAGCGTCAAATAAAATGTTAAAAGTATCAGTTAGTATTTTAATGATAACTTATAAAATATAAATCTTTTTTTCACAAAATTTTTATATGTTTTTTATAGGATAAATATTCACACATATTTAAAAAGTTATTATTTTACTGACCATTTTTAGCAAAAAAATAAAATCAGAAATAAAAGATATTAGTTATTAATTTGACCACTAAAATATCTATCAATTTTAAACTAAGTTTAAAGATGTTTTTTATAAAACAAATAAAAACATCTCTGATAAAATTAATATTAAAATAGATAACATATCAAAATTTATGAACATTATACTAGCCATTTCATAGCTAAAAAATAAAATCTAAAATGAAAGGTGATAGTTAGTAATTTGGCCATAACTCCTAAAATATAAATTATTTTTTAACAAGAAATTTAAAAAAAAAATTATAGGACAAATATGCACACCTATAAAAAATTATTATTAAAATAGATAACAGAACAAAAGTTATGAATATTTCACTAGCCATTTTATTAGCGAAAAATAGATTTTCTTTAAACGAAGATGCTAAAGAGGCTCAAAAGAAATGTGTGGGTTGTTAATCCCATTAGACGTGCCATATGTGTCATTAAACATCTAACTTATCTATATTTTCATGAAGTTATTTTTAGTCAATCAAGATTACAAAAACAAGTGAAAATGAACTTAGAGCCTATGACCTCATGAGTATACAAAGGTTGGTCAATAACGCATTAGATTCAAACTAGAAACATGAAAACTTCCATTACAAATGTTTTTGCATAAGATGCAGATCAAATGTCTCATCAAATTATCTTTGTCATTTTCATTTGTGTGAAGACATATCTATTGAAGCTATAGACCATGTTAAATTGATCATAAGAAAGTTGATGAAAAATTTAGCACGATAAAATGCTAGGGATTCACTATATCTCATTAATTTTAATGTAATGAGGTATATTTATAAATATTTAAGATCAGTGAGGACCTTTCATCTTTAAATCAAGATAAATAATTAAAAAAAGAGTCCTCAATAGTGCACATGGATCACTAATTTGATCCCTTCATCTTACTCAAGATGAATGGTGGAAGATAATATCTGAAAATATGAAAGGAGGATTAATATAAGCCCTTCATCTTGTTTCCAAGATGAAGGGTGGAGAATCATTCCTAATAAAACACATGGATAACCAATGTCGACCCTTCATCTTGTTTCCAAAATGAAGGGTTGAGAATGCTCCCAAAAATATCTCACAAGATTCATTATGGGCCCTTCATCTTGTCTCCAAGATGAAGGGTGGAGAATAATCTTGCATATTAATTCATTTGCTAATTAGATTGGCTCATAAAAGAATATTCTATAGAATCTCAACATTGTTTCTTGAATGAAGATGACTTTTAGAAAGAAAATAAGGAATTAATAATTGAAAATAAATTATAATTCTATTTACATATAATTATAATAATGATTAATTAAATTATTAAAAGATCAATTTAATTAATATAATATGGCAAATTTTATTAGAAGAATGATTATTTCAATTAATCAAAGATCAATTTAATTAATATAACATGGGGAATTTGACTAAAATAATGATTTATATAAGGGAAATTGATTGTATTAATTGATCAACAAAGGGGAATTAGTGAATTGATGAGATTAGAAGAATTGACTAGAGCAGAAGAATTAGTGAATTGATCAGAGTAAAGAATTAACTAGAAAAAATGACCAAAATGATAATTGAACAAATAAATTAACCAAAGTGATAATTGAACAAATCTAATACAATGAATTATCCCACCTAGAGATGTCTCAAGGTGAATTAAAACTTGTATGTTAGATGAACAAAATATTTTGGACTAGATTGTGTGTAATTACTTGAAGTCATTCCATTTTACAGATTCACATAGATGTGATAAAAATGGATTGTCTATAGGGACAATAGTGAAAGATGTTTTTGTTCCCAATGGGATGCTTATGTTCTTAACCCTTTTAACAATCATTTTTCAAAGTTGGACCTTATCTTGTAGTTAGGTCTATATTTTTTGGATAGGTAGTGTTGGATGAATATTTTGTCAGCCAGCTAACTGGTGACCAAAATAGTTCCTATCACCACAGCATAGGGAGATTGGTCATCCAATGTTGTAGGTTTACCACATCCAAAGGGGACAAATCTCTCCTCTCATTAAGGGGAGGTTCCCTATTAAATATGTGGAGGTTATATACAATATATATATGTAGAAAGTAAGACACAGGGGTGGGATGAACCATCCATCTCTCTTTTTTCAGAGATGATGTTGATAAACAAGGAAGAAATCCTGGGTGATGGGGAAGGTGATTCTCTTCTTTCAAAAGCAACTTTTAGCCAAGAGCCAGATTCCTTCCTAAATAGTAGAAATCATGCTACGATGAGAGAAGGCACTTATCTTCTTTTAGAAGTGTTCTCCAGCAGGCAACAGGAATCTTTTAGGTAGCAAGTAATCGGTAATGGGGGTGTTGAGTGACTAGCAAACCAAGAGAGAAAAATGAAGAACAATGGGGACACCACGTCATCCCAAGGCTCTTTACACAGGAAAGGAAAAAAGAAAACACACTAAAGGTACTTATGGGGGCACAATGTCATCCCATAGTTGGCCTTCAGGACACCTTCCTGACCACCTTCACTAGTTTTGCTTGTCAAATTAAATGGACAATAAAGCTCCTAGGAAATAGACATACAAACAATCTCCTAAGATAACACAAGCTATAACATTACAAAGTCTACAAGCAACTTGTTTTCTCATTCAAATAAAATAATATGAATTACAATCTGAGCTCAAAGTCTTAGTAATGCCTTTCAATTTGGGTAGAGTTTTGCTTCTGATAATCAAAAAGGTCTCCCTTCAAATAGCACAAGAGATTACAATATATAGAGGCCTGAGGGGGGCTTGGCACTTTCTCCTAATGAAGTGACCCATTCGGTGCACTCAATGCCTTGGATGCATTCTTAGTTTTGTCAAGAAGGGCCTTGCTAGAGCAGGGCGACCACCTTAAATGTGGCATGTCAATTCCTCTCTTAGTGCCTCCTTCTTCACCTGAATCACTCATTCATTCACCTACTTAGCCATACAATTGTCTAATCTATCTTCACCTCCAAGGGGATAAGTAGACAGTGCTTTCAATGTTACCAACTCCCTAAATATCTACCTGGTGAACTGCTTCACCTATCAGTAGTAACTCCTGCTGAGTTTCCCTCTCTGCCTCTTCCTTCTCTTGATCCTAGCCTTAGGCTTTTTTGAATGCATCTAGGTTCATCTTTTGAGTCTACAAAAATCAACAGACACTTGAATGTAGTTGATTTGGCATTCACGGGTCTTTTCCTTATTAAAGGTTAACAGCTAGCTAGTCACTTTAAATTTGATGCCCATGGGCCTGTCATCATACTGTGATGCAAGCAAGGACACATGGCGGCATCCACTATTTTGAAATAAGCTTATTGGACTAAGATTTGAAACTTTTAGAGGCTGAGGGGTGCGGATGCAAACATGAGGTAGCTTCTGCTGCATTGGGTTAGGACACGCAGTGGGTTCCACTCCATGAAGCTTCATTTGAAACTATGCCTCAACATGTGACACTTGGTAGCTTTCATAGTCCTCTATGGCTCAAACCTTTCTCGAAGGTAACTTGCCCTTTGAGGTCTTCTTAGTGGCCTTCAGGCTTTGATCCTTCAGCAGGTTGTCGTCCCTTTCATTTCCTTTAGATAAAATGTCTGAAGGAATTCCTTCAGAGAATTCATCTGAAGGAAACCTTGCCTTGGCTCTATATGCACCTTTGTAGTGTGAGTGCCCCTTTTTTTTGACATGTGGCACCTTTTGCTCTTCAAACAAGTTCCAAGTGTCATCTTCTGTGGGAATAGGTGAGGACACATGGCATCTTCTACTATTGACACTTGGTAGCATCCACCTCCTCAAGCCTTTACGACATCATAGAAACATTTGGGGCTCAGCCAGGCTCTTGCAGATGATGACACTTGTTAGCCTCCACTAATATTTGTAAGGGACACATGGCACATTTTGAATACATTTGTTAGTCATGCAGATGCAGGCACTTGGCACATTCTGCTTCATTTAGTCACTCATCCCTAGGCCCACCATGGTCTTTACTCAAAATAGTGAAGCTAAGGGAAGAGACTACGGATATTGACACTTGGAGGCTTAGACCAAGCTTTGGAGGGGACACGGGGCACATTATATTGCTCTTAGGAAAAACATAGTGAAGCCTTCTATGGTTGCCACTTGTAATCATCTGCCTCCTCAGAACTCAGGAAGAAGCTTTACCAAAAGGGACCTTACAGCTTATAAGGAACTCTGAGAAGTGAATGCTGACATGTGTCACGTTTCATTGAGTTACAACACCAACATGTGGCGTGGTCCAAATATTTTAATTAATCACATGGATGTAGACACATGGAAATATCTGCCAATTTGCAGAAGCAAAGTTTAGTGGGGCTCAGCCGTCGACACTTGGCAGCATGTGCCTGACTCTTTCTTTTGCGTGCACTTCTTTTCTCAACTAAGGTGGCCCTTGAACCCTTGCATTGAACCAATTAAACATTGAACCTATTGAACCGATGAACCAAAATGGTTCAACGGTTCAATGGTTCAAGCTTTTGAGACTCGTTAAGTGCTCAAGGCCGTGGATCCTTTAAACGATTGAACTTTGAACCTTTGAACTTTGATGAAGCGCTTGACCTGTTTGAAGCTTGCCACTAATATTGAACCTTGAACCCATTGAACTTTGAACCAAAGTGGTTCAAATTTTAATGGTTCATTGGTTCATTCGATTAGAAGATTGCTGATGACCCTTTTTCAGTTGAACCTGTCCTGAAAGTGTCCAAGTGCGAGAAACTAGTCCCTTTTGATTGAACTCACCCATAGAAGCCTTTGAACCTATTGAACCTGTTAGTCCCTTTGCCAAAAATTTTGAGAAAATGATGAAATTGAATGTTTCAAAACAAATGTTGGAAAGGGGAAAAACAATTTTGGCCATGCAAGACCAAAATAGTCCTATGTTGTCTGAAAAATGAGGAATCACTTTTCAAGGACAATAGTTGGCTCCTGTTGGGGAACTTCCTTTAGGTGATAACTCAGAATAGCTTAAGGGAGTAGAAACTAGAATCTCTAGTGCCTTAAAGTGTGCCATTGGGCTATAGAGTCATGCTACCCAAAAAGAAAGGCTCAAAAAAATGAAAACAAAATGAACAAAATAGAACAATAGACTATACAAATATACATATGTACAGGGGAACTCATCTGATACTTCAAGAGTTGAAGTGCTTCAAATGTTGCCCATTGTGAGGCAGAGAAAAGAGAGTGCCATCTTGATACTTCAATAAAAAATTATTTTTATTGTTGAGCTGATGAATAGTAAAGGGGTCTCTCCATAGGGAATCAAACTTTTTGTGCAACCCCTTTGGTTCTCTTCTCTTGTCCCATAGCAGGACTTGATCTCCAATATAGAAATCATCATTCTTTGCTTTCTGGTTGAAGAGCTTCTTCACTAGACTTTGATGGGTAACAATTCTGTCTGCCACTGCATTTCTCTACTCATTCATCTCAGCAAGGCACATGATCCTCTTCTCAAGTGAGTTCTCATACATTTGATCTTCAATCGCTCTAGCCAATTTCAATGCTAGCAATTCCAAGGTGATTGGTATCTCAGCATTTACACCATAAATAAGTTGGAAGGGAGACATACCAATTGCTCTCTTTGGTGTAATTCTATCTGCCCATAGAGCATCAACCAATGCCTTATGCCAAGTCCTTTGGTTTTCATCCACCAGCTTCTTGATGATAGTCACTAGGTTTTTATTGCTCGACTCAGCCTGTCCATTCCCTTATGGAAAGTAATTAGAGGAATGGGAGAGTGTAATTCTATAGTGGAAGCAGAATTGAGTGATCTCCTTGGAAGTGAAGTAGGTGGCATTATCAGTGACAATTTTGATTGGGAACCCAAACCTGGACATGATGTTTTCTTTGAGTAAATTACATACTACTTCTGAGGTAGCATGTTTGGTTGGAACTGCTTCCACCCATTTGGTGAAGTAATCTGTTACCGTAAGGACATAATCATGTCTAGCACTTGATGATGGGTTCACAGCACCAATAAAGTCAATTCCCCATTACTGGAAAGGCTCTTCTATGACCACTGGTTTGAGAGGTAGGGCAGTTAGCTTGGGCCTTCCAACAAATTATTGGCACAATTCACATCCCCTGACCCACTTGTATGCATCTTGAAAGAGACTTGGCCAATAGTACCTGGCTCATAAGATCTTATGGGCAGTCACTGAGGTAGAAAAATGTCCCCCATAGGCTGAATTGTGGAAGGATTTCAGAAGTAAGCTTTGTTGCTCCTTGTCCACACAGCGAAGGAATGTTCCATCAAGGTGCCTCTTGTACAAGCTATTGTCCCAGAGGACAAAATTAGTGGTTTTCAGCTTGATGGTCCTCCTTTCTTTATAAGAAAGGTTTGCAGGACATTCACCATAAGTAAGGAAATGAGAAATACCTGAATACCACTCATTTGTGGTGGAGACAAAGAGGACTGTAGGTGAGTCATCCACTTCTGGCTCTTCATGCTCCATCTCTCATAGCTTATTATCAGTAATCAATTTACATAGCCCCTTCCCACACACCAACTTCATTGGCTTGATGATCAGATTAAACTCTTGAATCTTTGCAACCCAATTGCCTCTTTTCATCCCAAACTCCTGTTGAGTCAGTATAGATTTCACTGTGGTGTCTAGGACCAAGGTAGTAACTCGAGAATTAAGGATGTAGAAACAAAAATGTTTCATAGCCTTCACCACTGCATAAGCATGCTTCTCTATATTTAAGTACTTTAGCTTATGAGCTTTGAGAGGACAACTCATGAAGGAAATGGGAGGTTACATAACTTCTTTATTCTATTGAACTATAATTACTGAAAGCGTATGTTCTGAAGCATAGCCGTAAATAGTGAATTCTTTGCTATAATCTGGGCAGGCCAGAATTGGAGCATGGGCAATGGCAATCTTGACATCCTCAAAGGCAAACTTTCCTTCTTCAATCTAGCTGAAGGTGGCTTTTCCTTTCATCATGTTTAAATGTGCCTGGTCTTCTTGGCAAACTCAGGGATGAACCTCTGTAAGAAATTCACCTTTCCAAAGAAAGAGTGAACAGTAGTCTTGCTTGTGGGAAAGGAAAGTTCTTGGATAGACTTGACTCTATCTGAGTCAATCTTTATGCCTCCTTTGGACATAATGTGTCTGAGAAGTTTCCCCTCTGTTACTCAAAAAATTGACTTCTTGGGGTTCAGGGAAATGCCATTCTGGCGGCAGCGTTCCAGCACTTGATGCAAATGGCTCACATGATCTAGGTGATGTTTAGAGAAGACAGTAAAGTCATCAAGATAAACTATGATGAACTTACCCATCTCATCCTTGAAGGCAAGTTCAATTTCTCTTTGGAATGTGGACCTAGCATTTATTAAGCCAAAAGGCATCCTTTTATACGTGAACATGCCCCAAAGTGTGGTGAAAGCAGTCTTATGCTAATTTGTTTCACCAACCTCGACCTGGTTATATCTTGAGAAGCCATCTAGCATTGATAACTATTGACGCAGTGGATTGCACCCAAGGCAAGGAGGTTGAGCTCTTACCTTCCACATGCAACAATGGAAACTCCCCTCTCGCCTGTGGGACTAGTAAAGCTGGAGGGGAGAGTATTTAGGTAAGGGCTAGCTCCCTTTGATGCATCTGATTTGTTCTAGTAAGTACTAACATATATATATAGATATATAGTGGGGGGATGAAAAGGGAGAAAGATTGTAAGAAAACAAACTACTCTAAAGGAGGTGATGTACCAAAATGATCTGACCTTCTCACACTCACACTTAAAATCAGACAAACACATACATACACTTCAAACTAGCAGAAGGACCAGGCTGTAAGAAACTCGACAGGGAGACTTTAATGGAAAATATAGAAAATAGAGATTCACCAAAGGTGTTGTGAAAGGCACATTGTATAGTAATTTATTTTGTTTCTACACTTTTAAATATAGCTCTCCTTGTCAGCTACAGAAATGGCACCTTATAGACACCAGGTATGTTGGTGTTGAACCTGTGGAAGCATCAAGAACCAATGACTAAACACAAACTAACACTCAAACATACACAGAGATATCTAACCAAGATAGAGGTAAAAAATGCATTTATTGATTCAAGTGAAAATTTGCCAGGGCTACGCCTTATAAATGTGGAAGATAATTTCTCCAAAGACAAGTCTCCAATATATAGAGGAAGAAAAGAGGCCTTTTGGCACCCTTTTTACAAGTGACCCATGGTAGGCACTGTGTCAACCACTGAAATAACTTCTTGAATCGACACCTTCTTGCGTCACTTGGATTGCTTCATCTGCTTCTGCATGATGGCCATTCTACTATCAGGATTTGAATTTATGAGTCGTGCCATTTTCCTACTCCGTAGTGCATATTGAAGAAAACCAGTCACATCGATCACTGTTGTACCTCTTTGATGACCACATGGTAGGCACTGTGTCAAACACTAAAATAACTTCTTGAATCGACACCTTCCTATGTCACTTAGATCACTTCATCTTCTTATACGTGATGGCCATTCTGCTATCAGGATTTGAATTTATGAGCTGTGCCATTTTCTTGCTCTTTATTCTTTGGGCTCTTTGTCATTTTCTATTCCTTCAGCCCTTAAGGGTGATCTTCTAGTAGGTCACTACATTCTTTGGGCTCTTTCCATGGTTGGCGCTTAGGCATTTAAAAACCAATAGCTTTTTTTACTAGCTTAAATTTGATGTTCACACACCCGTCGCCCTTGGACTCTCCTTCGACTTCCTGCTTTGCCCCTTTCATTAAGAGTGCATCTACCCTTGACACATGTTGCAGTCTGTTTCTTGGGCACTTAGAAGACACTTTGAAAAATGGACATTGACATGTGGCGGCTTCCACCAAATTGATAATGGGACATGGTAGCATCTGGTTACCTCAGAGGGTCCTTCGAGAGTTAGGTGGAAGTTGACATGTGGTCACTTTTACAGAGCCTTTAGCTACCTTAGAGAAACTTTTGGGCCCTTTTCTAGTTCTTAATGGATGCTAACACTTGGCACACTCTTCATTGCTCCTAATAACTCATTTGGGTCCACCAAAGTCTTCTTTAAAGCTAACAAGGGAAACCCACAGATGTTGCCACCTGTCAGCTTCCACCGAGCCCTGCAAGGGACATGTGGCACATTCTGCTGCTCCTAAAATAGCATGTTGAAGTCCTCCATGATTTCCACTTGGTGCTTTCTGTGCTCTGGCTTCCCTGGTGTAAATTTGATGCTTTTCAAGATGTCAGCTTCCTTGGCAAAGTTCATCAAGCCTTTTTTTTTGCATCTTCTCTACTTTGGGCCCTTTGGCTACCCTCTTCAAGGGATTTTGGATCTTGAACTACCCTCCAGCTATAGGGCACACCCTTGAACCAAGCCATTGAACCAACCTTGTTCACTTCTACCATTGAACCTACACGTTGAACTGGAGGCATTGAACCAAGTGATTAAACCAGTTCAATGGTTCAATGTTGCGTGCCGAGCCAAGTCTTTGAACTAAACACTAAACTCAAAGCTGCTTGAACTTTTTGCTAAACTCTGATGATTAAACCAAAGCTGAAGAACTGTCGATTGAACCAAAGATTGAAATGAAGTGATGGTTCAATGGTTTGAAGATGCTGACCTTTTTTGTGAATTTATTTAGACAAAAATCTAAAAAAGCTTTGTAAAATCTTGCCCTCTTCACCTAGTTCTTCAACTACCAAAAGAAAACATGTAGAGTCTATAGAAATGGACCTATAAAGTCTGTAGAAATCACCAGATCTATGCAAAATGAAAAATGAATTAGCCTAGGATAGCAGGGAAGAAGGGGACTGATTTTTGGCCTGTTGAGCAAAAAATGGTCAACAAATTGGTGACTCCCAAGGGAAGCATACCTGTTATGCTTAAAAGCTAGTTGCCTTAAAAATCCATTGGGCATGGGGTCAGATTGTATCTTGAAGATCAGCAGTTGCTATGATAAATTCTAGAATCAATCACGAAGATTCACCTCAAAGGGAAAAGAAAAACACACACAAGGCTAAGAAAACTACTTGTGCAAACAGCACTTAGGGAAAACAAGGAAAGAAAAATGCAACCTACTATATACAACTAACCAAGAATGTTTGCCTCCCTCATGGATCAAAGGGAAAATTTCTTAAGTCCCCTTCTTAGTAAGAAGACTTATGGTGCCAGGCAAGTAGCTGAATGAAAAAGAGAGTTGGTGACCTACTCCTCTTGCCTGTCACCTGGCTTGGCTCGTATTCGAGTGGAGATTCAAACATGCTTCCAATGTATACGTACTCTATTTGTTCTTGGAATCTTGACTCCTATTGGTTCTTCAGGTTGGTGTATCTCATCAAGAAATCAATTACTACTGGCTCATCACCATAAGCCCCTTGATACGCACCCTTGACTGGCTTGTTCTCTTCTGCCTCATGCTCAGGTTCCATGGTATGATTATCCTCCTTGATGATTTTGAAGAAAGTATCTTTAGATTCACTAACCTCTTGGAGGGATAAATTTGAAAGCCTACAGCCTCCTTGCAAACTTATTTGAGTCCCAATGCTACCTTCTCCACTCTTATCCAGCTCATAGCCTCCTTGAAGAACAGTGCAGCCTGCCTCAATGACTTCAAAAGAATTATTCAAAACATGAACAAGAGATTGCCCATGCTCCTCCATGTCACTTAAGGTGATCTCCTCCTCATCCATGCTCATGGAGTCTCCCTGGTTAGTCATAAATTGAGCATAATCTATATCAGGCAAGGCCTGATAGCTTTCTTGGAGGTGTGTGGATGGAGTGTATTTAGACATGGAATCTATTATTTGGTCTGAAATGTCCATCACACGTTCACTAAGGAGACATGCTCTGGACTCCAATTTTGCAATCCACCTATCCATATCTTCCTAGAAAAGCCTTTCCTAGAAGTCACAATCATCATCAGGAGCAAGAGTAGCCACATCTTCTTCAAGGTTTTGAGCAAAACCTTTCTCTTCCTCTTCCTTTCTGCCCCAAGATTCCACTATTTGCTTCCAACTCATGATCTTGGGATTGGAATCTTGCTCCTATGAATAGGCAGCAACTTTATCCTCTTCAAGGTCCTGAGCTGGTTCATGATGTGCCTTCTTTCAGCTCAAAATTTGGAGATCATGTTGAAAGACTTGAGGAGGTTGGGGAAGATTTGGGAGGGTCTACTCATGTATAGGAAGAGCTATCTGAAAAGAGGCATGATAAAAATCTAGGTGCATGGGATTAAGGGTAGGATCGATTGATGCATCAGATGAGTCAGAATGAGCAAGTGCCATCTAATAGAAAAGATTTGGCACACAAGAGGGAGTTTTCTCTAGAATAGGAGAGGGCAGACCTTGGGCCAAGATTTATTGATTTTTGTCCCTCCACTTTAGATTAGTGGAAGGGGTGTCTTTTGGCATTGGCTCCTCTATAAAGTCTGAAAACTCCATCTCTCTTTCTCCAAGCAGTTTCATCTTCTTTTCTAATTCCTCAATCCGCTTGGCCAGATCATCCTCATTTTATACTTCTTAGAGCTCGTGGGAAACACCATAGAGATGGGGAGTGCATGAATATTGCCATGAAATGCATGGAGCTTCTTGAGGAAGGGTGGGAGGGACTTGAAAAGGACTAACCTCATTTTTTACCTCGCACTCTTGGACAATGTCTTTCTCCTCCTTGTTATTCTATGACTCAACCACTTTATTCCAGCTCAAGACTTTAGGATTGGGCATCTCCTTTAGGGGTGATGGGGCCACAATGTGAGAGGGTAGTGAAGATTTAGATTCCACTTCCCTCACTACCAAAATGGACTATTGCATCTGAAGGTTTGCCAATTCGATCTATCTATCAAGATTAGCCTTAAACACAAGATTTGTTGTTTCAAAACTCTCCTCAACATGATTGGGGAAAGGACTTTGACAGGCTTGACTTGGCTCATAAGTAGGGGTTGTATATGACTGATATGATACTTGGGGTAGTGAGTATGTAGGTTGATAGACTTGGTAAGGCTACCTCTCATGAATACTCAGCTTCTCTTCCAAAGATGCAATCAAACCACTCACATCCAGCATCTCACTTGTAAGCTTGTGCCAATTGGCTCTTTTAATAAGATCCCATTCATTCTTAACCTGATCTAGTGCAATCTTCACTTGATGGATGATGTGATCAGGAATTTCTTGGCCACATCCCCTTCTGGTGTCAAGATCTATGACATATTTTTTGTATCCCAGCAGTGCTCGTTTGAAGGTGGAAATAGGTTGATTAGAAAAGAGACTGGGTTGAGTGGGAGAAGTGACATATTGAGGAGACTAGGCATAAGGATAATATAGCTTATGATAGGGCTGGGACCAGTCATATTGGACCTAATAAGGATCAACATAAGGCTGGTGATGATCATAGCCATGCTGGCCAAGGAAAATAGGGTCTATGGCTCTGAATGATGGGATTATACTTACCAAAATATTGTTTGTTGATGGTACGGTACCAAAACTACTTAACCAATTGATTTAACTTAGATTCACCATTGGTGTTGATGTAAAAGCCTTGAAAGGCTAGTTGGTCAAAGAACACAACAAAAATTCTTCAACTCTGTGGACAAAACTTGTCCTAGTCAGTCCCACTGGGTGTGCCAAAAACTGTTGATGCAGTGGATTGCACCTGAGGCAAGGAGGTTGAGTTCCTACCTTCCACACGCAACAATGGAAACTCCCCTCTCACCTATGGGACTAGAAAAGTTGGAGGGGAGAGTTTCTAGGTAAGGGCTAGCTCCCTTTGATGCATCTAATTTGTTCCAGTAAGTACTAACATATATATATATATATATTGGAGGGGATGGAAATGGAGAAAGATTGCAGGAAAACAAACTACTCTAAAGGAGGTGATGCACCAAAATGATCTGACCTTCTCACACTCACACTTAAAATTAGATAAACACATACATACACTTTAAACTAGCAAAAGGACCAGGCTGCAAGAAACTTGGCAGGGAGACTTTAATGGAAAATATAGAAAATAGAGATTCACCAAAGGTGCTATGAAAGGCACGCTGTATAGTAATTTCTTCTATTTTTGCACTTCCAAATATAGCTCTCCTTGTCAGCTATATAAATGGCACCTTATAGACACCAGGTATGTTGGTGTTGAACCTGTGAAAGCATCAAGAAGTAATGACTAAACACAAACTAACACTCAGACATACACAGAGATATCTAACTAGGACAGAGGTAAAAAATGCATTTATTGAGTCAGGTGAAAATTTGTCAGGGCTACGCCTTACAAATATGGAAGATGATTTCTCTAAAGACAAGTCTCCAATATATAGAGGAAGAAAAGGGGCCTTTTGGCACCCTTTTTACAAGTGACCCATGGTAGGCACTGTGTCAACCACTGAAATAACTTCGTGAATCGACACCTTCCTATGTCACTTGGATTACTTCATATGCTTCTGCGTGATGGCCATTCTACTGTCAAGATTTGAATTTATGAGCCATGTCATTTTCTTGATCTACAGTGCATATTGAAGAAAACCAGTCGCATCGATCACTATTGTGCCTCTTTGATGACCACATGGTAGGCATTGTGTCAACCACTAAAATAACTTCTTGAATCGACACCTTCCTACATCACTTGGATCACTTCGTCTGCTTCTACATGATGGTCATTCTACTGTCAAGATTTGAATTTATGAGCCATGCCATTTCCCTACTCTTTGTTCTCTAGGCTCTTTGTCCTTTTTTTCTCCTTCAACCCTCAGGGGTGATCTTCTGGTGGGTCACTGCATTCTTTGGGCTCTTTTCATGGTTGGCACTCAGGCATTTAAAAACCAATATCTTTTTTTACTGGCTTAAATTTCATCACCCTTGGACTCTCCTTTATCTTCCTGCTTTGCCCCTTTTGCTGAGAGTGCATCTGCCCTTGACACGTGTCGTAGTCTGCTGCTTGGGCACTTAGAAGACACTTTGAAATGTGGATGTTGACACATGGTGGCTTCCACTGAACTGATAATGGGATGTGGTAGCATCCGCTTACCTCAGAGGGTCCTTTGAGAGTCAGGCAAAAGTTGACATGTGGTCACTTTTGTAGAGCCTTTAACTACCTTAGAGAAACTTTCAGGCCCTTTTTTGGTTCTTTGCAGATGTTGACACTTGGCATGCTCCACATAGCTCCTAATAACTCATTCGAGTCCACCACAATCTTCTTTGAAGCCAACAAGGCAAACCCATGGATGTTGCCACCTATCAGCTTCCACCAAGCCCTATAAGGGACACATGGCACATTCTGCTACTCCTAAAATAGCATGTTGAAGGCCTCCATAGTTACCACTTGGTGCTTTCTGCACTCTAACTTTCCTGGTGTAAATTTGACACTTTTCAGGATGTCACCGTCCTTGGAAAAGTTCATCGGGCCTTTTTTTTGTGGCTTTTCTACTTTGGGCCCATTGGCTGCCCTCTACAAGGGCTTTTGGATCTTGAACTACCCTCCAGTTGTAGGGCACACCCTTGAACCAAGCCATTGAACCAACCTTGTTCGCTTCTATCGTTGAACCTGCACGTTGAACTGGAGGCGTTAAACTAAGTGATTGAACCAGTTTAATGGTTCAATGATATGTGCCGAGCCAAGTCTTTGAACTAAACACTGAACCTGAAGCCACTTGAACATTTTGCTAAACTTTGTTGATTAAACCAAAGCTGAAGAACTGTCGATTGAACCAAAGCCTGAAATGAAGTGATGGTTCAATGGTTTGAAGATGCTGACCTTCCTTGTGAATTTCTTCAGATGAAAATCCGAAAAAGCTTTGTAAAATCTTTCCCTCTTCGCCTAGTTCTTCAACTACCAAAAGAAAACATGTAGAGTCTGTAGAAATGGACCTGCAGAGTCCATAGAAATCACCAGATCTATGCAAAATGAAAAATGAACTAGCTTAGAATAGCAGGGAAGAAGGGGACCGATTTTTGGCCTATTGGGCAAAAAATGGTCAACAATAACATCTCTGAACCCGTCACTATCTGTAGCACTTGATCCATGATTGGCAAAGGATAATTATCCTTCAAGGATGCCTGATTCAAATTTCTAAAATCCACACAAAGGCAAATTTCACCATTCTTCTTCCTTACAAGCACTATATTGGCAATCCAGGTGGAATGATGGATTGGGAAGATTATCCTGGCATTTAGAATTTTTTGAATCTCTAATAAAATAGTACTTGATATTTTTGGATTATAATGTCAGGAATTTTGCCTGTAAGGTGTTGAATCAACCTTGAGAGGAATGTTGTGTCAGATTTCATCAGGCTAGAGTGATTTCAGGTCATCATAGGAGTATGCTAATACATCCATGTATTCATTAAGCAAAGTGGTAAACTTGAAATGTTCTTCAAGAGTAAAACACTTCCCAATGTTCACCATCTTGGGGTCTTCCTTGGTTCCCAGATTTATTTGATCAAACTCCTAGGAGGAGCTTGAATCCATTTGTTGTTGTTTGATGAATCTATTATGCTTATCAAATAGCTTCTTAAGAGAAACAAGGCCTTTGGGAATTTTATTCCCTTTTAGTTGAAAGAACTCCTCACCTATGTCTACATGTGATTCAGGAGTTGTTTCACACTTATAAGGTTCGCTACCTTCAAAATGTAGCCATTCAAAGTTGTCTTTTTACTTTAAGAAGGCAGTGATGTGATTATCATTATCAAATACCTACCAATGACTATCATTATTAGGCATGCTTGGTCTAAATACTATCTCAACCGTGTACCTATCTCCTTTGAAGTCTGGGTGGGGAATCAAGAGGGTGGCTGAAACAGCTAGTGCATCATCCTGATCATTGAATTCTCTGGGAACTGCAAAGATGCTGAAAGCATCAAAGTTTTGAGTTGATCCCAGACTAGATTATGATAGTGGCACAATCTTTCATTCTTGGTTTGATACAAGTTTCTCACCTGACAAACCACTAGTTCAACATCTCCTCTAACATGAAGGAGCTTAATGCCTTTGTCTCTAATAGCTTTTAATCCCAGCAACAGAGATTCATATTCAGCTGTGTTATTGGTGTTGCTAAATTGCAACTTATAAGATGAAGGAAAAATATCTCCTTGAGGAGATATTAACACAACCCTAGCTCTTGAACTGGTGGAGGAGCAGTTTCCATCAAATTCAAGAATCCATACCTCATTTGATATTGATTTTCCTTGGGGTTTTTCTTTATTTCGAGGAGTGGATTCTTCTACACTTGCATTGGGCTCAGCCAATTCTTCTATTGTTCCACCTGATTGCATTTCTAGGTTGTCACCTACAAGAGTTTCATCAAACACCTCATGAACTTCATCTATAGACAAAAAGTAGTTACCCAGGCCTGAAGACTCGAACAAGATTTGAGCTTTAGGTGCTGAGGTCTGGGTAGCTACATATTTTGATTCCTTTTTAGGAAGCAGCCTTTTCATGACACCTTTGACTGGAATCCTTACCTCTGATAAATCCACGCTCAATTCACCACCAACATCTCTGTAGAAATTTTGTCGAAGAAGGATACCATATGATGCTGTGACATCTGCTACCAAGATAGTCATCTTGATTCTTTTGTCTGGGAAGGCAGCAAAAACAAATTGGGTATCTTTTATTTGCCCTAGCAGTGGCACTTTTTTGTTCTCCATAGAGAAGCACCTACCAAATGTCTTGGTCAGTGTGAGATCAAGGGATTTGGCTACTTTAACAAGCATGACATTGTCTGAAGCTCCAGAGTCAATAATGCAATTATTCAACTACCATCCATTTATTAGAAATGAGACATAAAAAGGTTCAGTCCTACTAGGAGCGGTAGGAGGGGAAATGACAAGATTTTTCCTAGTGGATGCATCCTTGGGGAGATCATGAGTCACTTTGGGAACTGTTTGTTTGACAGGGCCATTCTGGTTTTTAACACACTGAACCAATTTATCTAATTGTTCAGGTAGGGACTGCAGGAATTCAAATTTAGACATTTGAATCTTGGTTTTCTTAATATGATCAATTATGTCAAATTCTAGAAATGAACTAGGTATAGAGGATGAGAGCTCATCTTTTTGAGTTCTAGGGGGGAAGTACTGGACTGTGAGTTTGAAGTAAAAGGCATAGGGGAATTTGGGGTACTTACCTTTCTTGCAATCACCAGGTCTTTTGGCTGGAAAGGGAGAGTGAATCCCTACTTAGCAATTGAAACTATTGGCTAAGGTTGCTCCTTTGCTTTCTCCTTATTAGCTTATTGAGCTGATTAATTCTTAGACTGGGTGAATACAGCATATGACCCCTCAGCTGCATTACTTTTACTCCTAGGTTCATCTTGATAGTTTAGGAAACCAATATGGGAGTCACCAGCTAATTCTTCTTCTTCCTCAGTGAAGAGATTAGCATCATCCTTAGGATTCAACTTAGGCTAGGATGAAAAGTCTGATTTAGCTTCAAGATATCCAACTATTGAGTCAGTTGGAGGTGCTTCGAGGGTGAGATTCCTCTATGGAAGAGGAAGGCGATTTTGTTGTCCCTAATTCTTGGCAGCATTGCCCTAGTATGCCTAATTCTAAAATGTCCTCCTGGGTATATCTCTGTATGCAGGAGTAGATGACATTCCTTGCACCACTTGCCTTCTGAGAGCTAGCACTTCATTTGCTAGCTTTGGCATCATAGGATCAGTGGTGGCAGAAGGGGAATATTTTAAAGAAGAAGATTTACCTTTATTTGGGTCCCTCCTTATCTTTCCTGCTAAGATAAGGTCATCTTCAACTTTGGTATCTAAATCCTAAGTAGCTTTGAGATCTATGTGACCAGCTCTTCTTAGTAGGAAACTCACTTTAGGCAGTTGTGAGTTATTGAAGAAGCATTTGAGGTTTTCAGGGGTCGGTTGAGCAATAGCAGGAATCCAGTTCTTCAGCTTATCAAACTTTGCTATGAAATCTCTCATAGGCTCTTGGGGCTCCTTCTTCATTTGCGTGAGCTAGGCCAACAAGGCATGTACATCCTCTACATGCTTGAATCTGGCCTCAAATTTAGCTTTGAGTGTGTCCCAATTAGTTATTGATCAGGCTTGCAAGTGGTAAAACCAATCTGCAGCAACACCTTGCAGTGTTCCCATGAAAAGCCTAACTTCCACATCCTTAAATTCTATGCCTATCACACCACAGGCTATGCTGAAGGTAGCAACGTGTTCATCAGGAAGAACTTTTCCATCCCTAAAGAATTTGGGAAAATTCTTTCTTGAGCTTCGTGGAAGTTCATATAGTGGTGGAGTTAAATTAAGCAAGCCAAAAGAGTTACCCCAGGGGCCTCGAGCTGCCATGATAGGATTATTGAAAGTAGGGATAATAAATCTAGGTAGAATTTGGATAGGCAAGGCTCTACTAACCACAGGAAAAGTAGCTCTGCCTTGTGTTGGTGTCCTAGTACGGGTAGGAGGGATACTCCTAGATCATTGAACTTGGGGTTGGGGAGAAAGCAAGTCAAAATCTCTTTGCTATGCCAACTCAAAGGCAGGATCAATAATACCTTGAGCTCTCTGGCTTCTGGTATAGCATGGGGTTGCCAGATTGTGAATCAAAAATGGAAAAGGACTGGTCGCACTTTAGTTTGAAGCTTGAGGCTTTGAATTGCTTGTCCTTCTCCAGCGGAGTCGCCAAAAACTATTGGGTGAATATTTTGTTAGCCAGCTAACTGGTGACCAAAATAGTTCCTATCACCACAGCATAGGGAGATTAGTCATCCAATGTTACAAGTTTACCACATCCAAAGGGGAAAAATCTCTCCTCTCATCAAGGGGAGGTTCCCTATTAAATATGTGGAGGCTATTTAATATATATATATATATATGCAGAAAGTAAGACACAGGGGTGGGATGAACCATCCATCTCTCTTTTTTCAGAGATGATGTTAATAAATAAGGAAGAAAACCTAGGTGATGGGGAAGGTGATTCTCTTCTTTCAAAATCAACTTTCAGCCAAGAGCCAGATTCCTTCCTAAATAGTAGAAATCTTGTTGTAATGACATAAGGTACTTCTCTTCTTTCAGAAGTGTTCTCCAGCAGGTAGCAAGAATCTTTCAGGTAGAAAGTAACTAGTATGGGGGTGCTGAGTGACTAGCAACCTGAGAGAGAAAAATGAAGAACAATGGGGACACCACGTCATCCCAAGGCTCTTTACACATGAATTGAAAAAGCAAACACATTGAAGGTACTTATGGGGGCACAATGTCATCCCATAGTTGGCCTTCAGGACACCTTCCTTATCACCTCCACTAGTTCTGCTTGTCAAATTAAATGGACAAGAAAGCTCATAGGAAATAGACATACGAACAATCTCCTAAGATAACACAAGCTATAACAGCACAAAGTCTGCAAGCAACTTGTTTTCTCATTTAGATAAAATAATATGAATTACAATATGAGCTCAAAGTCTCAGTAATGCCTTTCAATTTGGGCAGAGTTTTGCTTATGATAATCAAAAAGGTCTCCCTTCAAATAGCATAAGAGATTACAATATATAGAGGCCCGAGGGGGGCTTGGCACTTTCTCCCAATGAAGTGACCCATTCGATGCACTCAATGCCTTAGACACATTCTTGGTTTTGTCAGGAAGGGCTCTGCTGGAGCAAGGTGGCCACCTTAAATGTGGCATGTTGATTCCTCTCTTAGTGCCTCCTTCTTTGCTTGAATCACTCATTCATTCACCTGCTTAGCCACACAACTATCTACTCTATCTTCACCTCCAAGGGGACAAGCAGACAGTGCTTTCAATGTTACCAGCTCCCTAAATATCTACCTA
Organism: Torreya grandis; assembly: GCA_037957365.1. NCBI lineage: Eukaryota > Viridiplantae > Streptophyta > Pinopsida > Cupressales > Taxaceae > Torreya > Torreya grandis. Next base: position 582,885 of record JARHVA010000922.1, on the reverse strand, counting down.
ACAAACTGCTTCACTTACCAGTAGTAACTCTTATCGAGTTTCCCTCTCTGCCTCTTCCTTCTCTTGATCCTGGCCTTAGACTTTTTTGAATGCATCTGGGTTCATCTTTTGAGTCCAAAAAAATCAATAGACACTTGAATGCAGTTGATTTGGCATTCACTGGTCTTTTCCTTATTGAAGGTTAATGACTAGTCGGTTGCTTTAAATTTGACACCCGTAGGCCTGTCATCATGCCATGATGTAGGCAAGGACACGTGGTGGCATCTGTTATTTTGAAATAAGCTTATTAAAATAAGCTTTGAAACTATTAGAGGCTAAGGGGCACATATGTAAACACTTGGCAGCTTCCACTGCAATGGGTCAGGACACGTGGCAGGTTTTGTTCCATGAAGTTTCATTTGAAACTATGCCTCAGCATGTGACACTTGGCAGCTTCCATAATTCTCTATGGCTCAAACCTTTCCCAAAAGGAACTTTCCCTTTAGGGTCTTCTTAGTGGCCTTCGGGCTTTGATCCTTTAGTGGGCTGTCATCCCTTTCATTTCTTTCAGATAAAATGTCTGAAGGAATTCCTTCAGACAATTAATCTGAAGGAAACCTTTCTTTGGCTCTATATGTGCCTTTATATCATGAGTGCCCCTTTATTTTGACATGTGGCACCTTCTACTCTTCAAACAAGTGCCAAGTGTCATCTTCCATGGGAACAGGTGAGGACATGTGCCATCTTTCACTATCGACACTTGGCAGCATCTGCCTCCTCGAGCCTTTATGACATCGTAGAAATGTTTGGGGCTCAATTGGGCTCTTGCAGATGATGACACTTGTCAGCCTCTATCGATCTCTGTAAGGGACACATGGCACATTCTTAATACATTTGTTAGTTGCACAAATGCAGACACTTAGCACATTCCACTTCATTTAGTCACTCATCCTCAGGCCCATCATGGTCTTTGTTCGAAATAGTAAAGCTAAGGGAAGAGACTATGGATATTGACACTTGGAGGCTTCCACTGAGCTTTGGAGTGGACACGGGGCACAGTCTATTGCTCTTATGAAAAACATAGTGAAGCCTTCCGTGGTTGCCACTTGTCAGCATCTGCCTCCTCAAAACTCAAGAAGCGAATGTCAACACGTGTCACATTCTGTTGAGTTATAATGCCAACATGTGGCACGGTCCAAATATTTTAAGCAATCGTGTGGATGCAGACACATGGTAATATCTGCCAATTTTCAAAAACAAAGTTTAGTGGGGCTCAGCCATCGACACTTGGTAGCATCTGCCTGACTCTTTCTTTGGCGCACACTTCTTTTCTCAACTAAGGTGGCCCTTGAACCTTTTGAACCCTTGCATTGAACTGACTAAATGTTGAACCCATTGAACTGATGAACCAAAATGGTTCAACGGTTCAAGCTTTTGAGGCTCGTTAAGTGCTCGGGGCCGCGAATCCTTTAAATGATTAAACTTTGAACCTTTGAACTTTGATGAAGTGCTTGACTTGTTTGAAGCTTGCTGCCAATATTGAACCTTGAACCCATTGAAATTTGAACCAAAGTGGTTCAAAGTTCAATGGTTCATTGGTTCATTCGATTAGAAGATTGTCGATGACCCTTTTTCGATTGAACCAAAGCGTTGAACCTGTCTCGAAAGTGTCCAAGTGCGATAAAATAGTCCCTTTTGATTGAACTCACCCATAGAAGCCTTTGAACCTATTGAACTTGTTAGTCCCTTTGCCAAAAATTTTGAGAAAATGATTAAATTGAATGTTTCAAAATAAATTTTAAAAAGGGGAAAAACAATTTTGGCCATGCAAGACCAAAATAGTCCTATGTTGTATGAAAAATGAGGAATCACTTTTCAGGGACAACAGGTAGCATGAGGTTTTCCATTTTTGGATTGATATAAAGGCACACTTAAGTCACTTATTCTATCACTTGGTAATTTATATATAGAGGCACACTTTCACTAATTCTACATTGATCAAAGCTTTCTTGTTATTCCCAATTCTAATTCTAATCACTTTAATTAGTCTTCATTCAATTACAAATCTTGTTTTATCAAATCCAAATCAAAGCATGATCAAGTATTTAATCCATCTCTAGATGCATTCATTTATTCAAAGGATCACAATTACACGAAATACTTTAAGTGGGAGAAATACATGGGTATAATTTCAATCTTCAAAGTATTTATTACATAGGTAGTGATCAATCATCATGGGGGTGATTTGGGCAGGCTTAGTCCATTACACTCCACTCTTTTTCTATTTGTAGGTTTTTAGTCATTGTAAGCCCTATTAGTGTTTTTACTTTAAATAAACTAACTTTAGGTCTTCTACAAACATCTAGAGATCAAATCTCTACACATATACCTAATTTAAGCTCTGTAAATGATCATGCCCTAATTTTCCTTTTTTTTAAAGTAAAAAATGTCTATTAGGGGATAATAATGGCAAGTGTTCATGTCTCACTTTGAATAATCTTTTCCCTCTTCAGTTTTACTTCCAGTCTTTGTGTACTTATAGGGTTGGTTCCTATTTTTTAGTTTTAGATGTCTATCAACTTCATAAAATCAAATCATAGATAGAAACAACTAATTTTTTCATTTCCTTCATATTTCATCTTCTTTCAATTAATTTCACTTTGTTGAATTTAGTCTTTTTTTTCAATCTACTTGTCCCAAGTTGATTTATAGCATTATGTTATATTCTATTTAATTTATCTGATTTAGGGTTAAGTCACCAATTAATTCAAACTATGGTAAAAACATATTCGTGAACCCACTTTTCATTCAAACATTTCTTCAAAAAAATTGCCCTAGGGTTTAATAAAATTTTGAACATCTGACACTAAAAGAACCTTATCTTAACATTGGATCTAAATCTAAAAATATAAATTATTTTCAACCTTAGATATTATTTTTGACACTAAAAAAAATTATTTTGAGCTTGGATCTGATATTTTTCACTGAAAGCACTTTATTTGGACATTGGATTTTGGGGGAATTTACTAATATCTATACACACAAAAAATCCCTTTTATAGGATTTAAAATTCAATTTTTCCTATTATTTTCATCTATAACAAATCTATGGATAAATTTGATACATACTTTTTTATTTTAGCTTCTTTAATTTTCATTACATGATATATTCCCTAATAAAAAACATCAGTAACACTCATGTAATAAAATGAATCAAATCACATGTTAAGACACCAACATTATTAATGAAATTTTTCATAAAATCAAGCATGACATATGAACAAGAGTTTTTATACATTCAATATGTTATCATGCTTACTTTATACCCTCTTGATGGACTTATTATGACCATACAAAATGATAAGACCCATGAATTTGATAATAATATATTTCAACATGATGAGAAATAATTTGATGAATACCTTGTTACCCATCCAAAGGAAATTGACTCTTTTCTATTTTTAGTTCAATAAGAAAAAATATATATGAACATGCTAGAACATCTAAACAAAAAAATGATTCCATTGAGTAGCCTCGTTTCAACCCTATTATAGGTGTTGTCACTCTTACTATTATTGGTATTATTATTACATCTGTACCTTTGAACTTGGGGGAAACACAATGTTTATAATAGATCTCTATGTGTATGCCTAACCAAGTTCCTTATAGGACCTTTGATAGCTACACATCCAACATAACCTACCTCAGTTACTACACAATCCTTTATGCAAAATATTCCATTTTTCATGTTAAGGTTTTGTAGTTAGAGCAAGGTATACCAAAATCTAACTGATAATGGGATTCCAAATCTTTACTTCATAATCCACTAGTATTTAATATTGCATCATATCCCTTACCTATGGTATTTTTAACTCATAAATTTCACTCATATGATGGCAAATGATTTCTATAAAAACATCTCAGATATTTTCATGTAACATGTTTGGATTATTCTTTCAATGATAAATTGATAACTAAGTTGTTTCCAAGAAGCTTGAAATATTACACCTTATGTTAGTGTTATAATTTAATAGCTCAATCAATAAAAGCATTTAATCCATTATCATTTTAGTTTCTCATGCATTTTTATATTGACATTCATGAAAATATTTATTATGCATAAAATGCCCAATTTAAGTAAGGAACTTATGAGCCTATCAATGATTATCACTTGTTACAAGACCAAGTTTGCCAAAATGACTTACACATTGGCAAATAATGAATTACAAGATATGTTTATATAAATTTTTCTTACACCCTTGCATGAATCAATTATTTTCAAGAAATTAAAATCATGAGGAATTTTTTAATACAATAAGAGAAATAGAATTTGAGCTTCTTGTTTTGAATAAGCTAAAATAAGCACACGCATCTACTTCAATTTCTATAACAAATTTTCAAATCAAACCACATTACAAAGCTAAAATAACATTTAATAAAGTAGATGCAAATATTACAATTTTTATTCAACCTGCTAACAAGATTGTTTTATCAGGTCAACCAAGGAGCTAATTCTCTAAATTACCATAATTGCATCATAAATTGCTACAAAAGTTACTTGAGTGCAAGCTTATTTTTCTACCTCCATCATTTGAGATTGATATGAGTAAATCTCAAGGTAAATATTTCAATAACAATACCTATTATGATTACCATAGATACAATGGTCATTCTACTAACAAATGTTTCAATATCAAACACCTTATTCAATATCTTATTAACAACAATGTCATTGAGATATGCACTCATATAGATGAAACTAAGCCTTAACAAAATGAAAATGCTAAGTTGAATATTTTCAATGAGTCATTTCAAAACCATGATAGAAAAATGGATAATTTAGCATTGCATCATACTTTCAATTCATATCCACCACCTAAGTCTTATGATCATCCATTAGATGGAATTATTGGTAAAATTGTTCAAACTACTCAACCACATCTTATGATTACTTTTTATGAATGTGAGATAGTGGATAATGATTCTGATTTTCAAACTTTATGTATATGATCATATATTGATCAACAACACATTCATAGTGTGCTAGTTGATAATGGATTAAGTGAGCATGCATGCATTATGGAGTTACCTTATTCATTGATTTACACACAACATGGCATACAAGAAACATCTAAAAGTTTTAATACATTTAATGGGAACAATAAACTACTTCAAGATACATTGTGTCACCTCTTCAAGTGTACCTTGCTATACCATCTATTCATTTTATAGTTGTAACTCAAAATAGGATATTTGATATTATATTAGGATGCCCTTAGTTACAAAAGCTCTGTGTTGTACCTTTTGTGGTACATAGATGCTTAAATTATATTCATTACAATCAACCTGTTACAATTTCAAGAATAAGATATTAACACCCTCTACAATCTAAGGTACCATATCCTACCCATTCACCATTACACTTCATTGATACATCTATGTAATAAAAATAACATTTACGAATGTCACAACTAGGAAAAATATTTATATACAACCACTTTAGAAAAAGGTGCAAAAGGCTCAAAATCAAGTACATGAAAAAATGGTGTCTAATTCTTAGAAAGCACAACCACATGCACTAGCTCCTAAATTATTCATACATAAATATCAACATGTTCCATAAAGAGTAAAACATGTGATGCAATATCCCATTAGTCCTCATAAAATTTCAAATCATTCTACATCTCCTAGATTTACTCCTCCTAAATAGGATTACACAAATAGAAATATATATAGTTTTCTTATAGTGCATGATGCATTTTTTTATTATGATCTATGTATCTAACACATTTAATTCACCAAATATAATCCTTGTAACACTTATCATAGATTATTGTAACTCTAATATTTATGGGATCATTGGTTATCTTGTTACATTTTAAAATATTTTAAAAGTCAAAAACATTAAAATAATTTTAAAAAGTAAAAATATAATTATTTATAGCTTCTTTTGCATCATGTTCTTCTACTACTTGCACATGCAATTAATTTGATCAATTCTTATAAGCCCTTAGTTTTTACTAATTTTTTGGCCTCTTGACTCCTCTTTTTCACTTTTCATATCTATACAATCTATCATCATGATCCTTTTTGATATATTCTACCATTTACACTATTTTTTTAATAGTCTACACTAATAAAACTGCATTTTCTATCAAATACATAATGACCAATGAGAGATAAGAATGATTTCCATTATGTTGTACCCAAAATCCGTCACTTGTTTTTGGGGACAACATGTCAACTATTTTGGTCTTGCAGGCCAAAATGATCTCTTCCTTTTTCAAAAAATGTTCTGAGCATCCAAGTTCTTCAATTATTCAAGTATTTTTAGCTAAGGAACTCGTAGGTTCAACAGGTAGGATTTCACAAAGAAAAAAGTTCCAAACACTTAGGCATTTCAAGGATGGTTCAACACCAAGGTTCAATCAAAAGGTTCATTGGTAGACTTCAAATAATTGGAATGAATCATTGAACCAATAAACCATTGAACCATTGAACTCTAAAAGGTTTAAAGTGGTTCAAAGGCTCAAAGGTTCAAAAGAGTTAAGCACTTCAAAGAGTTCAATGGGTTTGAAGACTTCGACGAGTCAATGAGTTCAAAGCTAGAAGTTCGAGCAAAAGGTTCAAAAGAGTTAAAAATAATATGAAATAAATCACCGAATCGATGAACTGATGAACTTTGAACCATTGAATCGTGAAAGGTTCAAAGTGGTTCAAAGGTTCAACCAAGTCCAAAGGCTTCAAAGAGTTTAAAAAATTCAAGCTAAATATTCCAAAAGATGTTCGAGCAAAATATTCTAGAAGAATATTCCAAGTGAATGGTTAAAATGATTGGTTCAATAATACATTGAACTCATAAAAAAGACTAAGTGAATGTGGCCCTTTGTAAGAAAGTTTAAACTGCCGATCATTGAACCACTTTGAACTATTGAACCATAGAATTGATGCACTCTGAAAGGTTCAAAGGTTCAAGGTTCAAAGTGGTTCAAGTGACTAAGTGACTAGTGACATCCCTATGGACCTCAAATTTAGGGTAATTAAATATCCATTGATTTTCAAAGATGTAGACCTGGGAACAAACTTAGTGACTAGCCAAAGAAGGAGCCGAAGGAGCCAGCAAAAAGCGAGAAGATAGCCCAAGAGCTCAGATCACAAGGAAGAGACAAAATGTAGCAAGGAAAGAGGGAAAGTTATAGAGAATCCATAAATATCTGCTGAAGAGTTATTCTAGTAGGTGGACATCAGAGAGCACAAACATTCAATGGCACAGCCTATTTTTATTTATTGAGTAAAGGTGAAGTGGACAGCTATGTGAGTATCATAAAGAGGACTAGGAAACCCATGCTTGGGAGGAGACATTTTACATAATTAGAATGCTAAAGTCTAGGCTAGTAAATTGCTCTAGCATGGCCCCTTCACAAAATTTCCTCTATCCAATGCATTCAATACAGCATAGGCCATTTTGTGAAACAAAGTGCCAAGTCTTTATTTGAGTGCTATATATTTTAATCTCTCATTTTGGAAAAGGGAGATCTCTCTATTATTATAAGTGAAACTCTACCTAAATTGAAAGGCATTCTTGAGACTTTGAGCTTAGACTGTTAATCATATTTTATCAATTGAATGAGAAAGCAAGTGACCTTTCAGACTTTGTGTTGAAATAGCTTGTGTTATCTAAGAAATTATTCTTATGTCTTTTTGCTAAATATAGTCTTATCTATTTAATCAAATAAGTAGAATTAGTAGAAATAATTTGGAAGGTGTCCTAAAGCTGACTATGTGAGACTTTGTGCTACCATAATTGTCTTTAGTCTATTAGTTTTCTATTTTAGTTTAAAGGATATTGGAGAGACTTTGAGCTCCCCTTATCCTTCATAATATTTTACTCTATTGTAGTTGAGGTAGATACTTTGTGTTGCACTTCATGCTACTATGTTACTTTGTCCTAAATCAGAGGAGAAGCAATGAAAGACTTTGTGATTTCATGGGTTTCTTGTGGTTCCAGTTACTGCCTAGGAAGTCTTCCTCTGGTTTTCTAAACATCATTTTTGAAAGCAGAGAAATGCCTTTAGTAATTACCCAAGATTTTTCCTTTGCTCTATGAACATCATCTCTGAAAAAAGAGAGATGGATGGTGTTATCCCACCCCTAAGTTTATTTTTAGCTTATATTAGTTATAGTAGTTTATAGGGAACCTCCTCTACTTTATAGGTAACCTCCCCTTGATGAGAGGGGAGATTTATCTCATTTTGTTGTGGTAAACCTACACATTTTTCCATATAAATATCCTTATGCTGAGGTTGATATACCTATTTTTTCGTCACTTAGCTGATGATAAAATATTCACCCAACAATTTTTGGTGACTCCACTAGAGAAGAATGCACAGTTTGAAGCCTCAAACTTCAAATTGAAGTAGTTCTAGTTCTTTTCCATTTCCATTCATCACTCTGGCAAATCTATGGTATACACGAAGCTAGAGAGCTCAAGGTATTGTTGATCCTGTATTTGATTTTGTGTAACAAATTTATTTTTATCTTTCTCCTCCATGATCTCACCTTCAGTGAACCAAGAGTTTTCCTCCTACCAATGTCAGGTCTACAATACCAGGCAAAGCTTCTCCTTCCCCTGCTAATAGAGCTTTGTCTATACATACTCCACCTAGATTTGTTATCCCTCCCTTCAATCATCATATCATGGCAGCCCAAGGCCCCTGGGGTAACACCTTTGGTCCTTTGAATCTAACTCCACCCTTACATGAACTACCTCATAGTTCAAGAAAGAATTTTCCCAAGTTCTATGGTGATAGGAGAGTTTATCCTGATAAGCATATCATAGCTTTCTACATAGTCTGTGGTGTGGTAGGTGTTGAATACAAAGCCATAGCAGTTAGATTATTTATAGAAACATTACAAGGTGATATAGCAGACTGGTTTTATCATCTGCAAGCTTAGACTGTAATTGATTGGAACACTCTCAAGGCCATGTTCGAGGCTAGATTCAAACCTGCAGTTTATGTGCATGCCTTATTGGCTCATCTTACGCAAATGAAGAAGGAGCCTCATGAGCCTATGCGAGACTTCCTTGATAAATTCAATAAGCTAAAGAATAGGATTCCTACAATTGCTCAGCCAACACCTAAAAATCTTAAATGCTTTTTCATCAATTCTCAACTTCCTAAAGTGAGTTTCTTATTGAGGCAGGCTAGCCACATAGACCTTGTTGTAGCTCAGGATTTGGCCACTAAGGTTGAAGATGATCTTATCTTGGTAGGAAAGATAAGAAGAGATCCCAATAGAAGTAAATATTCTTCATTTTCTAAGAATTTTTCTACATGCACCACTGATCCTATGGTGCAAAAGCTAGCAAATGAGTTGCTAGCTCTGAAAAAGAAAATTGCACAAGGATGTCTGCTCCTCCTTCTTATTAGGATATACTAAGGAGGACGTTTTTCAACTAGTCATATCAAGGCAATGCTACCATAAATCAAGGGCAACCAAATCATCTTCCTCCCCCGCAGGGAAAGCTTGCCATTAAAGTAGCTCTAGCTAAATCAATAGTTAGATATCTTGAAACTAAATCTGATTTCTCTTTCCAACCTAAGTTGAACCAAGAAGATGATGCTAATATCTTCACAGAAGGGGAAGAAGAATTATTTGGTGACTCTAACCTTGGTTTTCTAAATTACCAGGATGAAGCTAGAAGTAAGGGAGAAGTGTTTGATAGATTATACACTATTTTTATGCGGTCCTAGAACCAATCAACTCAACAAGTGGATAAAGAAAAAATAGGGGAAGAATCATGACCAATAATTTTAATTGCTAAATGGGGGACCACTCTACCTTTCTAATCAAAGGACCTGATGATCACTAAGAAAGTAAGTACCTCAAATATTCCTATACTTTCTATTTCAATTTCTCAGACCAGTACCACACCCCCTAAAAACTAGAATGAAGGACTTCCTTCCTTTGTCTTTAGTTCTTTCTATTAATTTGATATAATTAACCATACTAGGAAGACCAAAATTTAAATGACTGAGTTTGAATATTTACAAGCCAACTCTGATCAGTTAGATAGGTTGGTTGAATGTGTGAAGAATAAATCCATCCCTACAAGACAAGGTGTTTCAAAGGTAATCCATGATCCCCCAAGGAACATATCCACCCCAAATAACCTTGTCATTACTCCTCTTGTTGCCCTTGGGAAAATAAAACCTTTCTATATTTCCCTATTGATAAATGGACACAAGTTGAGCAACTACATAATTGACTCAGGAGCTTTAGACAATGTTATGCTTGCTAAGGTAGCAGACTCTCTCGACCTCACCTTAACTAAAAATTTTGGGAGATGTTTCTCCATGGAAAACAAACAAGTGCCTCTGTTGGGTTAAATTAAAGATGCCCAATTTGCATTTGTGGCATTTCTAGAAAAGAGGATTAAAATGATAGTCTTGGTGGCTGATGTTCCAGCCTCCTATGGCATTCTGCTTGGATAAATTTTTTACAAGGATGTTGGTGGAGAATTGAGCATGGACCTATCTAAAGCTAGGATACCTGTGAAGGGCATCATGTGAAGACTGCTTCCTGAGAAGAAGTCAAAGTATATTGTCACCCAAATATTGGCCCCTGAAGCTCAAATCTTGTTTAAATCTTCAAGAATGGGTAACTACTTCCTATATACAGAGGATGTTCATGTCTCATCCAATGAAAGTCCTATAGGTGGTGATCTAAAAATTGATTTAGACAAGATAGTATAAGAATTGGTAGAACACATTGTAAGTGCAAAAGAATCCTCCCTCCCTAACTAAGAGGAATCTGAGAAAAGATCAGTTTTTGATAATGTTTGGATTATGGAATTTGATGGCAGCAATTCTTCTACCAGTTCTAGAGCTAGGATTTTTCTGATGTCTCCTCAAGGAGATATTTTTCTTTATTTGTATAAGTTGCAGTTCAACAACACCAACAACACCAATGAGTATAAATCTTTGTTACTCGGATTGAAGGCTGCTCAAGATAAAGGTGTTAAGTTCCTTCATGCTAAAGGAGATGTTGAACTAGTGGTTTTTCAGGTGAAGAACCTATATCAAGCCGAGAATACAAGATTGTGACATTATCACAATCTGGTATGGGACTGTATTAAAAGTTTTGAAGCTTTCAATATTTTTGTAGTGCCTAGAGAGTTTAATGATTGAGCAGATTCATTGGCTATTTTTGTGACCCTCATGGTTCCTCACCCTGATTTCAAAAGAAATAGGTACACTATCGAACTGGTCTTTCGGCCAAGTGTGCTTGATAATGCCAATCATTGGTAGGTATTCAATGGCAACAACCAAATAATTACCTTTTTGGAGTAGATGGGGAGCTTTGAGGAGCTTTATTTTGAAGGCAGTAAGTCTCCACCATGGGAATCAGCTCCTAAAACAAGTTCAAACACTACTAAAGAATTCCTTCAACTCAAGGGGAATAAAATCCCAAAAGGATTGGTTTCCCTTGAGAAAATGTTTGATAAGCATGACATGTTCATCAAGCAATAACAAATGGATTCAAGTTTCTCCCAAGAGTTTGATCAAATAAATTTGAGTACTGAGGAAAATCCCAAGATGGTTAACATCAAAAAGTATTGCACTCCTGATAAAAATCTCAAATTCACTGCTTTGCTTCACCATTACATTGATGTTCTAGCATACTCCTATAATGATCTGAAGTCTCTCAGGCTTGAAGAAATTTGGCATGAAATTCCTCTCAAGATTGGTTCATTACCTCACAAATAGAAATCTAGGCAGTACAACCCCAAGATATTAAGTATTATTCTATATGAGATTCAAAAAATGTTAAAAGTGAGGATAATTTTTGCAATCCATCATTCCACCTAGAGGAAAAAGAATGGGGAAATTTGCCTCTATGTTTATTTCAAAAATCAAAATCAATCATCTCTAAAGTAAAACTATCCCTTGCCCATCATGGATCAGGTCCTGCAGACAGTGACTGGTTCAAAGATGTTATCAATGTTAGATGGTTTTTCAAGGTATAATCAAGTATAAGTCAGTGAAGCAAACCAACATAAGACTGCCTTCACTACACCTTTGGGCACCTTCGCATATCATAGAATGCCTTTTGGTTTGATCCAGAGAGCAATGGATCTTGCCTTCAAAAATGAAATAGGGAAGTTCATTATGGTATATCTTGATGACTTGACCATCTTTTCCAAACATCATCTTGATCATGTGCACCATTTGCAACAAGTGTTAGAATGATGTCAACAGAATGGCATTTCTCTAAATCTTAAGAAGTTTATTTTTGGGGTTACAGAAGGGAAACTTATCGATCACACTGTGTCTTGAGAAGCATAAAGATTGACTTAAAAAGAGTCAAATCCATCCAAGAGCTTACTCTACCTATTAGTAAGACTTCAGTTCACTCTTTCTTTAGAAAGGTGAATTTTTATGAAGGTTTATTCTTGAGTTCACAGAGAAGACTCACCACATTGTTAACATGATGAAGGGAAAAGCTACTTTTTATTAGAGTGAAGAAGGCAAGTCATCATTTCAAGATATCAAGAAAGCTATCACCCATGCCCCAGTCCTGGTTTGCCCTGATTATACTAAAGACTTTATAATGTACAGCTATGCTTCTGAACACACACTTTCTACCATTCTAGTTCAGCAGAATGAAGAAGGTGTGGAATCTCCTATATCATTCATGATTTGTCCTCTCAAATCTCATGAACTAAAATACTCAAACATGGAGAAGCATGCTTATGTAGTGGCTAAGGTGGTAAAACACTTTCATTTTTACATCCTGAACTCACACACTGTTGCTCTAGTGCCTGATACAATGGTAAAGTCCATCTTAACTCAATAGGAGTTTAATACCAAAAGGTGTAATTGGATTGCCAAAATTCAAGAGTTTGATCTTGTTATCAAACCTATAAAGCTTGTGTGGGGAAGAGGCCTCTGCCAATTAATTGTTGATAACATACTAGATGAAATAGGACATGAAGAAATAGAGATTAAAGACATGCCTACAGTCCTCTTTGTCGCTACTACAGATGAGTTTTATTCTAATATCACTCATTTCCTTACCTATGGTGAGTGTCCTACCCACCTATCTCGTAGAGAAAATAGAAATGTCAAATTGAAGGTTATTAACTATGTCCTGTGGGAAAATGGTTTGTACAAGAGGAGCCTTGATGGGACATTCCTTCATTGTGTGGACAAAGTGCAGCAGTCCAAAATTTTAGAGTCTTTCCACAATATGGCTTATGGAGGACATTTTTTTGCACCTGTGACTGCTCATAAGATTCTACAAGCTAGATATTATTGGCCTACTTTGTTTCAAGATGCGTACAAATGGGTATGTAGATGTGAACTGTGTCAACAGTTTGTTGGGAGACCCAAATTGGTCACATTGCCTCTCAAGCCAGTGGTAATTGAAGAGCCTTTTCAACAATGGGTTATTGATTTCATTGGCACCATAAACTTGTCTTTAAGCGTTGGACATGATTATGTTCTCACAACCACAAACTACTTTACCAAGTGAGTGGAAGCCATTCCAACTAAACATGATACTTCGGAAGTGGTATGTAATTTTCTCAAGGAAAATATCATCTCCCACTTTAGAGTGCCAACTAAGATTGTAATAGATAATGCTACTTGTTTTACTTCTCAAGATGTTTCTAAGCTTTGCTATAATTATGGGATTATCCTCTCACACTCCTCTGATTATTATTTGCAAGGACATGGTCAAGCAGAATCAAGCAACAAGAACCTGGTGACCATTATTAGGAAGCTGGTAAATGACAATCAAAGAACCTAGCATAAAGCATTATTTGATGCTTTATAGGTAGATATGATTACACCCAAGAGGGCAATAGGTATGTCACCATTTCAACTCTTGTATGGTTTGAATGCAGAGATACCAATCACCCTAGAATTACCAGCACTGAAGTTGGCAAAGGTAGTCGAAGATCAAACATTTGAAGATTCCATTGACAAAAGGATCATGTGCTTGACTAAATTAGAAGAGTAATGAACTATGGTAGTGGATCGTATTGCTACACATCAAAGTCTAGTTAAGAGGCTCTTCGACTAGAAAGCAAGGATTCATGATTTCTAAATTGGAGATCAAGTCTTGTTATGTGACAAGAGGAGAGAACCAAAAGGAATGCATGGGAAATTGGATTCCTTGTGGAGAGGTCCATTTTCTATTCATCGACTCAATTGTGAAAATAGTTTCCTACTTGAATATCAGGATGGCATGCCTTTTTCACTACCTCACAGTGGGTAGCATCTGAAGCACTTCAATCCTTGAGGTATCAGATAATATCAGTTGTACATATGTATAGTCTTTAGTTTATTTTGTGTTGTTCATTTCATTTTTTAGCATCTTTCTCTTTTTGGATGGCATGACTCTGTAGCCCAATGGTATAGATGAAGGTATTGAGAGTCTAGATTCTACTCCCTTTGATTGTTTTTACAATCAATGGAAGTTCCCCAACTGGAGCTAGCTGTTGTTCCCAAAATTCATCACTTATTTTTGGGGACAACATGCCAACTATTTTGGTCCTGTAGGCCAAAATGATCTCTTCCTTTTTCAAAAAATATTTTGAGCATCCAAGTTCTTCAATTATTCAAGTATTTTCAGCTAAGGAACTCGCAATTTCAATAGATGGGCTTTCACAAAGAAAAAAGTTCCAAACACTTAGGCATTTCAAGGATGATTCAACACTGAGGTTCAATCAAAAGGTTCATTGGTAGGTTTCAAATAATTAGAATGAATCATTGAGCCAATGAACCATTGAACTCTAAAAGGTTCAAAGTGGTTCAAAGGTTCAAAAGAGTTAAGTGCTTCAAAGAGTTAAATGGGTTCAAAGACTTTGACGAGTTCAATGAGATCAAAGCTAGAAGTTCGAGTGAAAGGTTCAAAAGAGTTCAAAATAATATGAAACGAATCACCGAACTGATGAACTGATGAACTTTGAACCATTGAACCACAAAAGGTTTAAAGTGGTTCAAAGGTTCAACCAAGTCCAAAGGCTTCGAAGAGTTTAAAAGGTTCAAGCGAAAGATTCCAGAAGATGTTTGAGTAGAAGATTCTAGAACAATATTCCAAGTGAATGGTTCAAATGATTGGTTCAAAAATACATTGAACTCATAAAAAAGACTAAGTGAACATGGCCCTTTGCAAGAAAGTTTAAACCACTAATCATTAAACCACTTTGAACCATTGAACCATTGAACCAATGCACTCTGAAAGGTTCAAAAGTTTAAGGTTCAAGGTTCAAAGTGGTTCAAGCGACTAAGTGACTAGTGACATCCTTGAAAACATCAAATAAAGGGTAATGAAATATCCATTTATTTTCAAAGATGTAGACTTGAGAACAAACTCAGTGACCAACCAAAGAAGAAGCCGAAGGAGCCAGCAAAAAGTGAGAAGATAGCCTGAGAGCTCAGATCACAAGGAAGAGACAAAGTGTAGCAAGGAAAGAGGGAAAGTTATAGAGAATCTAGAAATATTTACAGAAGAGTTATTCTAGTAGGTGGAGCAGTCCACTAGGTGGACATTAGAGAGCGTAAACATTCAATGGCATGACCTATTTTTCTTCATTGAGTAAAGGCAAAGTGGACAGTTGTGTAAGTATAATAAAGAGGACCAGGCAACCCATGCTTGGGAGGAGACATTTGACATAATTATAATGCCAAAGTCTAGGTTGGTAAGTTGCTCTAGGATGGCCCATTCATATAATTTCCTCTATCTAATGCATTCAATACAGCATGGGCCCTTTTGTGAAACAAAGCACCAAGTCTTTCTTTAAGTGCTATATATTGTAATCTCTCATTTTGGAGAAGGGAGATCTCTCTATTATTAGAAGTGAAACTCTGCCCAAATTGAAAGGCATTTCTGTGACTTTGAGCTTATACTGTTAATCATATTTTATCAATTGAATGAGAAAGCAAGTGACCTTTCAGACTTTGTGTTGAAATAGCTTGTGTTATCTAGTAAATTGTTCTTATGTATTTTTCTTAAATATAGTCTTTTCCATTTAATCAAATAAGAAAAATTAGTGGAAATAATTTGGAAGGTGTCCTGAAGCTGACTATGGGAGACTTTGTGCTGCCATAATTGTCTTTAGTCTATTTGTTTTCTATTTCAATTTAAAGGATATTGGAGAGACTTTGAGCTCTCCTTATCCTTCATAATATTTTACTCTATTGTATTTGAGGTGGAGACTTTGTGTTGCACTTCATTCTACTGTGTTACTTTGTCCTAAATCAGTAGGAGAAGCAACGAAAGACTTTGTGCTTTCATGGGTTTCTTGTGGTTCCAGTTACTACCTAGGAAATCTTCCTCTAGTTTTTTGAACGTCATTTCTAAAAGAAGAGAAATGCCTTCAGTAATTACCCAAGATTTCTCCTTTGCTCTATGAACATCATCTCTGAAAAAAGAGAGATGGATGGTGTTATCCCACCCCTGAGTGTATTTTTAGCTTATATTAGTTATAGTAGTTTACAAGGAACCTCCCTTGCCTTATAGGGAGCCTCCCCTTGATGAGAGGAGAGATTTATCTCATTTTTTTGTGGTACACCTACACATTTTGCCATATAAATCTCTTTATGCTAAGGTTGATATACCTATTTTGTCATCAGTTAGCTAGTGACAAAATATTCACCCAACACATTATTGTCCCCAGTTTGTTGATATTATCCTATGAAATGTTTTCACATATAGATCAAAATATGGACACAAAGAGCCTTAATATTTCCAATTTTTAAAGATATTTCACTTGGTTCCAGTATACAAATCAGGGCTTATTCATGAAAACCCTCTTTTTTTGTGTGATATATTGTTTATACATGATACATACTTCAACAAGTGTACATTTTATGAAATGATGATGTATAATAAATTATCTACATACCTATTTTTTCCCATAGGTTTTCAACTATAATCACATATATAGTAGGGCCATCTTGCTCATATACATGGCCATGCCATCATTTCTACTAGATACTTCACTTTGACACATGTTGCATATTATTCATATCCCTCTCATTTTCTTCTAATTTATAAACCATGGTTTTCACTAGTCTATTTTGTTATAGTTATAAAAAAATTATTAAAAAAAAAAAAAATCAAATATGAAAAAATACAAAAAGATTTTAAATATTATAAAAATCCAAAATCCAAACCTGAACATAATTACACATTTAGTTTACATCATTTTCATATATTATTTATATCATGATTGGTAGATAGCATAATGTTTTTCTATCATTCTATGACTCCTAAATTTTTGATTTATATACTTTTAAAAATGTCTTACTAACATCTCTATCTTACATGGTGTACATGGATATGTTATTTGCTAGGATATGATCACATTACATATACATGGCTTATAATACATTTATATTTCTATGATCCATTGATGGTATTACTTGTACATATTAGATTAGACTTTGATTGTATATTATGTATGGTCTTTGGCCATTGTGTGCAAATTACTTGAACATCTCAATGATATCTTATTTGGTATGTGTAACACTTGAACATGTCCACTGCTTATGGCCCTTGGCCCTTTGTTTTATGTGGCATTTGAACATGTTAATTATTTTTTACATTATTCATTTCCTTTATGTGGTGTCCCTTGGCCTTGTGTGTGAAAATATTTACTTATTTAACATTTGAATATGTCCCTTGGCATTATTGTATGACATTATGCTTGTTTTTTTGTGTGCTTGTTAATATTGTTAAGTTTTATGATTTCCATGATCAATATTATGAAATAAATAATACATAGGGTACTAAATCTACATTGTATTATTATGAGCTTCATTGATACATTTATATAAGCTTTGTCTCATTGTTACATACATAATTTGAAAGATGCATTATGTTGACATACTTTTCACATATGTTACTTTATTCAATGATTAAATCTTACTACATATGATACAATTAATTTTTATTTTGAGATAAGTGACTTTCAAGATACATTCCATCACCTCAAAATAGAGGCATTTCAATGGGATTTTCATACATGAAATAAACCTCTTCAAAATAAAAAATTAGTTTTGGTACAAAATACAGTTTTAAAGGTCTCAAAATGGTTTATAATTCAATAATTGAAACATATTATGGGGAATATGCCATTTTTACACACTTGGATTGCAAGATTAAAGTATAAATACATATAATTTTAATTGCATAATACAAGTTTATACACAAGATTTTAAAAAATTACAAGTCACATCTACATACAATTATAGATCATATATTTATCAATAAGGGCATGATACAGATTCATGCATACTACTATTTATCAAAATTTCGGGGGTATGATACAAATTCATGCCATGAATTCAATACTAATGTTTATCTATAGACATGGTAGGAGCATGGATGTTCTCCATTTTCTTATGATAGTGCATTCAGGAACAAATTAATAGTTGAATCTACAAGTCATTTGTAGTGATTGATTTAATTAAAGTGCATAATGCATAACTTAGAGGTTCAATGCTCTCTAGAATTATTGCTTGAAAATACATTATGGATTTCAAACCATTTGACATCTTTAGGTTACAAAGTGTAGACACTTAAAATTAATTATTCAGTGCTTGATAATGTTTACTATTTGCATTCTTAGCTTACTTGGTTTTTTTACCATTTTGCTAACTCATAATTTATAAAGAAAGCCTTTATTGACTTGTACACACTCAAAATATCATACATGAATCCCTATTTGAATTCCATTAATTCCTATTTCACATACAAGTTCATATTGAATCTTTATTTATAGTCTTTATCTTTCTAGGACAAATTTGTGCTAGGTTAGATAGGGTCGAATTGTGGCCTTATCCACTAGCATGACCTTATCCCCTTCACTCTAATAGTTACTTTATCAAATTGAGACATTTATCAACAAATCTCCCACACCTTTTATACATTTAGTTGGCATAAATATTCTAAATATTCCTATATATAATCACATCAAATATTTTCCAAACACATCTATAAATCACTTGTAAATCTTCTACACATTGAGCAAACAACCAATATTTATTTCAATTTCAATTTTATTTCATTCTAACAATGATAGGTTAGGTCTAAATATATTTTATTATAGGTCAAGGGAATCCATTATCAATCATTTCAATAAATATTCTAGCTACATTCATATACTTTCACAATCACCCTGGGAGGGATAACTACATCAACCTGAGGCCCATTTTAATTATGTAGAAAACATTCATATTATACAATTTTTTTTGAAGATGGCTCAGTTATTCCCCTTATATTTTTCCACCTTTATATTTGATATCCTATTTGGTTTCTTCATAGGAACAAGGGTTTGTGTTTTTTAGGTCTTTCATGTGTTATATCGACACATATAATTAATTAAAAAACTCTCACAAATATTCACACAAATCCAAATAAAAAAACTAAGCACACAGTCAATAAGGACATGACTTATATCAATAGATAAGGCAACAATGTAACCTTGTACTCCTCATATGGACTTGTCCCATCTCATTTTAAATTTATAAATTTAGTCATGACACATTACATATATCTTTCTAAGAAATTTTTAGTTACAGTCAGCCTACACAGTTAACATAAATTTTGTTTTAGGGAGGTTTGAATATATAGGCCCACTTACTATTTTTAGTTAATTTCTAATTCTTTAAAATGATGTAGTATACTATATTTCAATGTCAAATTTGTATATTCATGAGTTTCAATTTCAATAGTTTAAATCTATTAGTTTTATTCATCTTCAATTCAAAATAGATTAAACATTATAGTGAACCCACTAATTTTAGAATATTACTTATTGTTTGCTTGATTTTAGTCCCAAGATTTGACACATATTTCTATAAATTCCTGACACTAAAACAAATTAACGTTCAACCTTAGATAAAATATGACACAATGATTCGATCATCTTCAACCTTGAGAGGATATTATCTTGTCACCTTCGATAAATCCGACACATAAGCTCTTTCTTTTGAACATGGATGAAATTTGTTGATATTTATACACAAAATGCTTTTGTTTTTATTATCTCTTTATTTTCTATTTTCTTGTGATTGTTTTATAAATTATGTTATGTCAGTATTAAAACTACTTAGTGACTATTGTGAAGTATTATGTGATTCTCTATTTCATATACATCATGGTGTGAGAGATTTACCATAATACTTATAGCCATTGTAAAAAACTAAACATGGAGTTTAGTTTCCATGTACCTCATGGTACATCTAAAAAACCTAGGATCCCTTGTTTATACCATGGAAGCCTCTTTTATCTTTTGATTTGTGGAACACCTAAGAGATGTGTATCACCTAGGGAATTTACTCTCACTATACCCTCAAAAATAGGTTTAATGGGATATAGGCATAGTTTTACCTCTATAGTTAGTGCTCTAAAACATTAGGCTGAAACTAATCAAATAATATGATATTATATGTGAGATCTCACACAATCATTCAATGTCTGGATCACCCCTATACCTTAATTTTTACCTGTATTGTATTCATAATCATCATCACTACTTGATTCATATTGTATTGTATTCATAATGGGATCAATGAGTGAATATTTTTTCATATGTTACATAAGACTATGAAATTCATTATTGCATATTTTATTCTATATCAAGATGTTACTCATTATGTTATAGCATGGATAAAACATAAATCAAATCAAGATAACAAAATGTATAACATAGACCCTTAAGTACTTTTAAATTATTATTGTTACAATATTACATCCTCTAATAATTATCCCAATAAATCACCACCATCACAAGAGATTTTTTTCACCATTTAGGAGTAAGAGTGCATGCATATTTCACACAATATTGAAAAAATAGGTCTTGGGTATAAATAATAATCTACTTCTTGTGAATAGAGTTAAGACAACCTATCTCTCAACTCATACCTATCATTAACACCTATAGTCATAATATACAATATGAATTACTTCCTATCATAACCAAATGCCAAATAGCATGTACACAACCCTTTTTACCTCATCCTCCTCACCATCAACCTACATTTACTATTCAATCTATTCTTATTATTCATTTAAGGCTCACATTAGATTCCCATGTCCATGATGTTCAAACTAGAAGAGAGCGGCCACCTTTACCTCCCCAACCCAATCTTACTACTCACAATGTTCCTCCTCTACCTCCTAAAAGGAAAATTTATCAACCCAAGGGGTATTATCTCATTTACCATTGTGTAATACTCCATCTAAAATTTATATTCTATAGATATTGAAAAGAAAAACATTATCTTACAAGGATATCTTATATGCCATGTTGTGAGATACCACTCTCCCTATGGATATGCAACTTGTTTCATTTTATTCTATCAAGAAAAACTCCAAGGATATTTAAAATATTGTTAATTTTGATAAATAAGATGTACCTCTCGAGTATATGATTCAATAAAATATTCCATTGTTCATTTAAATTTAAATACATGGAAATCTAGTGAGAAATGCATTAATACACAATGATTTTGGGATAAATATTTGTAACTATGATTTCATCCTAAATTTTGGGAATATAGATTGTATTCATATATAAAAACAACCTATGCATGGTTTTGATAACAATCTAAAGTATGTATTTGGAATTATTACATTAGATTTACTACTAGGCCCAAATATTATACCAACTATTTTTTTAATTCATACCTATCAATTATAATATAGACTCCCCTTGGGTTCACCTTGGATTCATGAAATGGAAGCTATACCTTATAAATTTCATATACACATTAATTTTTTACATGATACATGTGAGTATACAATTTCAGATGATGATACACCATTTTGTTATTAAAAAATGACTCAATCACAAACTGATATAGTCTCCATTATATCACCTACACAAATAAATTCAATAACATAAATGCATAATTATGAAGTGGATGATTGAATCAATCAATACAAATGATACCTCATAAAGTGCTCAAATTCTTAATCAAATAAAGGAGCCTATCAAGGAATCTATGCCAAAGGTACAATTTATTAAGAAAATATAGGAGCCTATCAAGGAAGCTATGCCAAAAGTGTAACTTATTAAGAAAATAGAGGAACCTATTGAGGAAACTATGCCAAAACTAAAAAAATAATGTAAATAAATAAACCTATCAAAGTAGAGATACAACAAGTACCAATTTCCATAGTTACAACAAAAAAATTCATGTATAATTGAATATTAATGGTGAATTCAAAAAATTCATGTATAATTGAAGATTATTATAGCACTGATAATGAGGATACACAAAAAATTATATATGACCAACTGTGTAAGCTTGATTTTGATCTCATTGATAAAGATGAATACCTATCTCAAATTTTATTTACATATGTTAGAGTGGGTGAATATAGGCATATCCCCTACATAATAAAATAAAGGCAAAGCACCCCTTTCAAATCAAAAGGATCTAAAAAATCCTTTAAACAATTGCAATACTATATCACAATTAGTTGAATACAATACAATGATCAAATTTCCCAAGGAAAAGGTACCAAAAAATCAATTACATACTCACACAAAACAATGTTAGGGTGTGGAGCTAAAAGCTTCACCTTAATGCAAACAGAAGGAGGATGCTGAGTATGCAGTCACCGACGTCGATAGGCCACAACCGACATCGGTCAGGGATCAATGTACAGCAACTGACATCGACAGGAATCAGCCAGCATCGATCACCTCCAGGAAGACAGGGACCAACGTCGGTCGCCTGTGGCGGTTCCAGAACTGCTGTTGACGAACAGTGAGTTAAGTGAATGGGTTGTTTGCATGATGAAGACTAGTTCGAGTCTTGAGCCGCTTTTCTAAATTAGTGTATGCATGAGATCTATATAATAGACTCATGGGTTGTATTGTTAAGTGTAGAACTTGGAGAGTTCTTCCCCTGGAAGAGCATGTTCTTCCAGGTATGTAAAATTAGGGTTGGTCAGCAGGGTGTTGCAGGATCATGGTGGAGATCTACATGTGATAAGTAAGATCAGGTTGGTCTGTAGGGATGTGTGTATGTGAGGGTCGAAAGGAGATTGGCGGGGGAGCAAGATCCAAGGTGACAGTAATACATCAAGGAACAGGATCATGGTGAGATCTACTTGGAGTATCGGTTCGTACTTGATTGTATAGATGTACAATGAGGTGAACAACAGCTTGTGTTAGCTATGTGTTATGACCTAGTGAGAGAAGATTACTCTTGAGGGAATATTACTGTAAGCCCATGAAGTGGAAGAAAGAGTGCCACCTCTTTATTGTAATTTCCTTCTATAATGAGTTGAATACAATTGTGTATTGCCTCTCACATTCTGTGTGTTTTCTCATTGATAGTTACTTGTACTTCTGTGTAATTCCACATGTTAAATTGCTTATACATTGGTAATCATGTGTGCTCTTAAATCTGACAAGTTGTGTCAAAGCTTTGGGGAACTTAGGTCCCATCAAATGGTATCAGAGCAATGGCAAAAGAAGGTAAGCTGAGAATGAATAAATTCAGGCACATGATTAACACCACAAGGAGTGTGGTGGGTAGTCTTCAAGATTGAGCTTGAAGAGGAATACAAGCCAGGATGCAGATTAGACAAGGTACTGGTATAGGTATAGGTGTAGCTATTTATCTCCAAGTGGGAGATTGTTAGGGTGTGGAGCTAAAAGCTTCACCTTAATGCAAACAGAAGGAGGATGTTGAGTATGCAGTCACCAGCGTCGATAGGCCACAACCGACGTCGGTCAGGGATCAGTGTAAAGCAACTAACATCGGCAGGGATCAGTTAGCGTCGGTCACCTCCAGGAAGACAGGGACTGATGTCGATTTCCTGTGGCAATTCCAGAACTATTGTTGATGAACAGTCAGTTAAGTGAACGGGTAGTTTGCATGATGAAGACCAGTTCGAGTCTTGAGCCGTAAGTCTAATCATTATATGCATGAGATCTATATAATAGACTCATGGGTTGTATTGTTAAGTGGAGAACTAAGTAGAACTTGGAGAGTTCTTCCCCTAGAAGAGCATGTTCTTCCAGGTATGTAAGATCAGGTTTGGTTAGCAAGGTGTTGCTAGATCATGGAGGAGATCTACATGTGATAAGTAAGATTAGGTTGGTCTGTAGGGGTGTATGTATGCGAGGGTCAAAAGGAGATCGGCGGGGGAGCAAGATCCAAGGTGATAGCAATACATCAAGGAGCAAGATCATGGTGAGATCTACTTGGAGTACCAATTCGTACTCGATTGTATAGGTGTACAATGAGGTGAACAACAACTTGTGTTAGTTGTGTGTTGTGACCTATTGAGAGAAGATTACTTAGGAGGGAAGATTATTGGGAGCCCTTGAGGAGGAAGCCTCACAGAGGTGGAAGAAGAGTGTGATCTCTTTATTGTAATTTCCTTTGTAACGAGTTGAATACAATTATGTGTTGCCTCTCATATTCTGTGTGTTTTCTCATTGATAGTTATTTATTCTTCTAGTTATTTCTGCATCTTAAGTTGCTTATACAATGGTAATCATGTGTGCTCTTAAATATGACAAGTTGTGTCAGAGCTTTGGGGAACTTAGGTCCTGTCAAATGGTATCAGAGCAAGGTTGGACGTTCTCAGAGCGAGCTTGACTAACAGATGGCCCAGATCTGGTTAGTGGTTTTTTTTATTACAGGTTACTCACAAGGGTTTCTGTTTGAGTGGGAGTATAGCAATGGCAGAAGAAGGTAAGCTGAGAATGAATAAATTCAGGCACATGATTAACACCACAAGGAGTGTGGTGGGTAATCTTCAAGATTGAGCTTGAAGAAGAATACAAGCCAAAATGTAGATTAGACAAGGTACTGGTATAGGTACAGGTGTAGCTATTTATCTCTAAGTAGGAGATTGTTAGGGTGTGGAGCTAAAAGCTTCACCTTAATGCAAACAGAAGGAAAATGCTGAGTATGTAGTCACCAGCATCGGTAGGCCACAACCGACGTCGATCAAAGATCAGTGTATAGCAACCGACATCAGTAGGGATCGGCCAGCATCGGTCACCTCTAGGAAGACAGGGACCGACGTCAGTCGCCTGTGGTGGTTCCAGAACTACTGTTGATGAATAATTAGTTAAGTGAATAGGTAGTTTGCATGATGAAGACCAGTTTGAGTCTTGAGCTACAAGCCTAATCATTATATGCATGAGATCTATATAATAGACTCATGGGCTATATTGTTAAGTGGAGAACTAAGTAGAACTTGGAGAGTTCTTCCCCTAAAAGAGCATGTTCTTCCAGGTATGTAAGATCAGGTTTGGTCAGCAGGGTGTTGCTAGATCATGGAGGAGATCTACATGTGATAAGTAAGATCAGGTTGGTCTACAGGGGTGTATGTATGCAAGGGTCAAAAGGAGATCAGCGGGGGAGCAAGATCCAAGGTGATAGCAATACATCAAGGATCAGGATCATGGTGAGATCTACTTGGAGTACCGGTTCGTACTCGATTGTACAGGTGTACAATGAGGTGAACAACAGCTTGTGTTAGCTATGTGTTGTGACCTATTGAGAGAAGATTACTCAGGAGGGAAGATTATTGGGAGCCCTTGAGGAGGAAGCCTCACAGAGGTGGAAGAAGAGTGTGATCTCTTTATTGTAATTTCCTTTGTAATGAGTTGAATACAATTGTGTGTTGCCTCTCATATTCTGTGTGTTTTCTCATTGATAGTTATTTGTTCTTCTAGTTATTTCTGCATCTTAAGTTGCTTATACAATGGTAATCATGTGTGCTCTTAAATCTGACAAGTTGTGTCAGAGCTTTGGGGAACTTAGGTCCTGTCAAATGGTATCAGAGCGAGGTTGGACATTCTCAGAGCAAGCTTGACTAACAGATGGCCCAGATCTGGTTAGTGGTTTTTTTTTTTTTGATTACAGGTTACTCACAGGGGTTTCTGTTTGAGTGGGAGTATAGCAATGGCAGAAGAAGGTAAGCTGAGAATGAAGAAATTCAGGCATAAGATTAACACAAGGAGTGTGGTGGGTAGTCTTCAAGATTGAGGTTGAAGAGGAATACAAGCCAGGATGTAGATTAGACAAGGTACTGGTATAAGTACAGGTGTAACTGTTTATCTCCAAGTGGGAGATTGTTAGGGTGTGGAGCTAAAAGCTTCACCTTAATACAAACAGAAGGAGGATGCTGAGTATGCAATCATCAACGTCGATAGGCCACAACTAACGTTGGTCAGGGATCAGTGTACAACAACTGACATCGATAGGGATCGGCCAGCATCGGTCACCTCTAGGAAGATAGGGACTGACATCAGTCACTTGTGGCAGTTCCAGAACTACTGTTGATGAATAGTCAGTTAAGTGAACGGGTAGTTTGCATGATGAAGACCAGTTCGAGTCTTGAGCCGCAAGTCTAATCATTGTATGCATGAGATCTATATAATAGACTCATACATTGTATTGTTAAGTGGAGAACTAAGTAGAACTTGGATATTTCTTCCCCTAGAAGAGCATGTTCTTCCAGGTATGTAAGATCAGGTTTGGTCAGCAGGGTGTTGCTAGATCATGGAGGAGATCTACATGTGATAAGTAAGATCAGGTTGGTCTACAGGGGTGTATGTATGCGAGGGTCAAAAGGAGATTGGTGGGGGAGCAAGATCCAAGGTGACAACAATACATCAAATAGCAGGATCATGGTGAGATCTACTTGGAGTACCGGTTTGTACTCGATTGTACAGGTGTACAATGAGGTGAACAACAGCTTGTGTTAGTTGTGTGTTGTGACCTATTGAGAAAAGATTACTCAGGAGGGAAGATTACTAGGAGCCCTTGAGGAGGAAGCCTCACAGAGGTGGAAGAAGAGTGTGATCTCTTTATTGTAATTTCCTTTGTAATGAGTTGAATACAATTGTGTGTTGCCTCTCATATTCTGTGTGTTTTCTCATTGATAGTTATTTGTTCTTCTGGTTATTTTTGCATCTTAAGTTGCTTATACAATGGTAATCATGTGTGCTCTTAAATCTGACAAGTTGTGTCAGAGCTTTGGGGAACTTAGGTCCTATCAAACAACATGTAGAGGAATAATCACCAAAGCAACACCAGAGCATTTTCAAAAAAGGATTTCTCAATAAAGGTATTTCAAATTAAGAATCGACATCTAGGATTACTTCCATAAATGTGGTTATAAAAGAGGCAACAAAGTAACATTGTTATTATTTGTAGCCTCTCATTGTTATGTCACATAAGGATGGTAAACAATGCATTAATATTATAGTTAATTGCTTACAAAAAACTAACATATGCCATCTAGCTTTCCTTAAATATCATGGGTATGATACACATCTCAATAAAAATGTAGTTCTAAATCATTACATCAAATATATCACATTTTCAATGACTCTTGGTCTTAAATCATGTTCAAAATTATTTCATTGATATTACTTTAGAGAAATACAATGCAATCCTATAGATATCATGGAAAAAATTAATGGGAGCTACACTTAGTATTAATTATTATTCTCTAACATTTCAGAAATATAGTGTCATGATCACAATTTCAAAGGATAACATAATCATAACACAAGAGCACACAATAAGGGATACCCCAAAAATGCTCTTTAATACAATTATGATTGATATACAACATAATGGATCGAATATCTCTAAACAATGACATCTTATTCTAATTGGTGGTCTATGATAAAAATGAAGTATGTGGATACACCCTTTATGTGGGAACCCCATGGTAACTTTCTTTTAATTAATTTATTAGTTTTTTATTTTCATACATACCTTTATACATAACTTCTTTTGATTTTACTTCCTTTCTAATTATCATATACCAATCTAAACAATATTCTATCCTCTAGCTTTATTTTCACTTTGGACACTTGCCATCTTGATTTTCAAACCAATCCAAATAATCCAAATAAACTATCTTAAAAACACTTTAAAATCTCATTATTACTCATTATTTCAATACTCATCATGATATAACTTTCATTGCGCTTAAATTATCATAACTCTCTCTTACCCATTAGGGGTGTACATTCTTATCTATATTAATCATTCAAGCTACATTGTTATGATTCATTTACACATACATTGGAGGCATATCACTTGTCTTCTTTATTTTCACTTTATGTTTTAACACCTTATTAAGGATTATTTGAATTCCTCCCATTTTCTTCTATTTTTTTAATCCTTGCTTCGTAGCAATGTTCAAATCTTTTATTCAAATATGGAAAAAAAAAATTAAAAATCAACTATGGCAAAAATATCTTAAAAACCAAAATATTTTAAAAAAATAAAAATCATGACCTCTAATAATTTTTAATTATTGATATCTTAATTATTTACATATGTTATTTATTTTATGTTAGGTAAATAACATATTTTAATTTTTCAATACACATTGCTTTTTATTTTATTATATTTAGAAAATATATGAATTAATTACCTAAATGTGACAAACTACTACATAACATTAGAATGTTATAAATGTGTAATAAATGACATAAATGGATTTTTAACTTACTATATTTAGAAATGTGATAAAATAGGAAATGATAGAAATACAACATAGCAAGAAAATTTGACAATGCGAGACTGAGAGAGAATTGGAAAATGACTATGTGGTTGTGTTGGTTGATTATGAATCAAGAATATAGATTTTATTACTCTCTAGATAAGGCCACTAGAATTAGATAGGGGTGTGGAGCGTTGTTTTCCTTAGGGTGTACCAGTGTCCTATAGGGTTTTATCAATCTATGAAAGTTGTGACCTATGTGCCTTTACATGTTGACTCTATGTATGTAATAATATATGTGTGATTTAATTTAGAAGGTACTATATGCCTTATTATTCACTTGTAAACCCTAAATTTATAATAAATAATGAATGAATGAAGCAAAAAATAAAATAGGTTAGTGGTTAAAGTTGTGTTAGACCTCAACACCCCTTAAGTTGAGCACTGTCTACATACCACTACTCTAAAGAGGGATCCAACTTCATGTAGTTCCCTCATGTTAGGGTGGTGTGAATACTAGTTTAATGATAGATTATTATCCAATTATAGTAAAATTAAGTCCTTCAACCATGACTTATGACCTTGGAGGTGTACTCATACTTTAGATCAGGGCTACTAGGGTTATATGTATTCATAATTAGAATAATATGGAATTTGCTCTCAATGTGAAATTAAAATTATGGTGTTTTTCAATGTAGAAGACTATAGAGCTTAATAAATTTATATAATTAGTGGTTACATGAATTTTAAATTGAGAAACTATCTATTATTTAGTAAAAGGATGTAACTAGCAAAACTAGATAAGACTAGGGAGTGAGATAGTCCAAATGGTGTAATGTTGTTTGAGGAGCAAAGACAACTAATCTGGGATTATGAATCAATAAGTGGATAATATTGATTTATTTTGAATGAGTAATAGGGACATTTTGATATAACTAGTTACTTGTATGAATGGTTCATCCAAATAGAAAGTGAAGGAAAATTAGTTGAATAAGAGTATTTTGCATATTTGAATTGCACTATAAAATTAAAGATGTAGAATTGAAGCATATGGAAAGCTTGTAAATTGCATTACATCATTTAATTTGAATATATCATTGGAAAATGTATGAATCATGTAAATAACTTGTAAGTCTTAGATATGCATTGTAATCATTGTATTGAATCACATAAGCAGTATGTGCATGATATGTATCATGGCACCATAAATATATGTAATAATAATCATGAAATAATAGTATCCAATAATGAACATGTAGGTAAAGTCACACCTTGTTACACAAGAAGGCCCAAATGCCACATATAAGAGACATGTAAGATGTCGCATTGAGTTAGAAAGATTACATAAATGTCACACATAAGGCCCAAAGGCTAAATATAAGGTACATATAAATGTCATAAAAATGTATAATTCCAAGGGACACACACACATAACATTATTATTCCATATAAATAAGTGGGTGTATGTTTAACATACATAAGGCCAAGGGTTGCAATCAATAAGCAAGAAAGTTGAATCTAGTTATGTAATGAAATAAGTATATAGAGAAAATGAAGCTAACATATTTATATCATGTGTATTTATGTTTATGTTAAGAAATAAAATATTTCATCATGACATATGTAAGGTATGAGTTAAGAACAAGACATTTGTTTTCGTAATAGATCAACATGGAAAAGAGATTGTGGGTAAATAAAACCTATAAGAGTGCTTGAATAAGTGATGAGATGCCCCAAACTAACCAATATTTTTGGGCAAAATGATGTTCCATCATCAAAACCATATAAAAATTATGTCTTATTTTGTAATTTGACTGATGGATGAATATTATTTTTGTTATGTGATAAAAAAATATATAAGAAGTCCATGTGGTTGTGTTGCATTTGGAAACAAATATGTATAATGCATAGGTACAAGTATGTAGTGTACTATTATTTGATTGGTGTGACTTTATCCTGATTGAATTTATACAAAAATTTATGTTTAAGATAATTTATTACGTGTATGATTATTTTTTGGTTATGTAGAAATATGTCATGTTGCACACTCAAATACGTTGTGAGAAACATTGTGTATTGAAAAGGTAATGAATATGCTATGTACTAAACATAAAAATAAATGACATATGTAGATATATAACCTAAAAATATAAAACATGTTTATAGGTCCTAGTTTTTAGATTTTTGGAAGTATTTGTTTTTACTTTTTAGAATATATGAATGTTTCTATATTTTTGCCATTTCTGATAAGTATAGTATGTATAAGTAAAAGTTGAAAAATATTATCTATATAAAATATTGACATAAATACATAATATTTATGGGTTTTTAATAAGATTTCTTTCAAGTGTAATTAGATGATAAAATCCAAGGGCAATCTTTTCAGTGACTACAAATGTCCCCAACCAATTTGGCTTAAATTTTCCTTTATTTTCTTTATCAACATTTGTATTTTTTTATTTTATTTGAGTATAAGGTCACTAATTTGAAATTATCTATAATTAATTTTCTTTCCATATGCTCTTGAAATGTGTGCTTGATAAACCTTTAAATGTTGAGAGCTTGTATGTGTTTCTTATCAAGCATTTCTAATTCATGTAGGCATTTTGCATCATTTTCATTGTCTTTGATAATATCCTTCAATGATACACATAATGATAGTATTTATATTTTGAGAGGCAGTATTGAGTTTTTACCATAAATAAGGGAGTAAATTGAGCATTTTTTGGGTGTACAAACACTTATTATATTCCCAAAGAGCATAAATAATCTATTTATGCCCAATCAACCTCATGCCTCGCAATAATTTTACTTAAGATCTTAAAAATTGTTTTAATAGTTGCCTTAGCTTGTTTATTTCCTTGTGTGTAATAAGGATTAGATAAAGTATGTTATATTTTAAACTTAACACAAAATATTTTGACCATTTTATTCTTAAAAGAGGAGCCATTATGCTTGATGATTACATAATGTGACCCAAATCATGTAATTATATGTGTAGGGATAAAATTACAAATATATTCACTAGTAGTGAGATATAAAGGGATAGCTTCAACCCATTTTGTAAAATGTTTAGTATTTGTAATGATAAAATTATGTCCTTTAGAGGATTTAGGATTTAATTTTCCATTTAGATCAAATCCCCTAAGAGAAAAAGGCCATGGAGATACAACATGTATTAATGCCTTGGATGGTGCATGATTAATATTATTATGTTTTTGACATTGAGAGTATAAGTTGGCATGTTCATGACATTTGATTATCCATTGTGGGAAAATAGTATCTTTGGCATAGGAGTTTATAAGACATGTCTTTACAACTAAAATGACCACCATATTCACTATCATGTTGTTGACCCAATTTTGCCTCTCAGGCAAAATCTCGGTCACCTCATACACCTGCTTTATAGGCCAGTCATTTCGGGTTGCAAGGTCCACCTTCAGGTTTCGACAGCGCCGTTGCAGAGCATTGGTCATGAAAGGCAGCGAAAGGGAGAGTCTTCAAACGTCCACGAGAGAAGAGAAGAAAATGGAGCATTTTAACACTTAGGCAAAAAGAGGGCAGGAAAAAATGCAGAGGGTGGCAAAATCACTGCCCACTACAAGGGCGGGTAAAATGAGCCCACCTACAAACATGCAGAGGGCAGCAAATTCACCGCCCACAACACAAAGAAAAAGAAAAACGTCGGTCGTCGTCGGCACCTTACAGAGACCGACGTCGGCAGAACCGCCACCGTCGGCAGCACAACAGAAGACAGGAAAGAAAAAAGTCCCGCCCTAAGGCGGCAAAAATGAAAAGCCCGCCCAAAGGTGGCAAAAATGAAAAACCCGCCCCATGGCGGGGAAAGAGAAAGGGGCGCCCACAGCACAATACTGCCGACATCGGCAGCTTTCACAAACCGGCGTCGGCAAGACTACCGCCGTCGGTAGCTTATCGGCTGACATCGGCAGATAATCCTACCTGAATTTCATGCAAAGGGTAGCAAAATCGCCGCCCACTACAAGGGCGGCAAAATTCACCTGCATTGCACAAGAAAAACCTTGCCTAGCCGCCGGAGGAGAATACCAGCACGCAAAATGAGGGAACAAGCATGGTCTTGGCAGACTTGTGATGTCATCAATAGTGTTTTCACGCTTTCCAATGAAACTTCTCTTGGCTCTTCTGCTATAAATACAGGGACTTAGTCATCTACAGGGGATCTTCCTGACTTTTGTAAAGAGCACTGCTCTCCAAATTTTCTACCTGAATCAATAAAAATATAGTTTTTGCCTCCATCTTGGATTGATTTGCTGTGTATGCCCTCAGTATTATCTATGTTTAGTCATTATCTTCCATGCTTTCACAGGTAATACCAACAGACCAGCTATCTCCAGGGACCGATTCTGCAGTTGAAAGGAGAAGAGCAATACTTGAGAAGGACAGAATAGAGTAAGTTGCTTGCAAGTGTGCATTCCACAGCACCTCGGTAAACCTCTGTGATGTATTTTCCATTATAGCCTCCCCCTTTGTCTTAGCAGCCTAATTCCTCTACCAGATGTGTAGAGTATACTTGCATTTTCCCCGATTCTGAGAGTGGATCTGGAAGGTCACCCCTATTTTTGGTGTATCACCTCTTTTAGAGTAGGTTGTTTGTTCATGCTTTTTCTTCCTTCCCTTTTCATCCCCCCCAGTATACCTATATACCTATATTTTTGCGCTACCTGAAACAAACAAGATACATCAGAGGGAACTAGCCCATATCTAGAGACTCTCCTCTCCTGCTTCGCCATCCCACAGGCGAGAGAGGGGTTTCCATGTTGCGGGGAGAGGGCAGGAATCCATTTTCCTGCTGCAGGGTGCACTTTCCAGCGTCAACAGTTTTGGCACGCCCGGTGGGACTATAGTTTCTAACGCAGTAGTATTTCAGGATTGATGTTGGTCCTGCTACAGTGACTTTCAAAGATTTTCAGCATCTGGCGACTCCACTGGTAAGAGCTCAGTGCTTTATTTTAAGACCAGTCTCTTAAACTTCTATGCCAAAGGTTACCACAAGGTCAGCTTCAAGAAGGGTCCCCTTTGAGTTCATTGAACTACCTTTAAACTCTGCTAAAAGGCTCAGGTTTGGAAGAACTCGCCCTTATCCACTAGTAAATCCTCCTAGACCTGTTGCTAGGAACACCAACCCAGCTCAACCACAAATACAACCTGTCCCAGCCATGGCATTACCTTTTGCAGCTTTTCGTGGTGAGAGCCCTTTGAACCTCCCACGCTATGATCCGATCCCAGGAATAGCTCTAAAGAATGTGCCTTCTTTTGATGGAGTGGGACCTATCACAGTTGTTGAGCATATAAAAAATATTGCCAACCTTTGCAATATTCACAATATAACAGAAGAAAATATTGCCATCAGACTGTTAGCCTTGTCTCTGAAAGGAAAAGCTCTTGATTGGTACGACACCTTGCCTGTGAATTCCATACATTCCTAAAACGAATTGGGCACCCATTTAACTGATCATTTTGGGGAAAAAAGTGACGGCCTCTCTCTTGCTGAGTAGCTGACAACTATAAAAAGAGCTCCGCATGAGTATATGCAGGACTTCAATACGCGATTTCAAAAGACTTGGGATATAATTCCCATCCTGGTAAGGCCGACCCCCAGCTATGCTTTCTTGTACTATTTAAAAGCATTAAATGGTGACATTGTTATGATGATCCAATCTATGGGGGAACACATACTGCCAGCTGCGTATGACATAGCTATTGCGGCCAAAAATTGCTTAATTTAGGCCGAGAAAATTGCCCCTAGACCTCACATGCCACTTTTCCCAGAACCGCTGCCCCCAATTCAGGCTATCGCTCCTACAATTGCTCCCCTACCTGTCATCGAGAAACCAACTGATTTTCCATCCAATGAATTAAATGAAGTTAAGGGCCTGTTGCAGAGCATGTCAAATGAACTTGTTGCCCTTAAAAGGCAGCAAGCTCAAAGCAACAAGCCAAACTAGGGTTATCAGAATTATGGCCATGCCCCTAGACCCCCCTTTCAAAATTATAACCAAGGTCAGGGGCAACTCACTACAACCAGGCCTTATCAAAATTATAACTTAGGCCCCTCTTCGTCATCTAAAGCTATGGTGCCTATTCAAAATAATTTAGCGCAGGAGCAGCCAGGTTGTTTAACCATGGGACAGGGTTAAGAGCAAGCTGCCCACACGAACGATATGTTGAATTTTTTTCAGAATTCAGAAAATCAGGCTGCTAATTTCTCTCAGTTTTTTGAGTTCCCAGCTCAACCCAGCACAAGTAACAATCAAACTCAGCCAGATTCTACCCTGATAAATCACAAAGAGGGCGAGCTCTGTGCAATTAATCATGGGGGCGCTGCAGGAAATCATGCTAATTGCGTTGCGGCCAATACAAGATTTAAAAGAAGAGCAGTTGGAGAAGTGCAAGCTTCCCCTCAGGCAGCAGCGAATCCTCCACCACACCCTTTTCAAAAGGCTCCAATTCCCAGACAACCATTTGCACCTCCAGCTCCTCAGTCTACAACTCCAATCAGGATCAGCCCAAAGAAAAACATGAAACGAGTCAGTCCCCAAGTTAATATAGTTGATCAAATGAAGAAATTGCATGTGAGCATTTCTCTATGGGATTCATTGTCTCTTCCGGGACAAAAGGAGGTATTGAAGAAAGAATTGCATGAGCTAGATCGCCAGGCCATCCCAACAGATACTAATAACGTCCTAATGATGAATGGGCAGCCTTCGGCTCTAGGTCAGGTAAAGAAAGAAGAAAAGACTCCCCCTTTTTATGTATCTTTGATCATAGGGGATTTCTTAGTACATAATTGCATAATTGATAGCGGGGCCAGCACTTCAGTAATGCCTAAATGCATTGCTGATAAGATGGGGTTAAAGTACGAAGTAATGAACAAAGGAGTCTTGCAACTAGATGGGACACCCGCAAAGACAGTCAGAGTCCTGAAAAGATTGAGTTTAACGTTGCATGCCTGCCCGACATTCTCAATCCCCCAAGATATAGTGGTAGCGGACGTTCCTCCATATTTTGCAATCTGTTTGTCTAGGGACTTTACGTCTAAGATAGGTGGTTATCTAGCAGCGAATTGGTCATATCTAGTTTTTAGAACCAAATATGGTACCAAAGTGAAAATTGAATCTGAGCCACTCTACAAGGACCACCTAGAGCCCTATTCACCCAAGGCAGTGAATGTCAGTTACACTATCATTGATCCTGAAGACTCTCAAACGGACAAGTCTTCATCTTCTGCTCTTGAAGGAGTTGCAGATCTACTCTTGGATGAGTGGGGAAGCAATAACTTCGAGCACGATCCTTATAAGTTTATTGAGGAGGCAGACCTTGGTGTCTATTGCTTGCATAAAGAAAGCACCGTCATGCCCAATATAATGAAGGAGAACAAAGAAGACCTTGGCCTGTGGCAGTTATACTTCGACGGTTCCAGAAGCAAACTAGGTGCTGGTGGTGGGGCAATGTTAATCTCCCCTTCTAAAGAAAGGTATTTTTCAGCTTTTTGTTTCCAGTTCTCTTGCACATGTAATGTTGCAGAATATGAGTCTTTGATTCATGGACTTGAGTGGGCAAGAAAGAGAGGGATCAGAAAATTGCAAATCTTGGGGGACAGTGAACTAATAGTGAACCAAATAAGAGGCCTGAACCTAACCAAGAACTCCTTGCTGAAGTCTTACAAGCACAGAGTCTGGGATTTGATAGCGGATTTCCTTGCTCTTAACATTACCTCGATTCCCAGGGAACAAAACAAGTAGGCTGACAAGTTGGCAGTTGTTGGCGCCCAATTTGATGTTTCAAAAGAGATAAGCAGGGGTTGTGGTTCGCGCCATTTAAAGGTGGTGGTTCGGCCTTCAATTCCAGACAATGTTACAAATTCGTAGGTCTTTGAAAGTGACCAACAGATAGCCATTTTCCTGAAGGAGGAAGCTAAGTTTGCGGTCCACAATCAGGCAAAATTGTAGTAGCAATATAGAAATCAGATTGTTCAATTGAAGAACAATAAACTCCCTAAGGGTCTAGTCACACTTGAAAGTATTTTCAATGGAGAGGACCAACTAAGAGATGACAAAGCATGCATCACTACCAAAGAAGAGAATTATGAAAAAGTGGAAATCTTCAAGGACAAGTTGCTAGCGCTTGGTAAGGTCTACACGTTTCAAGAAAGGCAAGCTTTCATTCTGTTGTGTCAAGAGTTCGCTGATATCTTTGCCTGGAATTATAGCGACTTGAAAGGCTTCGATCCAAGACTCGCCTAGCACACCATTAAATTAGATGAAGGCGCAAAACCAATCACACAAAAGCAGAGGCCTGTTAACCCGATGGTTGAGCTCCTTATGCAGAAAGAATTGGC
Organism: Torreya grandis; assembly: GCA_037957365.1. Classification (NCBI taxonomy): domain Eukaryota; kingdom Viridiplantae; phylum Streptophyta; class Pinopsida; order Cupressales; family Taxaceae; genus Torreya; species Torreya grandis. The sequence continues at coordinate 546,006 of JARHVA010000922.1, read as the reverse complement.
CAAGTTGATTGAGTCCGGCATTATATTTCCGATCAAACATTCCTCATGGTTGGCCAATTTGGTTCTAGTTAGAAAGAAAAATGGGGAGATCAGACTGTGCATTGACTTTAGAGACCTTAATAAAGTCTCTTTAAAGGATCATTATCCCCTTCCAAACATGGAGCAGATCCTCCAAAAGGTAACTGGTTTCAAACGCTTCTCCCTCCTGGATGGCTATTCGGGATATAATCAGATTCTGGTGCGTGACTCCGACCAATACAAAACAGCCTTCACCACTAAATGGGGAACGTTCGCCTATCAAAAGATGCCTTTCGAGCTATCCAATGCTGGTGCTACTTTCCAGCGAGCCATGGACATGGCTTTTAGTGGTTTGATAAATAAGAACATGTTGGTGTACCTCGATGATATAACAGTTTTCTCCAAAGAGGCAGGACAGCATATGAAGCACCTCAGGCAGATTTTTGAGAGGTGCAAGGAATTTGGCATCTCCCTAAATCCAAAGAAATATGTATTTGTGGTTCATGAGGGGAAACTTCTTGGCCACATTATGTCCAAGGAAGGTTTATCTATTGACCCAGAGAGAGTCCGCTCCATTCTGGAGATGTCCCTACCAAAGCACAAGAAAGGCCTTCAGAGTTTCTTTGGCTGGATAAATTTTATTCGGAGGTTCATTCTAAATTTTGCTGAAATAGTTAAACCCCTAACCTCCTTGCTAAAGAAGGGTGAAGAATTCAAGTGGACAACGCCAAGAAAGGACAGCTTTGAAGCTATTAAATAGGCTTTGACCCAGGCTCCCGCTCTAATCAGCCCCGACTTCAATAAAGACCTCAATCTATATACCTTCAGCAATGGAGAAGTAATATCTGCTATGCTCACCCAAGCAAACAGTGATGACCTCGAGCAACCACTCACCTTCTTCAGCCAAGGGTTAGAGGACTTTGAAATCAGGTACACCTATGTAGAGAAGTAAGTCTTGGCAGTAGTGCGCAGCCTGAAGAAATTTAGATATATGTTATCAAATAGCAAGATCCATCTCATGGTTCCACATCCTGGCGTCAAAGATTTCTTGACCAATCGAGACTTAAATGAGAAAAGAGCGGGATGGATCACCAAGGTAATGGAGTACGACATAGATATCAAAATCACCATGTTGGTGAGAGGAAGGGGCCTGTGTGAACAGCTAGCCGCAGATTTGAGACAAAAGGATGAAGATAGCTTGCTAATCCATGATGCAGCCACTGCAGAAGAACCAGCTGTCGTAAGAGATTGGACACTGGACCTGAGGCATTTCCTTCTTACGGGCGAATGTCCACAGGGTCTCGATAGGGCCAAAAGAAGGTATTTTAAACTTCAGTCCCTTCCCTATGTTTTAATAGATGGAGTATTATTTAGGAAGGATCTCTCTGGGGTTCTCTTGAGATGCATTGACTCCAGTCAGGCTAACAAGGTATTGGCTGAATTTCACGATGGGCCAGCAGGCGGCCATTTCGCCCCTAAAACCACAGCAGCAAAAATAATGAGAGCTGGCTATTTCTGGCCCACTCTCTTCAAGGATACCCATGCTTGGGTAAGAAAGTGTCAGAAGTGTGCACTCTTTGATGGAAAGCAGTGATTGGCTGCCATGCCCCTACAGCCCATTCAAGTTGAACAACCATTCATGCAGTGGGGCCTGGATTTCATAGGGATGATCAATCCTCCCTCCAGTGCCGGACACAAATGGGTCTTGACTGCTATGGATTATTTCACCAGGTGGGTGGAAGCCATTGCTTTGAAGGAAGCAAATGAAAGCACAGTCTTGGATTTCTATGAAGATTTAGTGACACGTTTTGGGGTCCCAGCCACTATAATTTCAGACAATGCCTTGGCTTTTCTGGGAACCAAAACTAGTGAATGGGCGCTAAGGTATGGTATATACCTCAGCACTTCGTCAAATTACTACCCGCAGGGGAATGGATTGGCTGAGTCCACTAACAAAAATCTAATCAAGATTATAAAGAGGACCATGGAAGAAAATCAGAGAACTTGGCATGCCAAGTTGAAAACATCTCTATGGGCCGATCGAATCACTCTGAAAAGATCAATCGGAAATTCTCCATATACGCTTGTGTATGGAAGGGAAGCAAGGCTTCCTATCTCACTCGAGTTGCCGGTATTAGACCTCGCTCATCAGCTGCAGTTGGAAGAAGGAAGCAGCATGGAGGTCAGATTGTGTGAACTAATGGAGCTCCAAGAAGTAATAAATCAGGCCATGGTCTCTATGATCAGTCGCCAACATCAGGTGAAAAGACATTTCGACAAGAAGTCTTCGTCAAAAAATTTTGCCGAAGGAGACATTGTCCTAAAATGGGACGAAGATAGAGCTAAGCCCAGAAAACATGCAAAATTTGATGCCCTCTGGAGCGGTCCTTACATGATTACTCAGTGCAAGCAGCATAACGCGTTCCAGCTCTCCAAGTTGGACGGCGAAGAATTGCGTATCCCAGTCAACGGGATACACCTGAATCATTGTCACTAAAATTTTGGTTCGGCTGTACATAGTTTCCCTTTTGTTTTCCCTATTTTCCCTAAGTGTAGTTTGCACAGTTAGTTGTTTTTAGTCTTGTGTGTTTCCCTTTACAGTGGGGGTAAATTCTATATTTTTAATTTCTGAGATCTTTTAAGCTGTTTTAAACTATATTCAAAGTTACCATCTGACTCCGCACCCAATGGATATGCAAGGCAACTGGGTTCTAAGCATAGCAGGCACGCTTCCCCTGTGAGTCACCAATTTGTTGACCCAATTTTACCTCTCAGGCAAAATCTTGGTCACCTCATACACCTGCTTTACAGGCCAGTCATTTTGGGTTGCAAGGTCCACCTTCAGGTTTCGACAGTGCCGTTGCAGAGCATTGGTCATGAAAGGCAGCGAAAGGGAGAGTCTTCAAACGTCCACGAGAGAAGAGAAGAAAATGGAGCATTTTAACACTTAGGCAAAAAGAGGGCAGGAAAAAATGCAGAGGGTGGCAAAATCACCGCCCACTACAAGGGCGGGTAAAATGAGCCCACCTACAAACATGCAGAGGGCGGCAAATTTGCCGCCCACAACACAAAGAAAAAGAAAGACGTCGGCCGACGTCAGCAATACTGCCGTCGTCGGCACCTTACAGAGACCGACGTTGGCAGAATCGCCGCCGTCGGCAGCACAACAGAAGACGGGAAAGAAAAAAGTCCCGCCCTAAGGCGGCGAAAATGAAAAGCCCGCCTGAAGGCGGTGAAAATGAAAAACCTGCCCCATGGTGGGGAAAGAGAAAGGGACGTCGGCAGCTTTCACAAACTGGCGTCGGCAAGACTGCCGCCATCGGCAGCTTATCAGCCGACGTCGGCAGATAATCCTACATGAATTTCATGCAAAGGGTGGCAAAATCACCGCCCACTACCAGGGCAGCAAAATTCACCTGCAGTGCACAAGAAAAAACCCGCCCAGCCGCCGGAGGAGAAGACCAGCATGCAAAACGAGGCAATAAGCATGGTCTTGGCAGACTTGTGATGTCATCAATAGTGTTTTCACACTTTCCAATGAAACTTCTCTTGGCTCTTTTGCTATAAATACAGGGACTTAGTCATCTACAGGGGATCTTCCTGACTTTTGTAAAGAGCACTGCTCTCCAAATTTTCTACCTGAATCAATAAAAATACAGTTTTTGCCTCCATCTTGGATTGATTTGCTGTGTATGCCCTGAGTATTATCTGTGTTTAGTCATTATCTTCCATGCTTTCACAGGTAATACCAACAGACCAGCTATTTACAGGGACTGATTCTGCAGCTGAAAGGAAAAGAGCAATACTTGAGAAGGACAGAATAGAGTAAGTTGCTTGCAAGTGTGCATTCCACAGCACCTCAGTAAACCTTTGTGATGTATTTTCCATTATAGCCTCCCCCTTTGTCTTAGCAGCCTGATTCCTCTACCAGATGTGTAGAGTATACTTGCATTTTTCCCAATTTTGAGAGTGGATCTGGAAGGTCACCCCTGTTTTTGGTGTATCACCTCTTTTAGAGTAGGCTATTTGTTCATGCTTTTTCTTCCTTCCCTTTTCATCCCCCCCAATATACCTATATACCTATATTTTTTCGCTACCTAAAATAAACAAGATACATCAGAGGGAACTAGCCCATATCTAGAGACTCTCCTCTCCTGCTTCGCCATCCCACAGGCGAGAGAGGGGTTTCCATGTTGCGGGGAGAGGGCAGGAATCCATTTTCCTACCGCAGGGTGCACTTTCTAGCGTCAACACATGTACTTCAAATATGGTCATTTCAACTATAGTATGATTTAGACACTATAAGAGTTGTCCATCAAAATATCATCTAAAAAGAGATCCACCATTGAGCACATTATGCATTAATTGACATTGTAAGTTTTTTTTATCTTCATGCAGTACATTTTATGAAAAGTTAGATTTATATATATGTATTCGTATACCATTGAGGATTATTTACACTTCAAGTAACTACAAGTACTTATAATGCATTGATGATATGTGTGTCAAAAGAAGGATTATGTAGTTGTTATATGGTAAACATTGCATGATCACTATTGATATCAAATGGAATTAAAGAATCAACATTAGCCATTGCATCGGCATGATGATTACCTTTTTGAGGAATATTTTCAATGTAAAAAGAAGAAAATGATGATATTAGTCATTGGATCATATCTTTACAAGGGATAAGTTTATCCCTTTTTGTTTGATAAATATTTAGGACTTGATTAATTTCAAGTTACATATACATGTAAAGATTTGATTTTCAACTTTTGTGATATTATCAAACCAAGAATGAGAGCTTCATAGTCAACAATATTAGGTGTATGTAAATCCTAGGTGAAAAGCAAAGGGCATAGGTGAACCTTGAGGAGTAATGAATATAATTCTTGCCCTAGCCCCTATGGCACATTTAGATCCATGAAAATACATGATCTAAGTATCATTTTCAATGATATAAGAGGTGAATTCATCTCAAAATTCAACATTGATTAGCATTAAATCTTGTAATGGAGCAACAGTTAACTGATCGGTGATAACTTGTAATTTAATTTTTTTTTTTGAAATGAAATGTAAATTATACTCAATAAAGATCATTATGCATTTTGTTGTGTTTATTTAAAAATGGCATTTTTACATAAGATTTCGAAGTGGATCAACTTTAGTAATAACATGAGTTTCATTGTCAAGTAAATAATGTCATAATTTTTATGTAGTAAAAACAAGTGTTAAGCACAACTTTTTAATGGCAGTATAATTTTACTCATAATAAATAAACATGTGATTGATGTAATAAATGGTGTGCTCATAATTATTATCACCATGTTATGAAATTAAAGTGCCTAAAGCATAATCGTTAGTTGTTCAATGTATAATAAAAGAGGTTTATCTAGAATGGGAGGCATAAGGATTGGTGGATTTAGAAGATATTCCCTAACTACATCAAAAATTTGTTGAAAATTGCCATCCCATTCAAATTTGGTATATTTTAAAAGTAAATATGTAAAAGATATAATTGTATTTGCCAATTGAGCCATAAAATGTCGTATAGCTTGAATGTGTCCATATAAACATCAAATTTGCATGAGACTAATTGTTGGTGGCATATCAATTATAGATTTTATGTTTTAAAGGTCATATCTATACCCATTTAGGAAATGATAAAACCAAATAATTTACCTATTGTAACTTCAAAAATGCACTTTTTTTGGAATTAAATGCATATTGCATTTCCTCATTCTTTCAAAGAGTTATCGTAAATCAATACCATGGTATTATCGATTCTTAGATTTTGATAATAATTTTTTTATCAAGGTTAAAGGGGAGATTTTTTTGAGCTAGGGTCCCTAAACCATATAAATACATCAACAAAAAAAGGAATGAAAAGATAGAATAACCCATCAGAGAAACAATAGAGAAAATAGAATAGAATTGACTACAATATAGCTTTAAAATATCCCTAAAACATCCAAAGAACTATATTACTCTATACTTCTAGCTACATCTTCCCAATAAGCCTCCATGTTGTTAAGATTCATATCAATTTATATTAATAGGCTTTCATAGTCAATGTTGGGTTTGGCACTGCTACTTTGGCCCTTGATGTCCTTTCCTTTACCTGTATGGTTGGGTTCAAACAATTTTTTGAGGTGAGCCTTGAGGTTTTCCATGTTTTATATTTCTTCATTCATTGTAGCCTTACTACAATTAACTAAGAAACTAAATTTGTTCTAAAGATTTTAATTAGCATGCTCAAGTAAATCCACTCTGAAGCTCAGTCTTTAGATCTGTATGTCCTCCTCTCTTTCAACCAAGGCTTTAGACAACTTTTCATTTTCCAATTGAAGAACACTCATCTTACTTTTTAAGCTTGGCATTTCCCACATGAACCACCTCATAAGAGATTTTTAAAGATCAAGTTCTTCAATTATTTTATCAGCATTCTCCTTCCTTTAAGTGAATTGATGAGTTGATTAAAATCTTCATTATTATCTTTTTGAACCTAGATAGTCTCCCTTTTCTCTATGGTTTTAATTTGTTTCTTCTCTTTCTATTGTTTAGGCCCTGTCTGAGCTTTTCCTTGCTTTCTAGTTTTTTATTTCTTGAAGTTGTAGTCTTCTAGCTCCTCACTGTCACTCTCCATTTTATGTATTTTGATAATAATTCATCCATATAATATTCAACCATTTAATGAATGTAATCATGAAAAATATGAGTCATGGATCATTGATAAGTTTCTCCTATATTTTCCATCCAAAGGGCATGATAATATTAAAAAAATCCCCATGTCATGATAAATGATGTCTTCTCCTAATCGATAGGATTAATCTTGATTTGGTTATATCCTAAAAAACCATCCATAAATGATAACATATCATATATTTTTGTGGAATCCACAATCATATCAATTTTTGGAAGTGGAAAGTCATCTTTGGGGCAAGCTTTATTGAGGCATTAGTAATCTGTATAATATCAAATGTCTCCATTATACTTTGTTATTGGGAAAATATTAGAACCCCATTTGGTATAATCAATAACATGAATAAATCTAGCATTTAAAAGTATTTAAATTTAACTTATGACTAATAAAGTGAGTTTTGGATGCATTTTTATTATATTTTGATTGATTGGTTTGGCATCAAGATATAAGACAATGTTATGCATTGCCACCTTGGGATCAATACTGGGCATATTTTTATATGCCCATGAAAATAATTTGGGGTAATCATGTAAAGTTTGACAAACAAACTTACCCTCATCATTCTTTACCATGTCAGCCAATAGTACTAGTTATGGGTCTATTTTGGTGCCAAAGTAGAATTCAACTATTTCTTTGTTAAGTAATGTTGATCGCTCTTCCATAAATGGAGTAGTAGGAGGTCAATCTACTTATATTTGTGATATAAAATCATAAATTTCTCTAAATTAAGTGTGTGCATTGGTTTCATAAGGAAATAATTTCTTATGATGTAAACAAGGGAGACCTTCATATACACTAAGGTATTCCAAAATAGACTCATCATTTGAAAATTTATCCAATGTAAATTTTAGGTGAAATGGTATCATCAATGAGATCAAGATATAATAATGATAATTTTGAGACATGATTATTTTAAGTATGAATCTCAAAACACTCCTTAATGGAAAATATGAACGTGAGTGATTACTTAGCAAGATGATGTTTATGAGGAGTATACTAATTATTATACCCAAGACCTACTCTTCCTTAGGAATAATAATTATACCTTAAACATGATTACCCAGTCCTTGTCCCATAATATAGTTATATTTTTGTAAATATTTAAGTCTAAAATTGTACTGATTAGAGGAAGAAGAATAGTCAATCGAATGTGGTGCAGGAAAAGGAGCCCAAAGGTTTGGAGTAAAAGTTGGTATGTTTAAAGAGAATGGTTACATGTATGGAATATAAGTATTAGTAGGATGTACTATGGCAGAATATTTGAAATGTTCTTGATCTGAATGGAATTTATACACACACACACACACACACACACACACACACACACTTGGTAGCTAAATTTAAGACATGCATGCAAGGTGGAAGGAAAAACATTCATGTCATGGATCCAAGGTCATCCTAGTAATAAATTTTAATTAAGATCATTAGGCATAACTTAACACACTATATCAAGATTACATGGCATAAAGTGATATTCAATGTAATCTACCCAAGTACTTTGTGTGGGATATTATCAAATCCATGAATATTCATGTTTGAATGGGTAAGGTCCTTTGTTGTTATACCTAGTAAATTTAAGAAGGATCTATTAGATATGTTCAAACTAGATTCATTATCAACAAGCATACATTTTACCACCTTTTTCTAATGAAAACTTAGATATACAATGGTAAATAGTGGTTGATAATGTTGTGGGGGAAGGTATTCATTCTCAAAATAAATGATTTCCTCAGTCTATTGAATGGTATCAATGATAGAAGCTACATAAGGGGGTTCATAATCATTTGGTAAAAGTGTAGTACTTAAAGATTCATATAAAATATCCTTGAACATTGGCATTTTTTTCACAATATCTAATAGGGAATTTTTTGCATTAATATTATTTAGTTGATCTCAAATATCAAAGACTTTTGGTTGATTAATTTTCCTTAGTGAAGAATAAGGTATGTGTGGACCTCTACCTTGTCTAGGGTTAACAACATGAACGTTATGAGGTTTATGTATATAAAATGAAAGAGAATTAGGTTAAATATTATAACAATATAATTTATCTTGTATTCTAAGGTAACCTTGGAAACACCATTGTATGTGAATAAAAAATATACATATTGAATTGCATCAAAAAAGTAAAAGAGCATTTTAAAATAACTTGAACAAGACTATCTACAGTATGAAAGAAACATTCTTTGAGTGAACCCATTATAGAATTTACAAAAAGTAAGACTATTTTTTATAATGTTATATAATGAATCAAGAGAATTATGACTATGAATACAAGATAAATCAAACAAAGATATTATCTAAGAAGATAAATACAATAAAAAATCAATGTTAAAGGGTGATATAGGCAAAGGGTTTCAATGATTTGTAGGCTCTCAGATATATTATCTCATTCATTGATTAGTATCATCACAATGTTTCAAAGCACTAACTATAGAGGTAAAACCATGCATATAACCCATTAACCTTGGTTTCAAGGGTAAGTTGACAGTAACTTCCCAAGGTGATACACTCCACTCACATGCACCACAAAGAAAATGAATAAAAGAGGCTTCATATTGGTGTAAATAATGGATCCTACATGTTTACAATATACCATGAGGTACATGGAAACTAAAGTCCATGTTAATTATGTACTATGGTTATGAGTATTGGATTAAAACCCCTCACACCACGAGGTTTATAAACATAACATTGTTTATCCCTTCATGACAATAATTAAGTAGTTTTAAAACTATCAGAACATAGTTTTTAAAATAAACAAAGATGACAAAAAATACAATAAAAGAAAGACAAAATATTTTTGAATATGAAAATAACAAAATTCAACCCGAAGTCAAAAAAAGAGCCTTTGTGTCAATATGTATCTAAGATGATAGAATAAAATTTTATAGTGTCAGATTAATTTAAAGTTAAAAAGATGAATCATTATGTTACAAATAGTATCCAAGGTTGAGGACTATATTATTTCAGTGTTAGGAATCTACAGAATTAAACTAAGACCCTAAACTAAAATCAATAAGTAATAAATAATGTTCTAACTATAGCAGGTTCATCAAATGTTTACAATATAATTAATTATGAATTATAAGTAACTCTAATTAGAAATGTAAACTATTGATTTGATCTAAGATGATATATGAGACAAAATACATTAAATACAAAGATCTATAGAATTTGTAAATTGTTAAAAATAGAAAACTAGGGTTAGGGTTAGAGAATTATCCTTGTAATTGATTTATGTTTTATTGTATTAACTTTATATAAGATGTGACTATATTAAAAAACTTGAAAACATGGATACATCAAAAAACCATGGCTTTTTATAAGTTGGAACAAGTCCCTAAGAGATGGATAAGAGCATAATGCATTGATGTTTGCTACTATGACTTTGTCCTATTAGATTATATGTTAGATCTAAAAATTTAAGTTTGTTCACCCTAATTCTGTGTGAAGTTTGAATTGATGCATAAAATTAGATTCTTGGTCCTGCACAAGCACACAAAGGAGATCAAATGTAAAAGAGCAAAAAATGAGGGAAGTGGGAATCATCGAGCTATCCTCAGAAAACCCCTCATTGATTGAATGTTATCTACATATCCCAAAGGGCCTTACGTCAAAGTTATCCATGTAGGAAATATCATTTGAATGTAACTAGAATTTTTTTTAGAATGCTTGACAAAGGGTGCCCTCAACCTACAATAAACAATGTTATACTTGGCAAAAGACTAAAAAATTGTATAATTTTTTTAATATAGATCTTTACTCAGAAGATATATGCTTTTGAAATCATGAAAGAGATGTCTTATTAATGAGAGCTAGGTCCTTTGAAGTGCGACACTTGATATAATTTTATAAAGACATATTTTAAATATTTTTGATAATCAACATATTGGCATGTATGGGAAAATCATTAGGAAGCATATCATTTTAAATATATATTCATTAAAATGTGGGAGACAATGTTGCACTACTGGATAATTGTGTAGTGTGCCCATGTCTTATCTAGTGTTCACTTATCCGAAAAGAACATAAACTTTTGAAACAAGTGTGACAATATAGTGTATGTTGAATAGGGATGAATGAGTATAAAATAGGGAAGTTTAGAAGCTGTTTTTAGTATTTTTAAGACTTTGAAGGCTTTCTTAAAGATTGTAGGTTATTAGAATGATGAATTGACAAAATAAGGTAAAGGTGTCAATGAAAACTATCATCAAGTAATTAATGGTTAATTTTAGGTGTGTACATATTGTATGCAACCCTTAGCATTATTATGACATTGTATTTATTATGTTTGTGTGCTTGTTGAACTTGGTTAAATTTTATGAGTGTCATGATCAATATTATGCACTAACTAATGTATAGGATACTAACCCTACATTATATTACTATGAGATTCATTGATACATTTATATAGCCCTTACCTCATATGTTACATACATAATTTTAAAGATACATTTCTTACTAGGTTTACATACTTTTCACATGTGATACATTATTCAATAATTACATTTTACTACACATTAACTTTTATTTTGAGATGAGTGAATTTAACGATACATTCACTCACCTCAAAAAGGGAGTATTTTCATAGGATTTTCATACATGAGATAAACCTCTTCAAAAGAAAAAGTTAATTTTGGTACAAAATACAGTTTTAGAGGTTTCAAAATGATTCAAAATTCAATTATTGGCATAGATTATGGAGGCGTGTGTCATTCATATGTACTCACATTACATTATCAAAGTACAAATATATATAATTTTGAGTGCACAATATAGGTTTATGCATAAGATTTAAACAAAATTTACAATTTACATCTACATACAGTTATAGATTATATATTTATCAATGGGAGCATGATCTAGATTCATGCATACTATGTTATTTTTAAAAAGTTAGGGAACATGATATAAATTCATGCCATTTAGGGGGCATGATATAAATTCATGCCATATTTTCATTACTATTTGTTATATGTGGACATGGTAGGAGCATAGATGTTCTCCATTTTATTTTGATTATATATTTAGGAACAAAGTGACAATTAAATCTATAAACTATCTACAATAGTTGATTTAGTTAAAGTGCATAACCTAGAGGTTTAGTGCCCTCTAGTATTATTGCCTATAAATTTATTATGGATGTCAACACATTCCATGTCTTGGGATTATAAATACCAACAAAATAAATCAAGGTTTTTATGTCCCTTAATGGGTTTTATTTTCTATACAAGTTCAATTCAATTTGGGCTTTATCAACCTTAAATTTTCCATTGATTCAATGAAAAAACTAACCACTCCAAGTGTTTCATGGGAAATACCAACTCTCCAATGCTTCAAGGAATCATCACCTCTGAGTAAAGCCATAAGAGAAACTTTAGTTTCACACATATAGGCATAATCCTTTATTTTTATTTTTAACCTTTTCAAATTCAAGTTACATTTCAATTTTCAGTTTCACATATGAGAATTAACTACGTTTATATCATTACAAAATTTTCCACGGAACACCTTGCATGATTTGGAGCTTCTCCTAAACACAATGTGTGTTATACACAATAAGGTATATCTTTAATTTACTCTATAAATTTCATTTGTAGACTAAATGGAGAGAAAATATAGTCACTCAAATTTAGTCACAAATATTTGATTATGTCAATTTTGGTTTTATTTTAGTTTAATTGATTTGAGCACTTAATTTGGACCTATTTCACCTCCTCACTCTATCCTAAGCACCTATATAAACCTATTTATTTTTTTTGTTGCTATGTGGCGTATGTAGAAATGTTCTAACAACTAAAAACAACTACAAGCATATGTGTGGACAATCGTAAACCCAAAAGTCACATGTTTCCCTTAAGGACAAAAAAATCTAAAAGGGGATAATAGTGGCAAGCATTTTTCTCTCCTATGGGACTTTTTTTTCCTTAACCATTTTAATGACCAATTTTAAAAATTGGACCCTCTTATAGTTAGTTCCTTACTTTTAGAATAGGTAGTGTGAGGTTTTCCCCTTTTGGATTGCTATAAAGACACATTTAAGTCACCTATTTTATCATTTGGTAATTTAAATACAGAGACACACTCACACTATTGCACACTCATCAAAGCTTCCATGTTCTTTCCAATTCTGATTCCAATCACTTGAAACAGTCCTTAGCCAAGTCCAAATCTTGTTTTATTAAAGCCAAAATAAAACATGATCAAGTATTCAAGCAATTTTTAGATGCATTCATATAGTCAAAAGAGCACAATTGCATAAAGCACTCTAAGTGGGAGAACTACATGGGCTTGATTTCTCTCTCTAAAGTATTGGATACGTAGGTAGAGATCAATTATTATGGGGGTGATTATAGTCAACTTCGCCCATTAAATTACACTCTTTTTATTTACATTTTTTTAATCATTGCAAACCCTATTAGGGTTTTAACTTGAAGATATATATATATATATATATATATATATATATATATATATATATATATATATATATATATATATATATATATATATATCTTCTTATGTCTTCCACACACATTTGAAGGTCAAATATCCACACATAGTGTAGACACCTAAATAGTGTCTAACCCTTGGTCACCTTCCCTCTTGGTCCATTCCTAACCCATTCTTAAAACATGCAATTACTAATTTAAAATAATAAACTTATTTTGAATTAACCCCCCCTCCTTGGACACATCACCCATGACACCTGGCCTAGGACACCTTGCCTTGGACTAATTCCCATCCTATGACTCACCCAGGACCTATTCTTACTTCTCTCTAACCGCCTAACCAACTCTCGTGCGTATTTAGCCCAACCTTTGACATTCTCCAATGGATAGTGCACTTGGCAGATGAAAAATGGGCTTGGTGGCTCTTTTTGTCCATTCTAAACCCACCGACATCGGTCAAATGTCGGTCGATGCCAACGGAATCGCTGACGTCGGTTATACTTAACCAAATTTTCTGACCCTTTGACGATCCCAATCACAAATCGGCTAATCTCTGAGGCTAATCACGACTCTCGAATCCTCTTCCGGTGAAACAAAGTTCTCATGCTTTTGCTTTTCAGTCTTCTGGGCTTCTTGGTGTTCTTGCAGGGATCAGCATTCTTGGCAGCACTTTCTAGGCACTAAGGTCTTGCATCACACATTCTGCACAGGGACTGCACGATATCTCCATCACCAGCGACAACTGAAACACAGCTTCTCCACCTTTGCCAATTCATATCACAGCTAAGTATTGGTACTTTTTTCATTCTAATATCATTTCAAATATATTAGTATTCTGTCTTCTGTCTATTCCAAGCATCCTTGACCCAACCTTCCATGTTCTTCTCGGAGAGGCTGAAAAGCCTTCTCTCACCCCTTATTCCTTTTTCTTTGCCTCTGACACTCCCCTAGTCTCTCTTTAGGCAACACCCTCTGTCCAATTAACCCAACATAAGTTGTCAGAGACATACAGACCATCTTAAGACCCATCTAATCAACCTGACTAAATTGCTTTACAGAAAGGCTGAAAGGTCTTTTCCTGTTTCTCACTCCTTTTCTTGACAAGATTCTCAGTCCCTTAGATCCTAAATAGTCCCTCTAAATCCCTCATAGACCCTCAGACCCTCAGACGAGACCAAATCCATTCTCCAGACCAGAAACTAGTCCTGTAATCCGTCCCTGGCCAATTGCCCTGACCGACCTCGTCCACTTCCCCTACCGACGTCGGCAGTCTAACCGTCATCGGCGACCACCCTGACCGACGCCGGCAATATCACTGACATCGGCGACTGTTTTTAGCAGATTGTAGCTTATCAGGTACACATTTGTTTTTTAGTCTTTTCTTTTCACATCTTTCATTATTTCTCTTTTCTGCCTCTGTCATATTCTGTCTTAAACAGTGGATTGTCATCCTCCAAGAAGCCTTAGCGCTTCTAGGACCAAGCTTTTTCTTGGCAATCCACCCTCTTATCAACTAACATTATTCATGTTTTTAGTGTCTATCTCTTTCAGGTGTCATTCCTCCACAGCAAAAGAGGAGTTCTCACAACATCTGGATTACGGTGCGCAGACTATATCCAGGTACATACAAGCCTTGACCATTCCTTTTAGTTTCTCATTTTCTCTCCTTTGAATGTGAAAGTGAAATTGCATAGAAACATTCTGGCACGCCCGGTGGGACCCCTTTAGGGCCTTCCTTGGGTTCCTTTCCTTCTTTGTTCATTTAGATGCATTAGGTTTCTCCCTCTTCACCTCTTTCTTCTTTTCTAAAAGACATCATAAGCAGAAATTTTCTTTCTTTTCTTGCATTTCTAGACTAGTCAAAAAATCATTTTCTTCAACCCTTTCTCAAACTTGTTCTCATTCCAACTTAACATTTCGATTTGGGGCTTTAAAATATACTGCATTCCATTTCCTGCTTTCTTGCATTTCTTAGTCCACACTTAGTAATTAGTAAACCACATATTGAATAAATTGTAGATCACTTGATGTTACACAACCAGACCACGTGCACTAAATTAAACATCAAAGCCACTTGAGACAAGGCCCGACTGGGATTTCATCACCCAGCGGATACCTTACCCATCCCGGCAATCCTACTTGGATTTCACCACCAAGGGGAAAGCCCACTCTGTTCTCTGGCAGAGTCTAAACTATAGGGAAAGTATATTTTAGCTAAGCGAAACCAGCTAACCACTGGAATCGTGAAGTGAGGGGAGCTTGCTCCTTAGCACTAGGCCATGTACGGAACCTAACATAGACTTTTTAGCACCTAAACATACCTAAAACCATCTTTAGATTACCTATTCTATGACCCTTCTAATAGCCAACCTCCTCAAACATCACATTAAGGCATAAGCCACACGATCTTAATAAAATTGTTTTTAGGGATTTAACGCTAGGATCTGCCTGTTCTCATCTTATTTTCTATTTTTATCTATTTTTTTTGAGCTGGTAAGGACGTCTTCTGCATTTCCAAAAACTTTTTTTCTGAGTTTCTGGAAAACACAGTAACTGACATCGGTCCTGTAACCGACGTCGGCAACTTTTCTATACCGGCATCGGTCATCCGATCGACATCGGCAGTCTTCTTCACCGACATCAGTTTTTATACCGACGTCGGTCACTGTCCATTTCTTTTTTCCAAAAAATAGCAAGCTTAAAAACCAACTTTCTTGCTGTCTAAACATTTATTCTGGTTTTTTGAGACTGAAAAAACACAGTTTTCTGAAACCTGATCCTTTCTTGCCTTGAATGGTTTTGACACGCAGTCAAACCAAGGCCCTTCTTGACCACGCTAGTCAAAAACCGCTTCCACCTTCACCATCTATAACCAGTCCTATAATGGAGTTCCACTCGGAGACTGAAAGAACTCCTACTCGCCCAACCCCACCCTAGACTCCTATTGTCCCAGAAGGGGACCAAGATTTCACACGATTCTTGGACCTTAACGTCAAAGCCTTACAGCACTATCTCGCGCATAGACAAACATGAGACTCCCTAGGCAACCCAATCTATGGGATGCTGACATCCTTAGTCGAGACAAGAATCACATCAACATCACCTACAATTCAGCCACTAGACAATCAAGTCAACACCTCCACCAATAACCCAATCGGGTCTTACCTTCAAAACGTAGCCACTCCATCTAAACCTACCTCCATGGGGGTTCTGGTACTCCCTCAACCTCAAGCTACTCAACCTAACCCCACACCTTTCCAAAACCTACTAGTCTCTATCCCCCCTACTCTTGCACCTATCTGTTGACGCTGGAAAGTGCGCCCTGCGGCAGGAAAACGGATTCCTGCCCTCTCCCCGCAACATGGAAACCCCTCTCTCGCCTGTGGGATGGCGAAGTAGGAGAGGAGAGTCTCTAGATATGGGCTAGTTCCCTCTGATGTATCTTGTTTGTTTCAGATAGCGCAAAAATATAGGTATATAGGTATACTGGGGGGGGTGAAAAGGGAAGGAAGAAAAAGCATGAACAAACAGCCTACTCTAAAAGAGGTGATACACCAAAAACAGGGGTGACCTTCCAGATCCACTCTCAAAATCAGGGAAAATGCAAGTATACTTACACATCTAGTAGAGGAATCAGGCTGCTAAGACAAAGGGGGAGGCTATAATGGAAAATACATCACAGAGGTTTACCGAGGTGCTGTGGAATGCACACTTGCAAGCAACTTACTCTGTTCTGTCCTTCTCAAGTATTGCTCTTCTCCTTTCAACTGCACAATCGGTCCCTGTAGATAGCTGGTCTGTTGGTATTACCTGTGAAAGCATGGAAGATAATGACTAAACACAGATAATACTCAAGGCATACACAGCAAATCAATCCAAGATGGAGGCAAAAACTGTATTTTTATTGATTCAGGTAGAAAATTTGGAGAGCAGTGCTCTTTACAAAAGTCAAGAAGATCTCCTGTAGATGACTAAGTCCCTGTATTTATAGTAGAAGAGCCAAGAGAAGTTTCATTAGAAAGCGTGAAAACACTATTGATGACATCACAAGTCTGCCAAGACCATGCTTATTGCCTCATTTTGCGTGCTGGTCTTCTCCTCCAGTGGCTGGGTGGGTTTTTTCTTGTGCACTGCAGGTGAATTTTGCCGCCCTTGTAGTGGGCGGCAATTTTGCCACCCTTTACATGAAATTCATGTAGGATTATCTGCCGACGTCGGCCGATAAGCTACCAACGGCGGCAGTCTTGCCGACGCCGGTTTGTGAAAGCTACCGACGTTGGCAGTATTGTGCTGTGGGTGGCCCTTTCTCTTTCCCCGCCATGGGGCAGGTTTTTCATTTTCGCCACCTTCAGGCGGGCTCTTCTGTTGTGCTGCCGACGGCGGTGGTTCTACCGACGTCGGTCTCTGTAAGGTGCCGACGATGGCAGTATTGCCGATGTCGGCCGACGTCTTTCTTTTTCTTTGTGTTATGGGTGGCAAATTTGTCGCCCTCTGCATGTTTTTAGGTGGGCTCATTTTACCTGCCCTTGTAGTGGGCGGTGATTTTGCCACCCTCTGCATTTTTTTCTACCCTCTTTTTGCCTAAGTGTTAAAACGCTCTATTTTCTTCTCTTCTCTCATAGACATTTGAAGACTCTCCCTTTCGCTGCCTTTCATGACCAATGCTCTGCAACGGCACTGTCGAAACCTGAAGGTGGACCTTGCAACCCGAAATGACTGGCCTGTAAAGTAGGTGTATGAGGTGATCGAGATTTTGCCTGAGAGGCAAAATTGGGTCAACACTATCAACACAAGAGTAACTGTTTACCCGTCAACAAGCGTGGCTACTCCTCAACCATCCTTGACGGCCCCTATCCAACTTGTGCCTACCAACCCCATAACACATGTGCCCTTGGCTCCAACTTTTGCTCTAATAACCAGCTACCCATATGTTGTGTCTACGCAACCAACCACGTCATACACCCCTCCCAATATCTTTCAAGCACCTTATAATCTAGGGGGCACTCCACCCGCCAATCCGTCAGTAGATATCATCAAAATGCTGATGGATAAGATGTCTAGCTTAGAGACCTCCGTTTCCAGCTCACGCAATACTCTCTCATACGAGCAAATTTGCAATGAGCCCATTCATCATTCTGTTTCGATTAGACCATACCCCAACCAGTGGGAGCTTCTCAAATTCTCTCGCTTTCAAAGCAAGGAAGACCCACAGCAGCACTTACGGGCATTCAGACATGCCTGTTACCTTATTGCCCATGATGATGCATTGCTCTTGCACACATTTCTTATGTCTCTTTCTGGCGCTGTGCTTGACTGGTATAGCTCTATTGCCAGCCATTCCCTCTTCACATTTTCACAGCTGGCCCAGCTCTTTCTTGATCATTTCTCCATTAACATCACCAAGAAGGTCTCGATCACAGACCTCTACACTATCTGCCAATTCGAGGATGAATCAATAGCTGACTTCGTTGCTCGCTAGAGAGGCCTCATCAATCAACTCTCTTTTTCCTTACCTCAACCTGAACTTATTGAACTATTCTCCTGAGCCTGTTCCAAACATATTTCTTCCACCTTACGGGTTCAAACCTTCCGCACCTTTGACGAAGCCTTCACGATGGCCCGTAAACTTGAATTACGTGCCATCGAGGAGAATAAAGTCAAGTTGCGGAGCAAGAATCCCAACTCTAAGACCAATGACCCTTCCTCTTCTAAACCTTCATCATCCAATCCTAAGTCTAAAGCTTCAGCTAATGCTGTAGTCATTAGACCTTCGTCCTCTTCAACCAATCAACCTGAGCCATCCACATCTTAGAGCGCCACCCGTCAATTCCAGCAAAGATATGTACAATGACAGTATACTCCTCTTGGAGAATCTTACGTGTCTATACTAAAAAAACTTGTTAAATAGGGGATTCTCAACCTCCCCCAAATTCAACCACCGCCACAATTTGATCCCTCACGCGCCATTCCTGCATGGTATAGGGAAAATGACTTCTGCAATTACCATCGTGTCAAAGGTCATGACACAGGAAACTACAAAACCTTTAAAAACATAATCCAAGACATGCTTGAAAAGGGTGAGCTTGTTCTAGATAATCCCAATGCACCCCCTAACCAGGGCATTGACATCTTCAAGCAACCATTCCCCAATCATCCACCAACCCAAAATAATGTCCAGACCTTGATTGACAACACTCATGAACACGACATTCAAACGGTCAATACGGTCTCGCCCTTCATCCCCAACCAACCTCAAGAGGTTAGCCCATCTACCAGTCCATCACGTGTGGATGAACCTCTTTCTCCAGTTAGTTCTCCGTCAACTTTTATCATCTTGGAGGACGCCTCAACCTTATCGGCACCACCAGTCTCACCATCCTCCTTCCTACTGCCTATGGAGGACCTGACCTTACCTACTCCTCGACCGCAAGTGGAGGGCACCATAATCCATGCCCTTTACCCGCTTGAGGAGTCACACTCTCTAGTTCCTTCTCCACTAAGAGAAGAACCTGACTCTCCATCTTCTTCGACCAATGACAATCCTGTTATAACTCCAACACACCTTGGGTCTGAAACTACTGCTACACCTAACACATCTTCTCAAGAATCCAAACCTCATCCAACATCCTCTCAACCATTTTCCCGACTAGTGGAGAAAATCAAACTTCTCCCTTCAAGGAAAGTGGAGCATCAAGGATTGTGGGAGCATCTTAAAGTTCTTCAACATTCCCGTGCCCTCTCATCTCATGCTGCCAATCCTCCCAAGGCAGAATCTCCCAAGACTCCCAACAAAGACCAGACTCCCACTTCTAAACCTGCATCTACCCAATCTAAACCTATCAAGTCACTCGGCGTTCGCCCTGTCTCTACCCTCACTCACCCGCAAGTGAAGGTGGACTTAGACCAGACCTCAACCAAAAGTAGTCTTCCAACCAAGTCAAAGAAGACTGCCAGACCACAGAAGTGAACCCCTCCTCCACCGTCAACTTTGCCCTCCATTTTAGGTCCTCATCCTTCTACCCTAATCGGCGTGCTTCCTACTCCGACCCTTAACCAAAACAAATTACCTCCATTACTTCCTTTGCCAACCACAAGTCAACCCCCTCTCAAAAATTCAGCACCTCTCACAAAGAAAGTGTCGTCTTCACCTGTCACCGCACCATCAAACCAAAAGGTAGTACGGAAACCTTCTTCAACATCCCCCAAGCAAAAGTCACCAGCATGTCATGCATCAACAAGCACGAACCCCTTAGTAGGTTCATATGCTTTGATATTATGCCAACTTTTATAGACTTCTAGCATTACCCTTCCTTCTATCAAACCATTCCAACCCCTCGGGTCAAAACCTTCTTGGTTCGATGATATGAAGATTTGTTTATACCATCATACGCCAGGACACGATACCAAGACTTGTTGTGCCCTCAAGGCAGTTGTTCACTGCTATATGGAGAAAGACACTCTTCTCTTTGAGGACACTCTTGACCGACCCTCAACACCTTCCCATCCAACCTCTTCAACCATATCAACATCTCACCAACAGGCCATAACCCCTTCTTCACCTACTATCTTTGAAATCAATGCTATTCATATAACTACTAGGTCACAAAAGGACAAGGCAAAAGAAAAAGATGCTATTCCTTGGACCTATCCTTTTGTCGAGGCACCTCAACCACCAAAACCCAATATTTCCATCTTAGGTGCGTCTCAACCCCTTTCTTCAGAGGCAATCAAAGAATCTATGATAAAACAACTTCACCAAACGCCTGTGAAGATGACCCTATATGACCTTATCCAAAGCTCCCCCCAGCATCGCCAGGCTCTAATCAAAGCCCTACAGGCAGTGGAAGTCCAACCTGAAGACCCTCAACCACTAACTGCCCTAGTCCATTCTTTATCTCCTATCGCCTCTATCACTTTTAGTGATTCTGAAATTCCTACCTCTACCTTGGAAGATCAGGACGCTGCTCTTTTCATCACAGCCTATGTTGATCGAACCCGTATTAAATGAGTTATGATCGATGGGGGCACCAGCATTAATATCATTTCCACCCACGCCTTTGATCAATTGGCTCTTCCCAAGAATTGTGTATCGAAAACCGATGCAATCCTTAGATCCTTTAATGACACCACCGCTAACACTATTGGCACTGTTGTCCTCCATATCCGCGTTGGTCCACACACAATCCTGGAGCTCTTCTACATCATTGAGGGAGAATTCCAATATAACATGCTATTAGGGCAACCTTGGATCCGTGCCATGGCTTGTGTCCCTTCAACACTTCACCGTTGTGTCAAATTTGAACACGACAAACAAGTCCATGTCATTCCTGCCGACCCATCCCCTTTTAAGACTTGTAACACAACCTATCACCCAAATGACGTTCTTATCCCTCTCAAGGCATCAACCCAAACATCGTCTCCATCCACAGAAGCGTCAACTAGTACACAAATAGCGGTTGCCACCACATCATCTTCTCAATTAACAACCAAGGACCCCATGGACGATATCTTCCAAAGACTTTCACTGGGGGAATATCGCCTACTTACTCTAGACATGTTCCAGACTCCTCAAGAGTATGGACAGCTTCATCAAAACCCAAGCTATGACTGTCGGATCGGAATGGTCATTCCTTATGGTCCTCCTAGCCTTCAAACCAATCTCGTCTATGGGGGGCTGGATCAAGCTCCTACTGAATCAAATCCTTCTTCCTCACCTCAAATATTCACATCCGATTTCTCCTTTCTTAGCAACCCCACCTTTGCACATACCTACCTTTATAGGTGTGCATGGAAGGGTTTTGGCTTTGGGCGTTACGAACAAGGCTCCCATCGGCCTATCGAACCACCCAATGACGATAATGCAAAGAAAAGGTATGGACTGGGTTTCCAAGAACCCACTGAGGCTTCCACAAACCTTTGCCCCGAACCAACCATCAACCAAACTCTTCCATACTTGCCTATTCTTCCATCCTCACCTACGGAGTTGGTGGTTTCCATCCCTCCTAGTTTTTTTTTGCATAAACACCATCCGCTTGGAACCCCTAACCTATCAGCTCAACGGGGTTCCCAAGTCTCTCCCTCTCATTTATCCTAGCATGATAGACGATGAATCAGCAACCATCAACACAGTCCACTGCATAGACGACGACGCCATTCTTACCTATATGGGTGCCGATGATTCTTTCATTCAGCGCTCCCTCCCCTCTAAAACACAAGTTATGTTAAATGAATCAACCATTGACATTAACCTTTCATCTTTTGATGTTCCTCATATCTTAAAGATTGGTCAGTCTTTAGACACCCAGGAGCAGATCGACTATACCACATTTCTCTCAGACAATCACAAAGCCTTTGCCTAGACCTACGTTGACATGCCTGGCATCGACCCTAACATTGCCACTCATAACATTGTCACAAACCCAGAGGCTAAGCCTGTTAGGCAAAAGCTTCACAAAATGCATCCTCGTGTTGCACTTCTTGTCAAAGAAGAGCTTCAGCGCCTTCTTTCTGTCTCCTTCATCCAACCCATCGATTATCCGCAGTGGGTCTCTAACATCATTCCTGTCACCAAGGTGACTGGGGGGATCTGGATCTGCACAGACTATCGTGATCTTAACCTAGCTTGTCCCAAGGACGACTTTCATCTTCCAAACATTGACCAACTTGTTGATCTTACGGCTGGCCATGAGATGTTATCACTCATGGATGGATTTTCAGGATATAACCAAATCTTGATTGCACCAGAAGATCAGCACAAAACCACCTTCATTACACCATGGGGAACTTTTTGCTATCGAGTCATGCCTTTTGGTCTAAAAAATGTAGGCACCACATATCAGCATGCCATGACTTACATCTTTCACGATCTCCTCCATAAAATCATGGAGGACTATGTAGATGACCTGCTTGGCAAGTCTAAGCTTCGTCGTGACCATTTGACTATCCTCAAAATCATCTTCTCTCACCTTCTTCAGTACCAGGTCCGTCTTAACCCCAAGAAATGTGTCTTTGGGGTCCTCTCAGGAAAGCTCCTGGGATTCATTGTCTCTTTTCGTGGCATTGAGACAGATCCTGCCAAAATTTGTGCTATCCTCGAAATGCCACCTCCAACTAATCTCAAGCAACTTCGCAGTCTACAAGGAAAGCTCCAATCCATCCGCCGCTTCATTTCGCAGCTTTCTGACCGTTGCCAACCCTTTCATCACCTCCTCAAGAAGGACGTCTCCTTTAAATGGGATAAAGATTGCCAAGAGGCTTTTAAAGCCCTCAAATGCTATTTGGTTTCTCCACTAGTCCTTATTCCACCAAAAGACGACCAACCCTTCTACCTCTACATCTCAGCAACCAATCATTCGTTAGGTGCCATGATCGCGCATCGAGACAAGCAACACCGTGAGCAAGCAGTCTATTACATAAGCCGAACACTTATCGACTATGAAACTCAGTATACTCATATCGAGAAACTCTGTTTGGCATTAGTCTTTGCCACTACCAAGCTCCGTCACTATCTTCTCAATCACAAAACCTTTGTCGTCACCCACACTGATCCCCTTAAATACATGCATTCTAAACCATATCAAAACCAGCGTATGGCTCGTTGGCTCATGCTTCTTTCTGAATTTGACTTAGAATTTGTCCAGCAAAAATCTATAAAAGGGCAAACAATCACTGACCAACTAGCGGATGCCCCTCTTCCCGACAATCAACCTTCTCAGTGCGAGTTTCCTGATGAATCTATTGCCACTCTCTCGACTGATGACACATTTTACCAAATGACGATGTTTTTTGACGGCTCTAAATGTCAACTCGGTGGGGGTACGGGGGTCATCCTTATTCCCCATGAAGGTGAACCCATGCCCTTGTCTTTTAAACTCGACTTTGAATGTACCAATAATATGGCCGAATACGAAGCCTTAATTTTGGGACTTCAAACTGCCCTTTCTTTAAACATCAAGTCCATCAACATCTTCGGTGACTCACAACTTGTTGTCAATCAAATCAATGTTTCATATCTTTGTAAAAATGAAATTTTACAAAGGTACAAGCACCGTATTGACACTCTTCTAGCATCTTTCGACCATCACTTATTGCAGACTGTTCCTCGATCGACGAATAAGTTTGCTGACACCATGGCTTCCCTCGCCTCGCATATTCCTTCTTCATCATCATCCTCATCAAGAATTTATGTCATGGTACATCGTGTGCCATTGCCTTCATACATTTCCACTGACATCAATCTCCTCCACACAATAGACTCTAGTTCACAAGATGTATGGTATAAACAACTTGAGGACTACTTGGCTCATTCTATCATTCCTCCCAACCTCTCTAGCAATGCACGACAGGCTTTCATCAAGTGCACCGCTTGCTATACCATGCTAGGGGGCCTTCTCTATAAAAGAGGTTTTGACGGCCTTCTTCTTCGCTGTTTAAACTCCACTGAAGCTTCTCATGTCGTTAAACAAGACCATGACGGGATTTGTGGTGGACACTTCAGTGGTAACTCAGTTGCCAAGCGCATCCTTCGCCTGGGTTATTATTGGCCCACTCTTCATCAAGACTGTAGTGATTATGTTCGGCGTTGCATCAAGTGTCAGCAGCATGCTAACTTGCTTCATCTCCCCAGTCATGCCTTATAAGTCACTCAAGATTTCTGGCCTTTTTCACAATGGGGCTTAGATCTCATCGACGAGATTAACCCTCATTCGTCTCTTCGTCATCAGTCCATCATCACTGCCACCGAGTATTTCACTAAATGGGTGGAAGCTATTCCTCTTGTCTCCACAAAAGTCGACAAGATTGTTGACTTCATCAACACCCACATCATCTATCGTTTCGGTGTACCTCACAAAATCATCACCGACAATGGCAAGTCCTTTAAAAATAAGACCATCTAAAAACTCTGCAACTCATTTCGCATCAAACTCAGCTTTTCTTCGCCTTACTACCCACAAGCAAATGGGCAAGCCGAGGCTTCTAACAAAATCCTAACTAAAATTCTAATGAAGGTGGTCAACGACATTGGAAGGGATTGGCACGTTCAAATACCCTTCGCTTTGTGGGCCTACTGCACTAGCATCCGAACCTATACGGGTGCTACCCCTTTTTCTCTAGTGTACAGATCAGAGATTGTCTTACCTCTCAAAGTACAGATCCCGTCTCTTCGCATTTCACTCCATGACATTCTTTCTAATGATGACTTTCATCAAGATCGATTATCTCAACTTGAGTTACTCGACGAGCGTCGTCTCGCTGCCCTCAATCATCTCCATGTCTATCAAAATCGCATCAAACGCGCCTATAATAAAACTCTGAGAGAACGGGATTTCAATATCGAAGACCTCGTCCTCAAAGAGAACCAACATGTGACCAATATGGAACGGAGTAAACGAGGCAAATTTGCTCCTAATTGGCTCAGACCTTATATCATCATGCACAAGTATGGATCAGGGACTTATCGTCTGTCTTCTCTTGAAGGCCGACCAGAACCTGAGCCTCTTAATGCTTTACATCTGTGACCATTCTACTGTTAGTCGAGTACTCGTCCACTTGACATTTAACTTGAGCTCGTCCCTTGAGCAACCCTTGTCCTTTTAATCCTCAATCCATTCCACCCTTTTTCCCTTAACAAAATCCTCTACAACCCTTTTATGATGTACGGATGCTTCGTCTTAATAAAAGGGAGCCCTTGACCTTCTATAAGTCTTGTCCATGACTCAATATTCTGTCAAAACTAAATCAAGATGTCAAAATATCCAAGGTCACAAAACCAAATCAAAAAGCAAACTGCTCCCTTGAAGGACAGTTGTAATATCATTGTTGTAGCTAATAGACTGATCCCTTGAAGGATAACTATTCAAAAGCCCTTAAATCTATAAAGCAAAGTATAGACCACTCCCTCGAAGGATGGCTATGACTAAATCTTGCTACAAACAACACTTTCTTAGAAGCTTCCCGCATCGATCAGCTTCACAAATGACCACCAAACAAGTGACATCTTTATGTGGACTTCCCGCATTGATCAATCCGCTCTCAAAAAAAAAAAAAAAAACCGGGTCATGGACTTGACTTGTAGTTGTCTCAGGGTCTCCTATAAAAAGGGGCAAAGTTATTCATACTCTAAAAATGGGTTACCCTTTTCCTCCTATCATATCACCTACTCAAGGGACTTCGAGCTCACTTTAATGTCAAAAGTGATTCGATTACCGCTCTAACATAACTATTGTCAATGATGCAACGCATAAATGGGGCTCTTGGTTCTAACCCCTGTCCATGTTGTCATTTTGGTCCTTGTCAATAAAAGGGCGCTTATGTCTTTAACTTTCTACCTACACTTTAGTCACGTTTAACCACATCATTTGTCAAAATGACTCAATCTGATTCTTTTCAAACCACTCACATAACCTACTTATTCTGGTTTCCATAGACATCAATACACATGGAAACTATCAACCACACAATTTATGTCAAGCATAAACCATTACTTGCTGAAACATAAATCGACCTGCAATTCATTTTTAACAAACATCCATCATGAATATGGATAGTTGCTAGAGATGAAAAACCTCGACCAATGTTACAGCTTACACCATTTGGAAAAGGCTGTAGCATCATCTTCTTTTTATCATTTCAAGCATGTACCCTCAGACAAGTGGGAAATGCTATATCTTTATCATGACCAAAATCAACCACTTTGATTTTTTTTCCTCCCTTCTTGGGAGAACTACATTGGCCTGAGGCTCTAACGACAGGGGGTATGTAGGCAGCACTCAATTGACATGGGGTCTTCTGGGGTTAGCTCGGCCATTCTCTTCGTCACTTTCTTCCATCTCATTCTCTTCGTCACTTTCTTCCATCTCCTTCTCTCGTCACCTGCCAATCACATCACAACCAATCACATATTTTCATAATCTTTAGCATAATCATTTTCATCATTTACATTATAATCATTAATCACAAACACATTATCATCATCACACAATTAAGCATTCACATCATATAATCCGCAAGTCATAACATAAATATCACTATCACATAATCCTTATGCATCATCATCTAATCTAAAAGTCATGACCATTCTCATCATTAGCATTATCATAACGCATCATTATATTAATCATCATCATTATAATCATTGACCATAACATTAATCATCATCACATTTAATCATCATAACATTATAATCATAAACATAATATCAAAACATGCATCATCATCATAATAAAAAATGCTCAATACATTAAACATTAAACAACATCCATAACACATCAATGATCCAAAACCATCATCATATATATATCAAAATCTTTTATACAATGACACAATCTGTCTCTGTCTCTCTCTCTCAACAAAATATAATACATATCGCATCAACGGCTCGCAGGCTGGTATATACATCAAAAATAAATCTCAAAGTCTGCCCTCAAGGCTGTGGCTGTGGTGGTGGTGGCAGTGGCCGAGAAGATGCTGTATCCTCTCCCCCCTCTGATTTGTGCCGTCTGTGAGACCCAAAAGCCGTCGCTCGAGATATAGACCGCTGTCGACTCTGCTCTGCCCTCATCTCTGAGTATCGCTATATCTGAGGAAAACCCCTGATGGCCCTCTCATAATACGCGATCTCATCCAACGCATCACTGTATCTAACTAGAGATACAGTCTGCAGTGGACCCATCTGCCCTGCTGCTGTGCCCTGTAATGACCCCTGTGGTTGTGGCTGACTGAGCTGCACCGATGCCGACTGTCCTAGCCCCTGTGAAAATGCTGGCTGCTGTGAGGGCTGCTGCATCGAACCCTGACCTCTCAAAACCTATCCTACCACTGCCTGTGCCTGGGCTACAGTGAGATGTCCCTGTAGTAGTATGACCTGATCCATCAACACTGTCACTCGACTCGTCATCTCTGTCAGCTGCCCTGTAACCCCTGCCAGCTGTCCCTACAAAACTGTGACCTGGGCCTGTGTCGCATCCCTCTCCTGTCGCGCAGTGTCCCTCTCCTCGTGGGCTGTATCCCACTCCCTGGTAATGACCTGTGGATCTGGTTGCGGTCCTACCTGCAAACCTGTGTACTGCCCTACCCACCACACCGTGTAGGCCTCTGTATAACCTGGGTCAGCCACCCCAGGTCCTGCCGACAACTCCTCAAAATTTGGGTCCTCTGTCTCCTTTGGTAGTGGGAGCAGCACCTCAATGTCATCCCATCTATATAATGGGAATGCGGGAGGTACGTCCTGTAGTAGCCCGTACTGGCACCGCACTCTCTCTGCTGGCACTCTCTCGAGCTCATCGGCTCGCCTGCCCCTAACCCATCTCAGGTTTTACACTCCAACCAGCTGCTCTCCCTGGTCTCTGAATGCTGGATAAACCAAGTATGGTCTCCAGATAATGTCTGCAAGAATTAGGGCCTCCAGTACCCCTCTGTAGTGGTCAATGTCTCTGACCACTCCGTTTACCCGCGTCTGTGCCATCACCTCGCGCCACCGCCTGAATTTGACCCTGAAGCCAGCCAAAATTGCCACTGGGAGGCCAAGAGGATGGGTAACTACTATATGCTCATAGGCCCAACAATGTAGCAGGTGGCCTACGCATAAGCTGTATCATCGCTGCCGACTGATACCCCACAACTCTCTATACACCTGGGCCAAAAACACTGGTGCCCAGGCGAACACTATCTGCTGCTCTAACATCTCTAGCAAAACTCTGGTCATAGCGACCAGAAACCTGCCGCCCTATACATCTGGCAACGCGTATACCGTGATGCCTATCATCATCAGCACTGCTAGCTGATGTGCGTCCTCATCTGCAGCGTACAAAGGCTCATACGCAAAGCTCACTAAATGGTAGCTCATCTCCGTGACGTGCTCTCCAAACAGCGTAACCATATGAATATTTTGCACCTCTCTCGAGCACGCATATAGGTCTACTCCGTGTACTGGAAGCCAAAAAATCTGGTACACGTCCTCGACTGTGACCGTCATCTCTCCCATAGGCAAGTGAAAGGTGTTGGTGGAATGATCCCACCGCTCGATCAACGCTACCATCAAGCTCAAATCTCTCACCACTCTGCAGTAGCGTCGCAGCCTGCCGAGTCCAACTACACTCATCTGCGCCCACTCCTCAACTGTCACTCCTCCGCGCATCTACATCAACAATGTCAGGAGGCGATCTCGCAACATCAAGGTCAGTCTCGCCTACATCCACCCAAGTCAATCTCATGTTAAAAACTTTCCCTATTTCATTATCTATGCCTAACCCAACACCCGAGAAGCCCTTGGCGTAGCTTCGACCCCTCCACTTAAACATTTTTTTCATTCCTCTTTTGACCAGGCAGCCAACCGACATCGGTTAGCGTGTCAGCAACGGCACTCACCTAACTGACGTCGGTCACTTAGTGACCGACATCATCAGGTTAGCGATCGACGCCGATCGCTGGTCAGCCGACGCCGACGAACCCGCTGACGTCGATGACTGGTTCGGCCCTAGGGCCGAACGGGGTGAGCCCTAAAAATTAGGGCTTCCCTATTTTTAACCCCTACACCCCCCAAAACCCTCTAAAAGACTCCTAATCTCTCCTAGATCTATTCCCCACCCTCCTAGCTACCCTCCCCCCTCATTTTGTGCCCTTATCAACAAAAAATTCAAAACATAAACACAAACAAAAACTTAACTAACTAGGGCTTAGAGACCCTCCTACCTCATCTCGGCGTCGCCGACGTGGTGGCACAATGGGTGTCACTGGTGGTGGACCTCCCACAGGTCCTCTACTGCCCTCTGCCATCACTTTTGCCTCTAACTCCTGCTGGCCCACCGCTGATTCTTCAGCCTCCAATCACTCTTCAACTCGATCCCTCTCTCCACCAATGCCTATCTGCCACCTCACCACTTCTCCAATCAACTCTGGGTCACTTTCAATCACTTGAATCCAGAGCACTTTTTTCTCTCAATCAAATAATCACAATGACTTTTGGTGGGCCGCCAATCTGGTTTTGTCAGATTTGGCAGGCCACCGACGTCGACATCTGCGTGCCCTAATCCACCGACGTCGGTCGACATCTACCGACATCGGCTGTTTTTAGATACCGACGTCGGTGTTTGTCACCAACGTCGATGTCCTTCGAACCTCCTTTTTTCTCTGTTGCCCCAAAATCATGCCCCCAATTAGTCAGTCCTCCAGACCACGTCATTTTGGCCCCCTGGGGCCCACTTGAGATCACTTTTGCCTCCATCCATCGACCACCAGACCTTGGAGATCATGACCATCTCCTTTAACCGTGACTACTTCCAAAGCATTTTTGCCTTGGTTGTTTTTGCATGTATGCTACCTCATGATTGGTTAGCAAAATTGTGCGCACACTTTTGACCTTCACAAGTATAGAATCGTGAGCAAGTTGATCCCCACTACTTGTGACATTTTCGTGTTTTTAGGAGCACTTCCTAAACCTGGGATACCTGGAACACGACGACCATTGGAGCTTCAACTTAGATTGAATAACCCAATCAGCAGATGACTAAATGTTGGGGCCCGATTATTTCAATTTTGGCACTCCTTGACCCTCGACCTGCGACAATTTGACCTGACCATCCTCGTGAAGTGGTGTACGTGCAATCACAACTTTTACAGTGTTCTCACTTTATCTTCCCCCTTTTCATCCACTCTCTGTCAAATCAGCACCCGATTCCAGGTTCCCTTCACTCGTCTACTGCTTTGAGGGGGGATACCTCATCCATAATCGGGGCAACCAACCCTCGCCTATTTTTGTCTTGCAGTTCACTTGAACAACCAACAAGATGAAATCAACCTTATCCCATACCTGGGGCAACCGACTCCTATTTTTGTCTTGCAGTTCATTTAGAGCAACCAACAAGACAAAAAGGGGCAAATGTAGACACCTAAATAGTGTCTAACCCTTGGTCACCTTCCCTCTTGGTCCATTCCTAACCCATTCCTAAAACATGCAATTACTAATTTAAAATAATAAACTTATTTTGAATTAACCCCCCCTCCTTGGACACATCACCCATGACACCTCACCTACGACACCTCGCCTTGGACTAATTCCCATCCTATGACTCACCCAGGACCTATTCTTACTTCTCTCTAACCGCCTAACCAACTCTCGTGCGTATTTAGCCCAACCTTTGACATTATCCAATGGATAGTGCACTTGGCGGATGAAAAACGGGCTTGGTGGCTCTTTTTGCCCTTTCTAAACCCGCCGACGTCGGTCAAATGTCGGCCGACGCCGACGGAATCACCGACGTTAGTTATACTTAACCAAATTTTTTGACCCTTTGACGATCTCAATCACAAATCGGCTAATATCTGAGGCTAATCAAGACTCTCGAATCTTCTTCTGGCGAAACAAAGTTCTCGTGCTTTTGCTTTTTAGTGTTCTGGGCTTCTTGGTGTTCTTGCAGGGATCAACATTCTTGGCAGCACTTTCTAGGCACTAAGGTCTTGCATCACACATTCTGCACAGGGACTGCACGATATCTCCATCACCAGCGATAACTGAAACACAGCTTCTGCACCTTTGCCAATTCATATCACAGCTAAGTATTGGTACTTTTTTCATTTTAATATCATTTCAAATATATTAGTATTCTGTCTTCTGTCTGTTCCAAGCATCCTTGACCCAACCTTCCCTATTCTTCCCGGAGAGGCTGAAAAGCCTTCTCTCACCCCTTATTCCTTTTTCTTTGCCTCTGACACTCCCCTAGTCTCTCTTTAGGCAACACCCTCTGTCCAATTAACCCAGCATAAGTTATCAGAGACATACAGACCATCTTAAGACCCATCTAATCAACCTGACTAAATTGCTTTACGGAAAGGCCGAAAGGTCTTTTTCCTATTTCTCACTCCTTTTCTTGACAAGATTCTCAGTCCCTTAGATCCTAAATAGTCCCTCTAAATCCCTCATAGACCCTCAGACCCTCAGACGAGACCAAATCCATTCTGTAGACCAGAAACTAGTCCTGTAATCTGTCCCTGGCCAATTGCCCTGACCGACCTCGTCCACTTCCCCTACCGACGTCGACAGTCTAACCGTCGTCGGCGACCACCCTGACCGACGCCGGCAATATCACCGACGTCGGCGACTGTGTTTAGCAGATTGCAGCTTATCAGGTACACATTTGTTTTTTAGTCTTTTCTTTTCACATCTTTCATTATTTCTCTTTTCTGCCTCTGTCATATTCTGTCTTAAACAGTGGATTGTCATCCTCCAAGAAGCCTTAGCGCTTCTAGGACCAAGCTTTTGCTTGGCAATCCACCCTCTTATCAACTAACATTATTCATGTTTTTAGTGTCTATCTCTTTCAGGTGTCATTCCTCCACAGCAAAAGAGGAGTTCTCACAACGTCTGGATTACGGTGCGCAGACTATATCCAGGTACATACAAGCCTTGACCATTCCTTTTAGTTTCTCATTTTCTCTCCTTTGAATGTGAAAGCGAAATTGCATAGAAACACATAGACCTAATTTAAGCTGCCATAAACGATGATGCCTTGAATTCCCCATTTTCATTTAAACACAAAAATGTCTAGTAGAGGACAATAGTGGTAGACGTTCTTCTCCCACTTTGGATGATCATGTCCCTTTTTAGTGTCAGTGCCATTTTTAGTGCACTTGCAAGGTTAGTTCTTGTTTGTCAATGACAATTGTTTATTAATTTTATGTAATTAGATCTTAGATAAAAATAATTAATTTTATCATTTTATTCATAGTTAGTTTTCTTTAATTCAATTATGCTATCAAATTCAATTTTTTATTTTCATTTTACTTGTCACAAATTGATTTAAAATATTTTATTCAATTTATCTTAATTAAAATTAATTCACTTATTAATTCAAATTTTAATAAAACATTACCTTTTTTTTAAATTTAAACTTCATTTATTTTTAAAAAAAGGTCAACTATGCCAAACTATCTTACAGGGCATAAAGTCCTACCAAACCTAATCCAACAACATGAACTTCCTTAATCCACAACCATTACAATTTAGCAATTAGAGATATTTTTTTGAAAAAACGAAGATCTTAATCCTAACCTTTCCATGGATTGTGGCAAAGTAATAGCATCCAATTGAACAAGGTACCATTTGTGAGCATTCTAGCTTCCTTCTTTTAATAAAATAAGTTGTTGAACTTTGTTAATGTGTTTAAGGCTAGATTTGGGGGCCAAAGCTAACTTGAAAAGAAGTACTGGTATAACTTGTAACAGTGATTCAAACAACACCAACTTCTCAACTTTTGATAGTCATGTGTTTGTCCATATGCGAAAACATTGTTCCAATCCACATCCATATGTATGTAGGTTTTCCTAAATAATACTTTACAAGCTTGAATTATTAATAGACATACTTGATGTCATCATAAATATTCATAAATCTAATGAGATGTAGAGAGATTCTTAAATTGTATCTCTTCTTAAGATAAATGAGTCATCCACAAATTGGAGACGAGAAAAAGGTTATATATTGTTGATACAATGTATTTCTTCAATTATGTGTAATTTTCTATATTAATGAAACAATATATCTAACCTTTTGATGGCCAATATGAAGTGGAAAGGGGATAAACGGTCCTTTTAATTTATTTAAAAATTAATATATATTTTAAATATATTTATTTAAAAAATATTGAAAGATATAAAATTTAAAGTATTTGTGTTGGAATTATTACATATTAATTAATGATTGTATTTTTTTTTTAAATTCCACTAATTAATGATAGATGGTTTCAATCTAGTTACACCATTATATTGATTTGAAAAATTATTTTTATAGAAAAATATGTTCTAAACTTAATGTCCAAGATATTATAATTTTTTGAACCACTATTCTAAATAAGAAGAAAAGTTTTAATATGATAGTTAAATAGATGTCAAATTTAAGGTCAAAATTATCATGTGACGATTAAATTAATGTCAAATTGAAGATCGCCATTAATTACATAGATAGGCATTTTACCAATTAGTAGTGGGTGAAGCGTAATATACCAAGTTGTTCACAATTATGTTTAACTTTAAATTTGACTTCGTTTAATTATCGTTTAAGTTTTTTTTCTTTTCTTGTAGAAGTCAATTGAAAAATCATAATATGTTACCCATCTGATAGAGTTTGGAGTCCATTTTTTAAAATTTTAAATACTTTTTGGTGCTCAACTAAGTGTTGTAACTAAATTGATACTATTTATCACCAGTAAATGGAAAATCAACAATTTTTTTTAAAAAAAAATAATAATTCGAAAAATCTAAAATAAAAATCTTGAGATTAATATCTCTCAACATATTTCATATAGATATATTTAAAATATCTATATTATTTTTCCAATAAAAGAAAATCTATATTATTATTTACATATAAATAAAAAAGTTCTTCTTCAATTTAAAAAACTAGCACATACTTAATATTATAAGATTTTATCGAAATTATCAAAAAATTAATTTTTTTTTTTTTTTTTAATGAAATAGAGCTTATATTATTAATATAAATATATCAATGTACAAGATTATTCACAAAAAAATGTAAAGTGATAGAAGTCACGTCCCAAAGACAATCAAGGCCAATCCTGAGAATAGAAGGCACAAGACCACACAAACAACAATCCAACTAGGCCTAGTCTAGAGGAAGCCCAACAAGCAAAAAACAATATTCAATTCTAGAAAAATATTGGGTTACTAAACCTCACAACTAGGGCACGATCTTTTTTACCCTTTTTCTTATGCACCAATCATGTTTATATAAAAAAAAGTGTAATGATCAGAGACGATGGTCGAAAAAACCCTAACAAAGAAGTTATGGTGACATTCAGCTAGAGCATGACCTTCTACTGTGCGACACTCCACACCTACCTGTCCTATTTAAGTGCAATAATGGCACCAAGTTTCCTTGCAAGTTCAACGAAACAGGGGTTTGATTTGTCTTGCAAAGACGCTACATGCCTCAAGGACCCTCCATCTTTAGCATCCATTATTTTTTTCAACAACTCATACATTGTAGAGAAGATGGATGTGACCCTAGTTGTTAAGATCTCTCTCCCAGAGGTAACAAAGTTAATTTCTACATTTAAAGAGTTTACAGTTATTTGTAGGTTCAATAGCTTTTGGGCTTGATCAAAGGAGTTGCTTCATTGGATCCATTCCCCCTGGACCAATGATTGTGAGGTCCGGTTATGTTCTAAAGAGTTTTTCATAATCCAATTTTATTCAAATATTGATTATCATAGGGTTTTTACAGACGTTCCTTGGTTCTCAGAGAAAGTTGGACTCTCTCTTACTTCTTTGATTTTTTGATTTTAATCCCACAACTATAATAATATCTAAAATACCAATATAAGTTTGACTCCCAAATCTACCCGTTCCACTTTGACACCCCTTAATTTACGAAACTATTGACAACACATCCAAAAAATGCATTAAAAAAATTAGTATGTTCAAAATAAATTCTTTAAAAAATTTATTTAGTCAAAGATTTCAAACCACATCCCATCGTTTGAAAACAAAACAAAAAACAAACTTACCAAAATAGCTATTTTCAACCCTGCACACTGTCCCCCACAATTTGCATTAATTATAAGTTAGAACGAACTTTACTTTTTCCTGTTTTTTTTTCCTACCCTTCCCCTGAAATTTAGACCTCGTTTATAACACCCTATAAAAGTCAACTATGCCTAGCTGTCTCGCACACCATCGGATCCTACCCAACCTCATCCGACGGCCCACATTAAAGTTTGACTACAATCTCCTCGCGGGTCCCACCACGTCGCTGTCGCCGTCATTATTGTCGTTGTAAATGTCCACTTGAACAACTACCGCCTACTGCCGGTCGCACTCCACGACGCCGGTGGCGGGTGACTTCCTTGCGAGCAGGTCAAGACCTCTGACTTTCTGTTAATATAAATAATAATTACGACCCGTCCAGTGGACCCCATCTTGCAGTTTTATTCCACGTGGCAGCGACCCATTAGGCATGCAGTTTGACCGAGGAGCAGTGACAGCGACAGCTAGGTCATCGGACGCGTGAGAAAATTAAAGAAAATCGAATTTGCGTTAGAAAGATCCGGCGTTTGACCAAAGCAAAGCCAACTTATAAAATGTGGGATAATGAAATTGTTTACCTTAAGTAACCCCTATCTTTTGCCTAATTTGAATGAGGGTGCCTCATCCGTTTTCTTTAGGTAACACCCCCCTCCCTGCCTTTTTTGTTTAAAGGAGAAAGGAGGACTTGGGTATCATTCTCCAGTCCCAGGGCTTTCCACCGAGCCTTTAAGCTTCCAGATCCATGCACGATTGGAGTAACAAAGCCTTGTAGAAGACTTTAGTCCTTTCTGAGGCGTTTGGTTTCTGGGCTCCTCTTGGTGTCATTTATTCCTCCTCCATGGCGGTTCAGATGCTGCTGGACTACAGCAGCGGCAGTAATAGTTTTGCAAGGATGGACAAGGATGAAGATGTGAGGGAGGCTGCATCTGCAGGAATGGAGAGCATGGAAAGGCTCATCAGGCTTCTATCACAGCAATCACAGCAACAATATAGTAGTGCTACCAGCAGTAGTACTTTTGAAAGTAGCAGGAGTTCTTGCAATAATCAGATGGACATGGATTGCAGCAAGGTTGCAGATGTTGCAGTCAACAAGTTCAAGAAGGTGGTGTCTTTGCTCAGCCGGACTGGGCATGCCAGGTTCAGGAGAGGCCATAATGTGAATGGTTCTCAAATATCGACTTCATTCTTCTCTTCTGAAGCCTCAATGGGGGAACCCAATAAAAGGTTATATAACTCAAATGCTTCTACCAGTCACAACGACAATTCTAGGCCTAAAAATGGGAGCGAAAATGCTTATAGCAATATTAGTACCCCTAACAACGATACCCTCTTCTACCCTACTCCCAACCCAATACAGATTGTTAGGCCGCAGGCACAACCTCAACCTCAGCCTCTTACCAAGCCTCAGCCTCAGCCTCAGCCTCAACCTCAACCTCTTACCAAACCTCAGCCTAGGCCTCTGTCAAAGCCTCAGTCTCAGCCTCAGCCTCAGTTTCAGTCTCTTGCCTTCCCTGCTGTGCAGAGGAGTTTTATGAATCCTGTTAGCCCAGGTTTCATTATGGATTCAAGCAAGCCTGTACCAACAGCAGCAGTAGATTTATATGGGCAGAAGAAAGAGTGCTTCAATTCTTCTCCTTCTCTCTCAGCTGCAAATTCTTTTATGTCATCCATCACTGGGGACGGAAGCGTTGTTTCTACCGATAGACCACCTTCTTCTTCTGTTCCCGTTCCATCTGTGCTTCTCAGCAGTGGCAAGCCTCCCTTGTCTCAATCCAAGAAGAGATGCCATGGCAAATCTGATGATGCTTCCAATGGAAGCAAATCCTGTGGACCTACTGGAAGATGTCATTGCTCAAAGCGCAGGTAGCTTATCCTTCTGGATCTGAATATATTTTTGTTTTTGATTTCACTTGAATTGCGTTTGAGATCATTTTTCTGATTCCATGTTTATGTTTTACATTCATATTGTGAACCATAGGTTTGGGTTTTTTAAGGATTTGTGATCCTGTAATGGGTTTCTAGATCCATGGTTGAGTCTTAGCTTCCCACTTTGGTCACACCATAGGATTTACTGGGCTGTTGTTTTTCTGTTATAAATTCATTTTTCTGTTTTATTCTATTCTCAGTGCACATAATGGGGATTAATGGTTTTGTAAAGTCGTTATGCAAGTACAGCCACTGACCGAAAATCAGGTTTCTGTCCTCTGAAATTGTGGTGTTTCGTTTTTAGTTCCTATGCTTTTCTGTTCTTTATTCACTGCCATGCTCTCTTCTTTCTTGATGCCCTTATTGACCTGTTTTCTGATTTCCTCAACTCATTTAAAATGTTTTTCTAACCATAGGTGTGTTTGTCCTCTGGCCTCATGGTGCTTCTGTGCCATGACTACAGTGCTTTTTTCAATTCATTCTTGATCTTTGTATTTGTATTAGTAAACATGGGTTTGATTTTCCTTCTCATTGGTGATCCAAAAGTATTTGAGAGCAAAAAGTTGATTTCTGTTGCAATTTGGGGTTTTCAGGAAATCTAGGGTGAAAAGAACCATAAGAGTGCCTGCAATCAGCATCAAGATGGCGGATATTCCACCAGATGAATTCTCCTGGAGAAAATATGGGCAGAAACCCATTAAGGGTTCCCCACATCCAAGGTATGCTTAATGTACATCAATAAGGATTGTTGGCTTTCTATTTTTTTTCCGCAAGTGTAGCTTTATTTTTGGCATTGGTATTTTAGGTACGAGACATTTTTTTCCTACAGTGTGATATTTATACTTTTTTTTTCTTTTCTCAGAGGATACTACAAGTGCAGCAGTATGAGGGGTTGTCCTGCAAGAAAGCATGTAGAACGAGCTTTTGACGATTCATCCATGTTAATTGTGACCTATGAAGGCGAGCATAATCATTCTCAGTCCATGTGTGAAAGTACAGGCCTGGTTGTAAATCCTTAGAGGTCTTTTCTGGATCGATCGGTTGCATGTATAAAGAAAAAATGGCAAATCGTGGCCAACATCTGTGCAGAGAACCATTGTCTTGAGAATATCCTGAAAATCCTGCATAGGGAAAACAGCCAACTGATATGGATAATGTTAAACACCTTTTATAATAACCTCCATTGAGGTCTTTTTTGGATCTATTGGCCACAGATGCACATAATAGATCTTGTGATTGGCATCTCCAAGATGTTTAAATTTTTCTTTACTAGCTGTGACAATCTTTGAAACTTCAACCTTTAATTCAGTGTAAGAATTGAGAGACTTCTGAATTGAAGAATCTTTGTATTAAATTGCTGATCAAAGCCACAATACTATAGAATCGTCGTTTTCTTGTTCTCCACTATGAGTTTTGTGAGTTTGAAAATCTTTGTTAAGAATGAAACACAAAGGTTGACTGTCCAGTCTTAACTTCCGATGATTTAACAGAGGTTTTGAGTTTCTCTTCCTTGCATCGGCTTTTGATTTTTCCTGTTTGTGGTGCATAGATTAAAAGATCATAAATCTTCAATTATGAGTGAATTACCCTCTTGGCCATGGGGCTCATAATCAATTGTGCCCACTAATCTCTAGATGTTTGATTATTAACAGTGCAATGAATGAAAATGATGATTCTAAAGTTGTAGAAACAATTCTAGGACCCATTGAAGAGGCTCTAATTAGATGCAGGTAGTAAGGTATGTATGTGAAAATATCTGACTGACTGGGATTTGATAGAGGGGAATAAAAGAAGTATTAAAACTGGATTTGTCTTTGGGATTATGAAGTTATAAAGAAATGGAATAAGTAACAACTAATTTTCAGATTATGAATCCAATAGAGGAATGGGAGTACTTAATCCAATAGAGGAATGGGAGAAGTACTTGAACAGGTTTTGGTTTTTGAATTATGAAGACAGAAATGAATGGGAGATTTACTTTAACAGGTTTTGCTTTTTGAATCATGAAGACAGAAATGAGAATTGAATGTGTAAACATAACCATCTCCAATATTTTCAGCCAACAATCCTTTATAATTCTTTAATTATTATAGTAATAGGAGTATATAAGCTAGATTTTTGGATTATGAATACATTGAGAAATGGAGATTGAATAAGCAAATATAATCATCTCTAATATACTCAACCCACAATCTTTTAATTACTATAATATTAGGAGTATTTGAGCTTAAATTTTTGGATTATGAACACACAGAGAAATGGAGATCAAATAAACAAACATAATCGTCTCCAATATACTCAGCGTACAATCCTTTAATTACCGTGGTAATAAGAGTATATTAGCTAGATTTGATAATTTGATAAAAAAATGAAAAAAGTATTTTAATGGGTGCTCATTTTTAGATTATGAAGCTGTGTGTGAAATGGGCACCAAACAAGTAAATATGTTTATTTGAAAATTCTTTAACAATTATATTAATATGCGTATATGAGTTGGGTTTGATAAATGAATAGAAGTGTTTGAATTGTTTTGGGGATTATGAAGTCAGAGAATGGAAAAAAATATATCAATAGAATTTGTTTTGGAATTATAAAGTCAGAGAGAAATGGAAGAAGTATTTGAAGAAATTATGATTATGAAGTTTTAAAGAAATGAAGCATAATAAGGAAATTTACTCTCCATAAACCTTCTCTTAAACTATTATTTTAATAAAAAGGCCATTGATTTTTAACTGAAGATTAATTGAAAAGGGAATTATTCTAATTTTTAAAAGTAATTTTAGAAGGGCTATTTTTATTATGACATCTTATTAACACAAAAAAATTGTTTAATTGAAATTGACTCTTTAAAAATAAAAAACTTGTTAAAAATTAAGGTTGCTAATATTACAAGAGTTATTGATTAAAGAAATAGTATTTCCACTCCATAAATTAGATTGTAAAGATTTGTAGATAAAATTGGATAAAAAAATCTGACAAGATTTTATTCAGTGATCTTGACAATCTTAAGAGATATTGGATTAAGAAATTAATTTTTAGTGTGTGAAGATTTGTTTAGCTAATTTAATTAATGTGTATTAAATTAATTTATTAACAAATTATATAATTAATAAATTAATATATTATAATATACTCAGATTAGTTGATCGAAATTCTCTAAAGAGGCCTTCCACCTCCCCATAAATTTATAATAATAATAAATAAATTTGTTAATCAAAATTTTGATATTTAATTTATGATTAAAGTTAGATTTTTTGTAAATAAAAGATTTAAATTTAAATTGTAATCTATTTGTGGATATCCATATAAATAGGGTGTAAGGTGCATAAAATCTCTATTGTAAATATAGAATTTCTATTTTTAATGAAGTGTGACCATAATATTATCAGATCTTAGATCTGTGAGTATGGTAATGAGTATGTTCACTTTTAATTAATTAAATTTAGATATGATTAACAAAAAAATAATACATAATCTATGCATAAAACATATAAAATACAAAAAATTAAAAAAAATGAGGCTGTAGAAAAATTAATCTTTTCATAATCACAGTTGTACAAAAATTAATTCTCCATGATATTTTGAACAATTAAATCAGAATCTTTACTATAAAAATAAAAAAATAATTTAAAATAAATTAAGGTATTCATTATTGTATATGTCACCATCTTATTAGTCCCAAGGATATATTAAAGGAATCAATAGTTAAGTTATATACTTTTTAATAAAAATTATGAAAAATGATATTTATATGTATTCTGATTAGTTAAAACAGTTAACATATTATTTAAGGGTAGCTCAGTGATCTTATCAAGAGTGACCTTGCATTACAAAGATAACAATCAATTATTCTGTACAAATATTTGTTGATTTAATTTAATTTTATATTATTAATAAAGGTGTTTGGTTTAGTTAGTTTGTATCATTCTTAATAAAGGTGTTTGGTTTATTGATAACGATTATTTTTATTTACTTTTAGATTATATTAATATTTGAGATCTATTAAATTGTACAAATTTTGATTAGATTAATAGTGAAGATTTGGAAGTTTATTCATAATGATAATTTTTTTTTGTTGACTTTAAAATCAGATTAATATGTTGTGATCTATTAAAGTGCAAATTTTAATTTGATTGATATGTAAAATATAAAAGCTTGTTGATTTAATTTATGTAGTAATTTTTGTTGGGATATATTTTGAGAGGAATATATTATATTTTTTATCTAATAAAATTTATTATATATTTTTAATTAAAAAATATATATTTAGTTTTGAAATAGTTTGTCATTAATTTTCTTCTTAATTGAAATTAATGTATTTTTATTTCATTCATATTTAATATTATAATGTTAAAATTATAGTTAACATGTTAATGAGGTGGGTAAATTTGGTTAAAGTTGTTTGGCTATGTCCAACTCAATTTATATTCAAATTTTTTGTAAAAAGACAATATTAAATAAAGAATAATTATAAAAAAATATTAAACATGAAAAATTTAAATGTCAAAATTAAACCTTAAATATTGTTTTAACATAAAAATTGACGTCAAAATTAAACCTTCATTTACTAAATCTTATTAAAAAAATAATAATTTCATTATTAATAAATTAAAATTTAAGAATAGACCTTAAATGTATTCACAAAACCTTGTTCAAAGGGGAATAAAAGAAAAATCATTACTAATCAATTAAAGTTTAGGGTTGCAACAAAGATCATCATGAGGAAGCAAATAAGCCAATGGGTGGTTTGTGGTGGAGGAGAATTCTTTCATATGATGAGATGGTGACCACCCAACGAGACAAGGTGATGATAATAATATATCTCTATCATAAAGAGAGGTCAAAGGAGTGCATTGAAAAGTCTACTATACCCAGTGGGATGGGGCCTCTCATGTAGGGGAATTCCAATGCAAGAAATTGCAAGTTGATGGTTTTGTAGGTCCACCATTAAACCTAATGATTCAAAAATGGGGCCCAAATGCGTCAATTCCTTGCACTGGGGTTAAAGCATTTCCCTTTTCCTCACCTTGCCACCAAACTCCACTACCAGTGTCAAGTTTCAAGAGTTTAATATTGTGATAAATTTCAAATTTTTATTTTAAAGTTAAGACCCATGTATGCTTCATTATAACCCTAGGATGCTTCATATTATTTTGCTCGTTACCTTCCTCTACCATCTCTTTCAAAAATGTTTTGAGATTCGTAGCTAGCATTAAGGCCAAATAGGTAGAGTTAATGTAGAACAAAGACTTTGGTTGGGGATAAAAATAAAATAAAAATAATTAATTTAAATATTTTTATAATCATTATCATGATTAAATTTAGTTTAAGAAAAAAAATAAAAATGAAATGAAATATTTTTAAATTCATTTACAAATATAGGTGAAAAAAGAAGAAATGAAATAAAATGTTTTAAAATTCATTTATAAGACTTAATAAATATATAGGATTATATATTACTATAATTTTTTTCTGATACATAGGGGAATCAGTGACGTTCTTTTATTTTCTACTATTGGTCAAGGGTTCAAATCTATGAAGTTGAGATTATAACCCCTACCTCACTTCGATAAACATGGTTCGGAATGAGGGAGACCCTGGTGGTTCAGTTTGAAACTTCTGTCATCAAGCCAGTGCACACTCAATAGACTTAGGTCAATCTACTCCCGTTAGCCCAACATAACTTACCTCCAAGACTTTGAACCTAGGTCTCCTCTTGATAAGCATAAAAAACTTACAAATCCACCCTACCTTTCGAACTCATATAGTATTATTATAACTTTTCAATCCCCAAATAAGACCTTTCAAACCTAAAAATGTTACTTTGAAGTGTTTTGTAAATTTTTGCTATTCATTCACATGATAACTTGGAATCATTCCCTTATCTGATTGGTATCTTGTAAAGTTTGGCAACCCTTTTGACTATTATCTTGTGGAGCTTAGTGACTTATGTTTTGGTTTAGTATCTAATGAAGTTTCACCTACTTTCATTATTGGTAAAAATGGCCAATGTTAAAGAAAGATTTGTAAGTGTTTTATATAATTCTTGGAAGCTTGGCTCTATGGTATTAAATTTATTTTAATCTGATACCATGTGATCTTTGTGCCAATAGAGACGACATCATAATGAGAGTGGCCCTCCTATTAACAAAGTGGTTGATTGGTGGTGGATAGACTTTCCCATACATCTTTGTGGCTTTTATCTGAGAATAAGTGTTCCCTTATTATTATCTATTTATAAAGATGCTTTACTACTTTAATTCAAATCTATTTTAATTGGACTTCTACAACTCTAAAATTCTATTATCATATTTGATTAAAATAATACTTAAAATATTATGAGAATAAAATTATGATTAAAATTAAAATAATAAAATAAATTTAAATTCTTGCTTAAGTTATGAACTTTATCTGTATTCAAATAAATTCATCCTACCTTATCATTCATTATTAATTACCCCTAGTTACCATAACTTGATTTTTTAAAGAAGTGATTTGATAAATGTTAATAATTTAATGAGTGTGATGAGAATTGCTCTCTAATTTGTGATTATGCATTTATATGAGAATGCCATTGAAAACAAGATCTTCTAGATGAATGATTCCAAGGACTACATTTGTCAGTATTTCCCTTTGATATTAATATAGATCATAATAAACATAAAGATAATATATGTGTTATAATTGTAGATAAATTTACAATTTAAATTATTAAAAGTATTTTTTTACATATAAAATAGTCTAGCAAACCTTATTTGGAAGTTAAGCAAAACAAATAATGTTTATAAAAATTAATTTAAAATGAGACTCAGATTATATTTAGATCGACTTAAAATTTCTAGAGCGATAGTCGAATAATTTTACCACTTGATTTTTCAAATACAGCCGGTTGGGTTTCAAATTGTTTTAACCTTTTAGGGTTTTACTGTGTAAATCCTAAGCTAGATTAAAGGGTTGGGTCTGTTGTTAATCTAGAATAAAATTAGAATTTATTGATCCAATGTAAATTTTCAAAAATAGAAAATACAAGGAGAAAGTGGACTTATCTAGATATAC
The DNA here is from genome assembly GCA_037957365.1 of Torreya grandis. Taxonomy (NCBI): domain Eukaryota; kingdom Viridiplantae; phylum Streptophyta; class Pinopsida; order Cupressales; family Taxaceae; genus Torreya; species Torreya grandis. The sequence continues at coordinate 501,312 of JARHVA010000922.1, read as the reverse complement.
ACAAAGTTTCTCATATATCTGAATACTGGAGATGATTGAGCAGATAGAGAGGAATCTTTCAACTGTTGATTATTTTTCAAGATCTAGATATGGACAGTAGCGCCCCCTTAGGATAGTAGCACCATGTGGTGCTAGTGTCCCTCCTATAGTGATCGTCTGCAGCTTTTAGAGAAGTTGTGGGAGTTCCTGAGGATCCTATAGGTGATTTTCTATTGTGTAGGGGCTCATTTGTGTCACTATTTTAGTTTATTCTTCTTCAAAATCCTAGCACCTGCACACATGAAACAATAAACTAGTCAAATGTAAAAGGAAAGGAAAAATTGGGTTGTGGGATGTTACAATCGTACGGAGCAAAACCCCTGTTGTCCTAATTGCTGCCTATGTTAACCCCAATGTTAGAGGTCTCAGATCACATGTAGTTCTCCCTTAGGGAATGTGCACGATCAACTTGCACAATATGCTAGGATAAATTTCACGTATGCCCTTCTTTGATCAAGCATGCAAATATCTAGGTGTGAATGTTGAGTAGTATGCAGAGTATTTGAGTTGTACTATTAATTGATTTTATGTAATAAGTGCCAAAATAGTAAGTGCTATATGTAAAATGCCTTGTTGGGCTCTTTATTTAGGAGGATATTTATTTGGAATATAATGCCTTATTCACCAATTGACAATTCATAAAAAAATATATAAAAAACATAAGAGAAGGGTCACAGAGAGGTCAAGACTCAAATACAGGTGAAAGGGCACATCAAACACTAAAGGCAAAAGTGGACAGTAGTGCCATGTGCCACTACTATCTTGAAAATGGTGCTAATGTCCAAAGGATCAGAATAGAATAAAAATTAGGGATTATAGGATAGGGGCCCCTAGGACTGGGAAAAGGTGACCTATGATTGCTGAGGATGTCAAAAACAGGGATAATAAAGCACAAGAAATATCAAAAGACTCAAGATGGCCACATGATCAAGGACTATAACCATCATTAATACCCTTTGTGTGAAAGAGCAACAAAAGATAATACGTGTGGTTGCTTGAACAATTAGGGTGTTTACATCCCCTACTTTTTATTCTAATAATGTAATGAAATGAAAGTACTAGAGTAAAAGAAAAATAGAAATGTGTACTTATACTTACCTATGTGAATGCAATATGGATTTGGCCCACTTCTTAGCTAGAGAAGTGGATGAGAACTGGAGTGCAATATGTGGAAGGAATCATATGATGTAGATGCCCCCTGTACTAAAATTGAATATGTGGAGAAACAAGGCTCATTTGTCCCCACTCTAAATCTGAGTAATGTAAACTAAATGTGTGGAGAAATAAGGCTCACTTGCCCCCACTCTAAATCTAAGTAATGTAAACTGAATGTGTCGAGAAACAAGGCTCACTTTCTTCCACTCTACATCTAACTAATGTAAATTGAGTCTGGTGTATTGCTATGGATCAAACCATTGTAGATGGCCCTATGACCCAAACTAGTGAAAACCTAGTGATGATACTAGTGTAACCTAGTAAGTATGAAAATGGGGATCAAGAACATGCACTCTGCATTATGCCCCCAATCCTGATATTTAAGTGATGTAGTTGTGTATCTAAATAACTGAATAAACTAGCCTACCTATGTCAAATCTATATATCTACGTAGAGTGTATATTTGAATACTTGTGTAAACCTACATAGAACCTATGTAGACCTGTGCATCTATGCATCTAAAAATTTGTAACTCTAGATACATGTGTAAAACTTGTGTAGACTCGTACATCTATATAATCTAAAAAAATGTAACTTTGGATGCCTATGTAAACCTATGTAAAACCTATGTAGACCTATGCATTTGTTTAATCTATACAACTGAATTCCTGTGTAAACCTATGTAGACCTATATGTCTATATAATATGAAAATCGGTGACTTTAGATGCTTGTATGTCTAAAAATTTGAATGTAAATTTTTATGTCTAAAGTAATCTATGCATATTTTCCCCCATTTTGGTGAGAGAGCCGAGACCATGATGAGTATATGTGACCAAAAGTGGTAAGGATTGATTGTGTTGGTTTTTACTTGGTAATTGTGATGGTGTATTAGGTTTGAATAATGTATTTATTGTGTTAGAGTTTGATAATTTAGTGTGTAGTTGTGTAGGTACTTGGTCTATTATATGGGTAATAGAATGTAATTATTTTTATCATTTATAGGTTTGAAAAATATGAGAGGATTGGTTTTACCAATATGGGACAAAGTGTATCGGTTTCAAGTCTTATGCGCAAGAAATGGTTTGCAAATTAGAGATATGGTTCTTGAGATATGGCAATAACAAGATAGTTGTATTAATTAGTGAAATTGGCACATAGGGGTAACCTTAATAGGGTGGCATTGAGTAAGCGATGACTTAAATAGGTAATTTTGAATCATTGTCAATTCATTTGCATCATTTGAGTGGGAATAAGTTTGAGTCTGAGAGAGAGAAATATGTTGAGGAGACGAGATGCTAGGTTCTCATGCTATGAGGAGGTTGAGGTGCTTAGTCAAGCTAGGGAGGAGGTTCACCTAGTAAAGGACTCTAACTTTTTTTGAGTTTTATCATTTTTATTATTTGTTTTATAGATTTTATTAGAAGAAGGCTATTTTTGGCTCATTATAGGGAAGATGGTGCTACTATCCCACTCTAAGAGCTAGTGTCCAGATTTTGGCTACTGTCTAAAGTGTGGTGTTACCATCTAGCACCACTATTCTTTGGGTAGCGCTAGTGTCTAGTAGGCCCTAAATATGGTGATCAACATTGTTGATTGGTTTCTAATTATTATTGTTGTTTTATAGTATTAGTTTTTGTTTTATTGATTTTGGATTTAGTTGAATTTTTTGTAGGTGGATACTAGTATGAGGCAATTTTGTATTGGTCAAATGATGGAGACTATTCGGGGTTTGCCCTTGTCTACTACTGAGAAGAGGTGCTTGAGAGAGAAGGGTTACAACATGTGGATTTCTTGGATGCTTTAGGATAATAATATGATCATTACACTATGTGAAAGGTATAATGCACACACATATACATTCGGGCTACCTACAGGCGAGATGACCATGATATTGGAGGATGTATATTGGATATTTTGGTTACTGATTTCTAGGCATCATGTTGTATTACAAGAGGATACTAATGTGTGAGCTATACAATGAGCATCTAGGTAATTTTTTGCATGGTTGTGGGTACTCATCATACAGGTAGTCAGAGTGAAATACTATTGACCCTAATTGTTATGTTTGATGTTCTATGATTGTAGAAATTTCTAGTAGTGATATTATTATCATTTATTAGCATGGATGAGAGTGGTGTCTCTATTTCATATAGGATGCACGAGATAGTGTATGACGTTTAACATCATGGCACTATATATTCATGAGTTTAGACTATATTAGCTTATCTATATAGGGCCCTGTACCACTTTACATAGGAGATGATTAGTGGGGGTTTTAATGTGTCAACACTATTACATTATTGGGCATACGAGCACATAGTTGTGAGTAGGCTAATGGAACATCCATGGGATGGATGGTCTCACCCATATGTATTTATAGCTAAATGGTCTGGGATAGGGCATGCTTCAATGAGGATTACTACCTACTATCAATAGTTACAAGATAATCTGAGGCCATAGGACATTGTATGGAGACCTTATAGGGGCTACCAGGGATGGCTTGAAGATAACACTATTGTCACTCAATTTTTCACCCTTGGAGATGTAGTTCAAGCCTTATCTAGCTTTATTTGAATATGAGATTAACTCTAGGCCTGTGGGTTCTCTATTGAATAGGTAAACCTCTAGATTTAAGGGCTAGCTCCCTTGACATATCTATTATATCTCATCACCTATACTACTTAGATTGCTTAGATGAAAAGGGATAGAAAAAACATGAAATAAAACTATATTAATGAGGTGATACACCAAGTTAATCTCCATTGGAATACTATGTAATTTCACTATGAAAGATGACTCACAAAACTGACTTCAACATCCTAGATTTCTCTAACATAAGTATTTCAAACATGAAGGTGATATGCAATTCACTTCTTCAAGGTTGATTAACAAGAGGTTTGATTATAGACACTAATGCTTTAATTTAAATTCATAGATAGACAAAGACACTAAATAAACTTCATGTGACCTATTAGAGATCAGACTACTTGCACAAAATATGAAATATTAAGGTGAACACAAGGATAGACAATTATCACTTGTCATTCATCTATACACTAATTCACACACTTAGAAAAGAAGTTATGAACTCAAAAATAGATTTAAATATTTATTTAAATGAAAATATATTACTCAAACCAATAATGATTCACCATATTAGGTGTGGATTCTAAAAACTTAGCCAAAAGTGGTTGCTTATATAGATAATGGTAAAGAAAGAGAGGGGGGCACAGTAGAACAAAATTGACAAATGTATCCATGAGTTAAAATAAGAAGGGGAGTTATGAGATAGTAAAAAAATATCTAAAAGACCATGTGTCTCACTCTTAAATCATCTCCAAACTTCCAAGTGATGTGGGGGTTATAATTTAGCTTGACACCTTGACTAGCTTTTTGAAAATTACCCTTCTTTGCATGAAAGGATTGACAAATGGAACTTAAAATCATGAATTCACAATTAAATTAAATTATAAAACTCATTGGACATCTTCCATTCCTTAAAAAACTCCTTTAAACTACCATTCCATCATTCATGTGCATAAGTGTCTTGAAACTCTTCATTTCCCATGCCTAGATTGGTCCAAGTGTCCTAAAAATCTAGTTCATATTCTCCAAATCATCCTATATATATTAATGGTATTAAAATATGTTATCAATTCTGAAACACACCATTTTGGTTCCTATAAAAACTCCCAATAATTCATTTTTCTCTTTAAGCCTTCACTAGCCCTAATTTCCTTATAGCCCTAAAAACCTATAAAACTCCTTGTGTAGGGAGTTGTAAAAAATGATAATGAGAAATTGAGGGAATATTATAGGATCTATTATGGCTTTATAGTTCCATGTCAAATTTAATCCCCTAAATCTAAGTAGAAGTCAATCTTTTTTGCCTTTTTCTCTCTTGAATTAGGCCTCAATTAGGCCTCCTTGCTTAGGATCCTATATTATTGCTCCATATTTATTCCACACATGTGAAATCACCCAAAATTGTGTGATTAAATTTACCTAAGATATCACCAATATCCATGTCAATTTTGAGGTCTTGAGACCCTATGGAAGTATGAAAATCAAGAAATGGCCTTACCACCTAACCTCATTTTGAACCTATTTGAGACTACCTTGGAAAATGGGATTGGTTTGATCACCCTATAATATATTGTGAAAACTTTTGGACTTAAATGTCTAGGAAAACTCCTAAATTATCTCATCCCATGATTGGAAAGATCTCCCCTTCTCAAAACACTGAAAACATGAAAAAATAAGACATTTATAGAAATTTGTACAAGTGACATCAGCATCAAAGTACATGTTCATAACCTAATTGGAGTCCTTAACATCATAAAAGAGGTTTTAGTATCAAAATATGCCATTGGATGTGAATTTGAGGTCCTTTTTTCATAACTGGTCACTATCAATGTTTTAGGGAGGTTTAAAAATTATTCTTAATGATTGTTCATAAAGAACATATCATTAATTGACCTCATTCCACTTGGAAAAACTTATTTATTGACCTAATAAAATATACAAAATGGATTATATTCCCATGCAAAGTGTGGGATATGGTATGAGAATTTGAAGATGTTCTTCAGGTAGCACACTTAACATTCTTGAGCTTTGAGAGAGGTCTACTTTGAGTTTTGGGTATCAAAACTCAATTATATTACTAGGATGAGTTTATAAACATTTAAAAATACCATGTAAATGATTATACATTCTTTTTTAGTCCTTCTTAAACCACTGTATGCTCATGGTGTACTGGTTAAGGTATTTGGGGTTTAAAGCTTATCTCCTTCTCGCTAGCCCTCAAGGGAATTTGGATGAATCCTAAGGTTGATTTCCACCTTTAGGTGTATGGAAATTTTTTTAATTTTTTTATGTTTCGTAAAGATACCCCCATGATGTCTATAAACTTGTTTCATGTTTTGAGTCCAAAAAGCTCTCTTAATCTCATGGCTGCCCCTTGCTAAAGGAGTGGGCTAAGTCTGAGACAAAATAATGACTATTCCCACTATATATATGGATTTAAATTGATCATAAACATTTTTTTAAACTCATGAAAACCTTATTTACCAATTTTTAGAGTATGGTCATGCTTATAGAGGCCCTAACACACCAATTTCCCTTAAGACTAGTTGCAGTTTGTGTGTGACTACAGGGTTTTGATATGACTGAGTATGGAGTCATGAAACTCAATTTAGTTCATATTCCCTCATGTTTCCTTTGGTATCATAAAATTATTACTATTTTATCTTATCTGAGGTGGACCTTAGAGTCTCTCATGTCATACTTTACTCTCCCTTTAGTCTTAAGGTTTGCCAATCTTGAGCTTATAGTTTGTGTATGCCCTTAGAGAGTCACTTGACTATATTATGGTTTAGAATTCAATATTACCTAAATGATATTCTTATACAGTTCATGAAAATTATTGAGGTTTTCAATTAGGCTTCAGAGCCTCTTCAAACACTTTATCTTCTTTTTGGGTTTGATATCATCCTATCCCACTAGCCACTTGTAGGTGCCTCTAGGATCATGACTATTTATAGGAGTTTAAATTTAAATCCTTCATACACATACCACTAACATCCTCAAAACTCTTTATCTTAGTTGAGGTTTCAAATTTGGGCTCAGAACACCCTCAATATCTCTAACTCTACCTCTCCTTTAGGTTAAAAGTGGAATGGTCTGTACTAAAGTCTTGTATGTAACCATTTAGGACATGTGATTGTGAATGGGGTTTAGAACTTACCCTATCATCACTGATCTTATTCATGCTATATTATACTTGGAGTTCCAATTGGGTTCAAAACCTTTTATCATACACACTCTACCCTTTATTTAGATTGAATTGGACTAACTGTCTAGTTAGCCACCTATAGGTGTGTAGTAGGTTGTATTGACTACACCTTGTGATTATAGGAATTAACTTTCTCATTAATGACATTTTTAGTGGCCTTGAATTGCTTGTAGTGTTGATTTTAGGTTCATAAACCCCTTAAAAACATCTCATTTTCTTCCTTTATCTTGAGGAATGCACTGATCCTAAAGTAGGCCTATAGGTGCTTCTTTTAGGGCTACTTGAGCATTAGGTTGGAATTTATAAGTTAGTCCTCTCACTATGTCAATGCACTTTAAATTTCAACTCAAAGGAGTCCATTTCACTATTCATGTAGAGTCCATGTTCCTCCTAGCTCAGTCATAACCTTGGCCATCTTTGTTCCATAAAAGTACCATAGGTGATATATAGACTTTGTACTCAGTCTATTTGACCTTTATTTGATTGTAAGTGACTAGTATCTCTTAAGATTTAGACTCTATTTTCATCTACAATGAGGTTGGATTTCACTATTTTAGCTCATTTTAGTGTTGATTGGGTCGTTAAGTTTTGGTCTAAAATGTGCACCTAGGTTTAAAATATTCAAACTTATCAAACCAATGTATTGTTAGGTTGTGGAGCTAAAAGCTTCACTGATGCAGACATGGAGAATGCCATTGGAGGGGTTGCTGAAGGTTGCTGAGTGTCAGATCAACCGGCGTCGGTCTGATCAGCGGACGTCGGCAGGATAGTGAAGAGAAGCAACCGACGTCGGTCATAAGTCGGCCGGCGTCGGTCACCTCCAGGCAGACAGGGACCGACGTCGGTCGCCTGTGTGGTTTGACTGCGAGCTAATTACGGGCAGTTAGCTAACGAACCAAGTGTTTGCATGAAGAGAGCTATTTTTAGACTGAGAGCTGCAGATCTAATTATTGTAATTAGATGTCTAATCATTGTTTGGATGAGATCTATATAATAGACTCATGGTTGTATTGGAAAAGTGGTTCTAGTTTGAGTTGAGCAAAGTTTGCTCCTTCTGTGTGTGAAGTGAGTAAGGGTGCTCCTCCTAGTTCCCTATCAGTGCCAAGCTTGGTACTGGTTGGAGAATCATAAGGACTTGGTGAGGTAAGGACAAGGGTTCTTCAGGGTGTAGAGTGATCTACATGGTAAGTAAGATCATTGATCTGTAGGTGTATGTGTGTGCAAGGTCAAGGTTCACAGGTGAGCAGAACCGTGTTTGATTTGCAGGTGTGCAGGATCATATAGACATCAACACAACAGGGAGCAGTATCAGGCAGGATCTACTTGGAGTATAGGTGTGTACTCGGATAGAGCAAAGAGGAAGGCAAGGGAGTTCCTTCCATAAGTATGGTCTGTTGAAGTGCAGGTTATTGCAGGTTCATGGGAGATCTACTTGAAGTACCTTGAGTACTTGTGGAGTACGTAGAGTACTTGTGGAGTGCGTGTAGCACTTGTGGTGTGCGTGGAGCACAAGAGGTGAACACCAACTCTGTATTTGAGTTGGGTGTTGGGACCTGAGAGGGAGAGCTTTGGGGAGAAGAATTACTGTTCACTTGAGGTGTGGGAAACCTCTGTAAGGTGGTGGAGAAGAAGTGGCATCTTCTTTATTGTATTCTTTTCTGTATAAAGTGTTAATACAATTTTTGTATTGTCTCTCATATCTTGTGTTATTCTGAATTCTAGTTACTTGGTGAATCTGGTTAATTTCCGCATATTAAGTTGCTTGGTTTGGTAATCAAATTGTGTGCTTCTGGTTTATTTCCCAACATGTATACCTTTCATTTTCACTCCTCAATGGTTCACAAAGTTTCTAATCATGTATCAAGTCACCCTCAACTCATCTTATAGTCTTGTACAAACTACTTATAGTCATCTTATGCATAAGCCTTGTGAGTAGAGAATTGGAGTATCCAATCAGCTTGAGCAACTCATTCAACTTGATGGTGGAAATGAGGTAAAAAATTCCATGTGAATGCATTAAGATATGGATTAGGCATCTATATGACTTTGAGTATCTCCCTTCTCATTTCTACAGTTCGTACAACTACACTTGGCTCTCATTGGAAGGTGTACTTAGATGACAATGTTCATTTTCTCATGCTTTAAATAGTGCAATATCACTCAAAACTTTGTAATAAGAAATGCTACTAGAACTAGAGCCAAAATTAGCAATCAAATTTATAGTAAACTATATAACACATACCATGTCTCCCAAAATCAAGTATACTTGAAGAAGATAGACAAAAGACACATCTCATATAAGACAAATGAATTCCATGAAATTGAGTGAGATCCCATCAGTTACAAAGCATTATAAACCTCTTAGAATGACCATATTGAAAAGGAAAAAATAATTTGCAGTAAAATCCACTAGAACAACTTGTACACCAAAACATTCTTCTTCCAAGTGAAGGTAGTCCAAGGAGATGAGTTGGATGATGAAACCACTATGAAAAATAGATTCATAACCTCTAAAAACCACCCTCAAAACCATTACTATCCATATATTTTTGAAGTGGAGAAACATGTGGAAGAATAGACCCCTCTCAGATGCATAGGTGTTTTATTATTTTTGGGAAACTAGGGTTTAGTTCCTAAATAATAAAGGGTCTAGATTAAGGGATAAAAATATAATCAAATATAATAAAATACATATTTATATAAATTTTATCAAATTAATTACATAGGGAAGAGAAATGACTTATTTAGAAAAATAGGTTGAGATAGCTGTTGCAAGGTCTAAAAATAGCTGCGCAAGAATGGGATAGTATCACAAATCAGAATATGGATTTAATTTGGTGAAAGGATAGGACCACAAAAAATAGGACACTTTGAGGTCCAACATTGTTGTCCACTCTTGTCGTTGTTGTCCAAACTGGTCACAAAGACCTAATTTTTTTGGGTTTTTTGTGTGAACCTGTCTATGAAATATCTAGTAATGAATGTCGATGGAGCACATTATAGAGATGTTTTAATCTTAAAATGATAGGTCTACCTACACACATGAAACAAAAAATACATCAAAATAAAAAGGGGAAAAATAATTTAGGGGAAGTATGATCACTTGATCTAAAGCCCTTGCTATCTTAATCACTACCTACATTAACCCTCAAGCTAGGGTCTCAGATCAAATGTAGTTCTCCCTTAGGGAATGTGCATAATCAACATGCATGGTAAATGCAAGAATGAAATTTCACCTAGGCCCTTCCTTGATCAAGCATGCAAATATATGTGTGATGTAGAATGCTGAACTATCCTAGTAACTAATTTTTTAATTATTTTACTGTGTCAAAGTAGTAGGTGTTAGATATAAATTGCCTTGTGAAGTCCTTTATATAGGAGACTCTTTATTTTGAATTTGGGAGATTTATTCACATTAGCTAACATAAAAAATCTAAATAAAACTTAAGGGAGGGGATAAGAAGGGTTTAGGACCCGTGAAGTAAGAAAAAATGACCTTTGGATAACAAAGTCGAGTAGGACATGAGCACTGAGCACTATAGTCCTATAGAATTCTGTTGTTTGGGACTCAAAAAAATAGGTTGGCACTGAGTTAAAGTTTGGGGGTATCTAGGGGTATAGGTTAGTTGACTAAGATAACATAGAGGTGTTAAAAATAAGAAACAAGACCAAGAAGAGTAAAACAAAGACATGGGTAATGTGAACAAGGCTCATATTCTCCAGTTGGAGTCTTTTATGAAAAGGACTGTGAAAAGACATGATATGTGTGGTTGCTTTACTAATTTAGGATGTATACATTTTCCCCTTTTTTATTCTAGTGATGCAATGAAATGAAATACTAGAGTAAAATAAAGAAGAAAATGCGTACCTGAACCTACCTGTCTTGAGATGAATGTGTTGTAAGGATCCAAATCACTTCTTATCTAGGCAAGTGGATAGAAAGTTGAATAGTGCTTGGAGAGAGAAGGAATCCATGGAGTGGATGCCCCCTATACTAAATCTGAATGTGGAATACATGTATCATGGAGAAGGAGGGTAAAGTTTTCCCCTATGCTGAATCTGACTGAAGATGAATAATGCTTAGAGGCCCAAAACTAATGTCTATCCTCTATCCCACATAAACTCATGTAATTTGGATGTATGTAAAAAATATGTATGCTATGAAGAGAAAAATATGTCATGCCCCCACTCTGAATATCTAAATTGAAACTAAAAAATTCTCGGAGGCCCAAAACCAATGTTTGTCCTCTATCTTGTACACGTTGTGTAGTCTAGATCTAGGTAATACAACGGACCAACCACTATAAATGGATATGCAGTCTGACTTGGTGACAACCTAGGTATAATCTAAAACTCTAGTCAATGTGCAAGAATAAAATGGCATGTCTTTCCATTCTATCTATATAATCCTAAATGATGAAGAACATGAACATTTGTGCCATGCCCCCAAATTTGGTATGTGAGTGATGCATCTATATAATCTGGTAATCTATATAACCACATGTGATATGACATATCTTTCCATGCCTCATGTGCAAAATTGGAGACCTAAAACATTGTGCTTTGCACTATGTTTGTAATCTACTATTTGATTTTGTAAGCTATGTCATGCTGTATGACGCTATATGTGTGAGACATGTAGTATGTACATGCCCCCAAATCTAGATATTTGAGTCTGTGTCTACACCAAAATCACTATGAATCCATATGATCTGAACCACTATATCTAAATAGTTTATGTATTTTTAAATTGAAGGTATATTCCTCTAAATGTCATGAGTAATGATGACTGACCTATATAATCTAAATCACTATATATATCAACCAATCTGAGATGAATATGATAATATAAATGTTAGATGTGTAAGAACCATGGTGTATCCATTTATGAGTGTGGGTGGGTATGCTAGGTAAGTGCAAGAATATGAATAGTATGAATGATGCCCCCCTTTTAGGGAGAGAGATGAAATTTGTGATAGAAGAGGTCAAGCCAAAAGTGATGACTAGTAGCATAATAATAGAAACAAGGTTGGTATCTTGTAAATGGATTGAGAGGTTATTTGATTGATTAGATTGAGTTGTTGAAATTGGAACAAGTTTTTGTTGGTGATGACCAAGGCGTGTGTTTGAACATAAGATAAATATAAAGATTCTCATGCCATAATAGGTAGATGAGGTAGTAAGAGATGAAGCTTGAGTGATGCTGAAGGTATCATTGTCATTATTATGTGGAAGAAAATGGTTTGAAAAATAGAGTTATAGGGTTCTAGTTATGGGCAAAATGTTATTTTATTTTGATTGAAAAATTTGACTAATATAGGAAATTGAATTGATTCATGATTCATTTGTGCATTGACTAGGTTGAGATTTTGAGCTCTGGAGTGAGAGAAATGCTAAGGAGATGAACACCTACCGTGACCTAGTTTGAGTAGTTGGAAGCCTAGGTTTAGGCTGATGGTGATGTGAGATTGGTAAGTAACCTAAATACTTGGGGTTTTTATATGTTTTTAGGCCTATTTTGGTGTTTTTGATCTCTTAAAAGTAGCTTAGGAATTTTTTTTTCTAGTTCTAATGCTCCTGTCCTATATCCAACACTCCTATCTAGGTTTTAATGCTCCTATCTAGTTTGCAGTGCTCCTATCTTGGTTTCAGTGCTCCTATCTAGTTTGTAGTGCTCATGTCTAGTTTTCAGTGATCTTATCTAGTTTATAGCACTCCTGTCTAGTGCTATTGTCCTATATCCAGTGCTGTTATCCTAAAAGCATAATTTTTTTATGATGTTTCTTTGTTGTTCACTATTGTTCTATCTTGGCTTTTGATTTGGAATTATTGACTGATAGATGTGTTGTTTCTATTGATACAGGGTGAGGTGCAGATGAGAGAGTTCTATAGGGGCTAGGTGATGGATACATTAAGGCTATTACCATTATCTATTGATGAGAGAGCTATCATGGATAGGGTAGGGTTGGGTCATGTATATGACCTAGGCATAATGTAGTGGGATCGATATTTGATTACCACCTTATGTGAGAGGTGGAATGTAGATACATGTACTTTATGGATTCCTATAGGGGAGATGACTATGACTCTGAAAGATGTGTATTACATATTGAATTTACCAATTAGTGGGTGGCAAGTGATGGTATAGGATGATATGGATGCCAATGCAATTGATTATGCATCTTTGTATTTTACTAGTATGCTCTTAGGCATACATCAAAGAGGTAGTGATAGTGATGTGCTACTATCAGTTATTGTGCAATCTAGTGTTCTATGCTTGTGAAAGTGGTTAACTATTTTGTTAGCATCATTTTTTTATTGTAGATGGGATGGAGTGTCTATTTCATATAGGATGCATAGGATTGTGCATAGTGTGGAGGTATATAGAATTATATTCTAATACGGCAGGACTATGCTTGCCCAACTATATAGGGATCTTTATAGGTTTACACATGAGTCATTCAGTGGCAAGGTGAACACGATGCCCTTATTGCATTATTGGGCCTATGAGCATATAATAGTCACATGACCAATTGGATTATAGAGAGAAAAGTGGGCACCTCTACAACCATTTAGAGAGTGGTAGATGAGTATATTGGCTATCTAATCCCATAGGATGGATCATTATACATGGGTGCTAAATGGAATGGTGGTTGGTGATATCATATGGAGGTCATATAGAGGATTTCCTAAGTGGATAGAGGATGGATTATAGTTGTGATACATAAGGGTTAACTATTAGATACATGATCGCTGGGTTGGAGTATATGAGCACTTTTAGTATGAGCATGTGACTAGATAGTTTGGGGTATCAAAGGATGTGTCCTTGATAGCATGGGTGTGGGTGAGGAGTGTGAAAGTGTCCACAAGGGTAGGATCTCATGTGAGGCCTATTGAGGTTGAGATTTCACCATTATTTTAGATGTAAGGGATACAACCATAAATATTTTGAATATGGATGATGTTGGATGTAAAGATGCATATACTATGTAGTGGGCTAGGCATCAGTGGGCTATGTTGTACCCTATTGAGGTAGGGGATGCTCTAGAGTATAAAGATCCTAAGTTGATCCAAATGATGGGAGGTAGACAGTGATTACATTTGAATTATGTATAAATTTTTGATTTATTTTGATTTCAAATTATATAACTAATGTAGTGTCATACTTTATGTGTAGTTGAAGTGGGAGGTTCTCAAGATGAAGTACAAGCTAGGGTAGGGAGTGGAAATGATGATTATTAGGAGATAATAATTGAGTTGAAACTGTAAGAGCTCATACATCATGCACCTAATGATGTAGTGTAAGAGGGATTGATAGAGAGAGTAACATTCATGGCTAATATTCATGCTCATCTATTTGACAAGGCTGCTATAGTGATAAATACATACATTAGGGTAGTAGGAGAGAGAGACAAGCTGAGAGCTGAGCTAAATAGGTATATGATGCCTACTCCTAATTTTGGTTCTATTATCATTAGGATCATGGATGAGTATATAAATATTAAGAGAGGTAATAATCAAACTTTCGTGAGGAGTATGGTCAGCTACTAGAGTGAGAGAGTTATCAAAAGAGGCATGTAAAAAATCAAGGGGGTGTGGGGTCATCAAGTGATAGGGTGGATTATGGGACTAGTACTGGTGGGGATAGTGAGATTGAGAGTGAGGGAATGATGCCCATTCATGATTAATTGTACTTGATATAATGTATATGCTTTGAAAACTTGTTATATATATATATATATATATGGATATTTATTTGATTTTGACTCATGTGTATTATGTTATGAAATTTTGAGTATATTGGTATATTTGTTATAAATGGTTGATTAGAAATAGTTTATTTGACATTGATGTTGAGGTTACATATGTTTGGTAAAATGGTATTTGGGATATGATTTGATTTTTGTTTAATAGGTTCAAGTGTGATGTTAGTTTTGATTTTGAATCATATGCAAGTAAAAAAACCTTTATTGTTTTGTAATTTGTAAATTGATTTGATAAAGTGAGTTGGTTAAAGATTGGTAAAATAGGATATTGGTAAGATCAGGATTTGGATAATTTATTTTGGATAGGGATGTTTATTTGGAACTAGGAATGTAAGTTGTTAGTAGAAGGGGATGTAAGATATTACTTTGTGTGTATCACTTTGTGCTCGATTCCCTTAGAGTGGCTCAAGAATACTAAGGGTGGCCCTTTGGCTCCATCATCACCCACTAAGTGAAGCTATGAATTGATATTGGTATGAATGTGTGCCATATCACTCTATGTTATATCACTATCTGAACCTTGATGGCTAATTGAGCAAGTGTCCATACTACTCATGCTATGTAGAAACATGTGTTGTATCTGATACTATCTATGGTGCATTAACTATAGCTATACATGGAGACTCTATAAGATACAATCTCAATGGATGTGCAACTAAAACTATGTGTTATGTTGAAGGCTCATTTATCTGCAATCATAATGGACTGCTATGTGAAATAACACCATGTGGCCTCTACTATGATGCATATGACTGAACAATATATCAAGATAGAACTATAACCTATGATGGGGGCTCATATAATCTCAATCACAGTAGGTTACTTCATGAAATAGGTCCCTAAAAACTCAGTTTTAGGGAATATCTATTAGGAGTGGTACTCTATAATGTGGGTTCATCTAATCTTAACTGTAGCAGGTTACTACATGAGATAAGACCCTAAAAACTTAAATATAGTGAATATCTATCTAGATTAGTACTTTGTGATGTGGGTTCATCTAATATTAATTATAATAGGTTGCTACATAATATAGGACCCTAAAACCTTTATTGTGGTGCCTATGACTATGCTGGATATGTATATGGAACTGCACTATATCCTCCATAGACTATACTATTATATGTAGTTTGTTTTCACTATACTAGTCTCCAAAACCTCTAAGTAGGTGGGATATGAGATATCCTATAAGGATCTATCCTAGAAATCACATTACTCTCATGATGAGTAACTGATGATTCGTATGAAGGAATGTCTTGGGATGACTTAGTTATGGAAGAATGAGGTCTAGGAATCCATGATGGAGGAGATCTCAGTGTCCCCTATGTGAATGATATGATGCCATTATCAAAACATCTATTAATGTAATCCTTGAGTCTATAACAATCATTATCTCTGCATCCATAGATATGGTGATAGTTACAAAAGCGCTGATGTGGCTGTTTATGTAAGAGATGTGGATATTGACGATGAGTAGAAGGTAATGTGATTAAAATCCTATCTAGTAGTGCCAATAATATGACATATGTGATATCTCACTCTGAATCAAATTATAGTGGTGCCCTACTACTGTTCTCTATAGTGCTTACTATAGGTGGTGCCCTGAAGACTAGATCTCTGTTCTTAATCAGATGCTTTTTTGGTTGTGGTCTCATATCTTGTTTTTGACATGGTGGATGCTGAGTACTAGAAGATGTAGATGGAGGTAATGCTGTGAAATCTAGAGTAATCCAATCAACTAAATCTAACTCAATCAATCCTAATTTATTATCCAAGGCTAAAACTGTATAACATAAGTGCCTAAAAGAGGACTTTGTTTGATATAATATATGATCTAGGAGTGGTTGATGAAGCCCCTTAATAAAGATATGTTGAATCTCTAAATTTTCTAGTTTATAGATCAATCTTAACATGTGAGTCTTAAATCATAAGATATAATCACTAACTGACTCTAAAGTATTTTGATGCAATGTGGCAAGTTTCTCATATGTAACATGAGGTCCCATGTTTGCTATGTAATATCTAAGAAATGACTCCTCTAAGTCATCATATGTATGAAAGGAATCAATATGGAGTAGATGAAATAACCAATTCTATGCATTACCCCCTAATGCCTACTAGAACAACTTAAGTAGGATCAAAGGGGTCGCATGAGATGGCAAAACCTTCCAAAATGCTTCAAGGTGTACAAATGGATCTCCAGTTCCATCAAAGTGAAGAAATGATGGTATTTAGAAAATGCTTAGGCAATGAAGCTTTGAAAAATGTCTTTGGAAGATAGTTACCATGTAAGTCATTGACATCCATCCAAGAATTATAAGCCTTATTTTCCAAATTAAGGAGATGTATTTGGTGTTATAATTCACCAACTACATGCATCAAATAAATAATCTCTTGGGATGGTATATTAATATCTTGAAGTGGTTCATTTACATGTTAAATTTGATCATTTATTTTAGCCATGGGAATGCTAAATTTAGAAATTAGATCATAAAGAGGTGGTGTACTCACTTGAACCTTTGGAGGAATGGTAACTTGGACCTTAGTAGAGGGATGTGGGCTACCATTCTCTTTGGGTGGAGAGAGAGAGAGAGAGAGAGAGAGAGAGAGAGAGAGAGAGAGAGAGAGAGAGAGAGAGAGAGAGAGAGAGAGAGAGAGAGAGAGAGAGAGAGGAGAGAGAGAGAGAGAGAGAGAGAGAGAGAGAGAGAGAGAAGGTTCAAATGTAAGCAAATTATCAACAATGAGAGGTTCACTTGAAAGTGCATGACTAATTTGTACATTTGATATATGATATATTTTGCTTAGGAGAATGAGGTGAAAAGTACCTTTCCTTTTTAACAAAATTATTTTCTTTAGAAGAGGGAAGAAAAAAGATAGGTTTGAGAGAATAAGATGCATCTACTTTTTCTTCACTATCACTTTCATGTGCATCATCATATTCCTCGTTAAAATAATAGTAATTGTCTTCATTATAAACAAAATAATTTTCCACATTTTTGGCTAATGTGCAATTTTGAAAATTTGTCCATTCATTTTCATAATTATGAGAAAAATTTAGAAATTTATCTATAAGATGAGAAGGAAGAAGTGCCTTAGTGGCCATTTTATTGCTTTCACAAAATATAATATGGAAAATTACTATTAAGCAAATAAATGTAAAAATGAATAATCACATAGAGATTTTGAAAATATTTTTGACACTCCAAATAATTTACAAAAATTCTAAAATTTTTATCTAAAAATTGTAAGGGAGGAAGGCTTGCGAATTGAGAACCTAGTTTGGAGATCTAGGGTTTGGGGTTTTATAATTTTTTAAAATTATTGAAATAATTTAAATTATAAAATAAATTTGAATAAAATAAATGCGCAAAAATTTATACAAAAATAAAAAATTTGAAATTGAATTTTTTCACTAAAATATGAAGGAAAAACCCTAAGGGTACATAGGGTTTGAAATAAGTCGAGTTTACCAAATGTTTTATCATTTTTGGAAAACTAGGGTTTAGTTTTTAAATAATAAAGGGTCTAGATTAAGGGATAAAAATATAATAAAATATAGTAAAATGCAGATTTATATCAATTTGATCAAATTAATTACATAGGGAAGAGAAATGACTTATCTAGAAAAATAGGTTGAGACAACTATTATAGGGTCTAAAATTGGCTATGTAGGATGAAAAAGTGTCACAAATCAGAATCTAGATTTTGTTTGGTGAAAGGATAGGACCATCAACAATAGGACACTTTGGGGTCTGATGTTGTTGTCCACTCCTACCACTATTGTCCAAACTAGTTTTAGAGACCTAAATTTTCTAGGTTCTTTGCACTGTTCCTATGTGAACCTGCCTGTGAAATCTCTAGTGCTAAATGTCGATGGATCTCATTATAGATATGTTTTAATATTTAAACCCTGAGTCTAACTACACACATGAAACAACAAATATATCAAAAGAGAAAGGGGAAAAAACTAAGAAAGGGGAAAAAACTAATTTAGGGAAGTATGATCACATAATCTAGAACGCTTGTTGTCCTAGTCATTGCCTACATTAATCCTCAAGCTAGGGTCTCAGATCAAATGTAGTTATCCCTTAGGGAACATGAATAATAAATGTGCATGGTAGATGTAAGAATGAAATTTTTCTTAATCCCTTCCTTGATCAAGCATGAAAATCTATGTGTGATGCAGAATGTTGAGCTATACTATTGACTAATTTTTTAATTATTTTACTATGACAAAGTAGTAAGTGCTAGATATAAATTGCCTTGTGAAGTATTTTATATAAGAGACTCTTTATTTTGAATTTGGGAGATTTATTAATATTATTTGCCATAAAAAATCTAAATAAAACTTAAGGGAGGGGATAGGAAGGGTTTAGGACCTGTTAAGCAAGAAAAAATGACTATTGGACAATAGTGCTGAGTAGGACAAGAGCATTGGATGCTATAGTACCACAAAATTATGTTGTTTGGGACTTAGAAAAATAGGCTGGGAGTGACACATGCTAAGTCTAGGGGTTTTTGGGGTATAGGTTAGTTGAATGAGATAACAGAGAGGTGATAAAAATAAGAAACAAGACCAAGAAGAGTAAAATAAAGACATGGCTATTGTGAACAAGGCTCATATTCTCTTGTTAGAGTCTCCTGTGAAACGACATGATATGTGTGGTTGCTTGACTAATTTAAGTTGTATAAAATAGGCCATATTGACATGCTATCATTCTTAGAAATTATTCATAAATAATAGGCCACCAATCTAGAAACCAATGCCACTAATTTAAAGCTTAGTAAGACCCATAACAATGGAAAAAGTTTTAGCTCCTAAATCTCTCTCTCTCTCTCTCTCTCTCTCTCTCTCTCTCTCTCTCCTTCCTAGTCATACCATTTAGTTCAAATTTGCATTCCTCAGCTTGTGAATGTAGTAATGGAGGAGAAAAGGTTTTTGGAGTGTCATTTCAACCTAAATCTTGGTCCAAAGTTGGAAAATGATCTGAGGGAGCCCAAGGGATACTTATAAACCATTTTCAACTAAAAATTGATATTGAAAGGCCCTAAAAGTGCTTGTAAAGTATCCTTTTTCCAATATTAGGCTATGAATTACAAATTATGTTAGACATTGACTATTTATTAACCTAATTATATCTTTTTATTACACTAGGGACATTTGGAATGTTTTTAAAATGTTCTCTTATTGAAGGTGGTACATCCAACCCTTCCAAATGGGCCAAAAGGTGGATAAATTGACATTTTTGCATGAGAGTGTCCAAATAAAGGTTATAGCATGATAATATAAAATTAAAGACACCTTAAATAAATTTTTATAATTAATATAGACTATACTAGACCTTTAACCATGTTTAACCATTCAAAGACCTTGTGATTGACCATAGGTACTAGACAAGTGAACCTAAGACTAGAACTTGGATAATTCTAGACAAGGGAACATATGACCATATAGGACTATTTAAGGCCAATTAAGACCATGAAAATATAATGAAAAATATTAGACACCTATATGAAGTTTCAACCTATACTAGGTGACAAATTTTTATATGTGGTCAAAATTTGGTCAGCATTCTTTGTGATTCACAGGTATACCATGCCTACAATGCTAATGGACTAGTTGCCTTCTCCTTTCATTGGGATATCAAGTCACTCTTCTACTCAATCTAAAACTGATATTCCTTTAAAATATTTCAAACTCATAAAAAAACACATAAAAATATAGGGGGCACATGTTATGCTCAATGGCATTTAGGGAAAACCACACACAAAATACTCAAAAAAAAACACACCTAACCTATTATGTACAAACCTCAAAACATGTTTGAATTGATGGAACCATTTATCTTACTTCAACTAGGATCAAAAAGGATGTTTATTGAGTCATATTTTCTCCATGAGAGTAAGTTACAATATGATGGATGATTATTAAAATAAATTTGCATGTGAAGATGATCAAAAGACTTACCATTCATAGGAATTATACTAATTTCAAGTGAACTACTTGAAACTTATTTAAATGGTCCTATTAGATCTCCTTTAGGATTGATTGATAGTATAGCCTTCTTGATCTCATTAATGATCATTTGGTTCTTGTCAACTTATTTCTTGGGAACCATGAGAGCTTGTCTCAACTTCACCTTCATATAGACCATGGTGTTGTTGATGTCTAGGACTATCACACTTATCTTCTTGATGTTCAATCTTGTCTATAAGTGACTCAACATCAGATTGAGGCCTAGGCTTCTCTTTGACCACAATTTTTTTTACCTTGGATTCATTAGACTCCTTCAAGTATTTAGCTTACTTATTAGTGATTTGACACTTTTCTTCATGCAACCTTAGGTCCACAAATGACCTCACTTTCAAGATCATGTTTTTTAGGAAGTAATGTTGGTTGTACTTACTCAAACTCTCATACTATGGAATGAAACTGCTACCAAAAATAATATTCTTATTCATAAATATCATACTCATGATCTCCTTCATCTTGAGCAAGTATGATTTCACCATATTCATCATGAACATGCTTTATCTACTTTCAAAATAATCATCATCATGTATATGAATAAGATAGTTACCTTCTGTAGCTTGTTGAAAAATACCATCAAGACTTACCTTAAAATGTTCATCACCCTCATATTGAATGATGTATGTGTCAATGCTGATTTATTTGATGAAAGTATAGGGATCATATTCATATGTGTAATCACCATATTCATCTAGGAAGAGATTATAAATACCCTCAAGTTTGGAAGATGCTTCATCATCTATGACATGCTCTTCTTCCTCATATATGGTAAAATTTAAAATTAGAACTAGCTTCCACATATGGTTCAATATGGAACTTGGCCAATGGATATGTCCTTATAGTCATCTTTGCTCCATACCTTGTTCTAAAGGATAAGAAATACCAATCAACATAAAGATATCCTCCTATCTTAAGGGTGAAGTCCCTTGATAGATAAATAAAAAAATGTACATTCTAGATCTACCACCCAACATAAAGATATCCTCCTATCTTAGGGTGTGAATTCACTTGATAGATAAATAAAAAAATGTACATTCTAGATCTACCACCACTATATCTTGTAAAATTGGAAAGTTTGGAAAATCATGTAAGAAAAATTTCAAACCTTTGATAAGCCCTATTGATTTGGATGGTGTCCCATAAAAATACAACACTCATTTGTTATATGGATCATATTTCAATCCCAATTTGTCTGCCACAAGTTTGGGTATAATTGAAGTGCTTGCCCACAATCCATAATTGCAATTATGAACTAGCTTGTCTCCCACAATGACAGTGGAGAAAGAAAGGTGGGGGATTTTCAGATTTGGTGGAGGTTTAAAAAATATGAGTAGGTAATCTTGTGAGGGGTACAATACCATGTATTGATGGTTGAGGACTAATATAGAGTTGGGATAGCTACTCTTGAGGAGTAACTCTTTTTGACCCAGGCATGTGCAGGTACTTCCCAAAGAGATATAGATGATTTAGTGTTCTTAAAAGAAGGTCAATGATATTCAAAGAAGAAACACTATCATTTTATTTCATCATAGGAGGTAATTAATTACCTCAAACTTAAGGCAATGAATATTGAGTCACCCTTCCCAAGTTTTGATTTGTGAAGAGATGCAGGAGTTGTAGAGGCTTACACATTTGCATTCACACCTTGTGGCCTTGAAGGAGGATTATTTGGACTTGTATCCACATCTTTAACATTTAACAAATATATTCTCTTTGACCTTATGTTTTATAAAACTAAGGTTCTTTGATTTAGGATAGGTCTATCTTCTACTTGAAAGTTTACAAGGCTCACTCCTTGACTGCCATACTCTCCATTTGATTCTACTTGCATAGATATCTCATCTTGTGATGTCAAGTGAGGAGTAGGGCCTCCTTGAGATACCAAAGCTTGTCCTTAACCCTAATTCAAATTCATGTACTATACTTGAGGTTGACATTATCCTCCATGAATTTTTTACTATGGACTAGAACCATGGCTCTTGTGGTGGGAGCATAATTTAGATTATAAACATTATATGACCTATTAAAATTAGGCTGACCTTGTCCCCTCCCTTGACCATTATACTAAGGTGTAAATATATTTTATTGAGGAGGGTAATAGTATGGGTTTTGGTGATCTCCAAATTATTGATTTACTTACCTGACTTGAGCTTCTAAGGCATTACATCTTGCTTCCCGATCAATGACATCATCTAATTTATTTAGATCAACTTTGGGATTAATATTTGGATTTGGAAATGGAGGAGTAACATACATGTTAGGAAATATGGGCATATATACCTTTGGAAGGAGTTTATCAGATTGAATAAAACCATTCTTAGTTCTAGTGGCTATATCATAGGCCTTAGGTAAAGTATATCCACCCATGGACAATAACATGAAAACTATATTAGTCCCAATAGCTCTAAGATAGGTTCAATAAACAAAACTTATAGTGGGTCTCATTGGATATGTAAGCCTATTCCATGTTATTTAAAACTTCTCATTAAAATCATGCATGGTTTATTTAGGCCCTCTTTTCATGACATTTAATTGATGAATGAGTGATGTATGATCACTCTTATCTTAAAATATTTGAGTCAAAAACTTCCCAAACTCATCCCAAGTAGTGATACATATTCTTGATAATGTTATATACCAATCAGGGGATTTTATCGTAAGAGACATGAAAAACAATATGCCTACTATGTTAACTTTAGTGACATTATGGAAATTGTGAAAGTTGGATATGTCTATAATATGCTCACTTTGTGTGATAGGACCTTCCCCATTGAAAGTGGGAACATTCTTAGTGGCATTAGGAGGGATATCATAATAGGCATTAAGGTTTATAGGATTTTTAGTATTGAATTATGGGAAAACATGTTGTCTAGCCATGTTGCCTTAAAAATTATTATTCACTCTCTTGATCTTCTTGAATTTCAAAACCTTGTTGCTCTTCAATATCTTCTTTAGGGTTCTCAAATGTTAAGATAGACTCAGGATATTGAACTTTAAGAGGAAGTTCAGGATGAAGGAGTGGATTTGTAGGATGATAACCTCTACTAACAACTGATATAGTAAGGACCATGAAACATAAACAAAAGAAATAAGAAATTGGTCTGTAACTAGATGTTATACCTTCAATTGAGTCACCAAATGTTGAGTAGAAAACACTTATGTAACTGTGATGTTGTCAAGACCAACATTCACCTTTATAAAAATGCTTGAAACAATGATCCCACTGGATGTGCCAAAACTATTATCACTCAATTTTTCACTCTTGGAGAGGTATTTAGAGCCCTATACAAATTAAGTGAAACATGGGATTATACCTAGACCTATGGGTTTTTTATCTTAGGGGTAAACCTCTAGATTGAAGGGCTAACTCCCTTGATATATCTATAGTAGCTCATCACCTATACTACTTGGATTGTTTAGATGAAAAGGGATATAAAGAACATGAAATAAACCTATATTAATGAGGTGATACACAAATTTAATATACAATATAATACCATGTACTTTTACTATGAAATATGACTCATAAAACTAACTTCAACATCTTAGATCTATTTAACATAAGTATTTCAAACATGAAGGTGATATGCAATACACTTCTTCAAGATGGATGAATAAGAGGTCTGATTATAGAAACTAATTCTTTCATTTACACTTATATATATAAAAAAGATACTAACTAAACTACATGCGATCTATTATAGAGTATAATACTTGCACAAAACATGAAAGAGTAAGTTGAACACAAGGATATATTGTGATCACTTATCATTCATCTATATGTTACTTCACACACTTAGATGTGTGTGTGTGTGTGTGTGTGTGTGTGAGAGAGAGAGAGAGAGAGAGAGAGAGAGAGGAGAGAGAGAGAGAGAGAGAGAGAGAGAGAGAGAGAGAGAGAGAGAGAGAGAGAGAGAGAGAGAGAGAGAGAGAGAGAGAGAGAGAGGGGATGAGAGAGAGAGAGAGAGAGAGAGAGAGAGAGAGAGAGAGAGAGAGAGAGAGAGAGAGAGAGAGAGATGAGAGAGAGAGAGAGAGAGAGAGAGAGAGAACAAGTGAATCCATGAGTTAAAAAATAAAGGGAGTTATGAGATAGTAAAAATATATCTCTAAGGTCATGTTTCTCACTATTGAAGCATATCAAACCTTCCAAGTGGTGTGGGGGTTACAAATTGGCTTGACACCTTGATTAATTTCTTAAAAACTACCCTTGTTTGCATGAAAGGGGTGAAAAATGGACATTAAAATCATGAGTTCACCATGAAATAACGTTATAACACTAATTTTACATCTTTCATGACTTAATATACTCTTTTGACCTACCATTACATCATTTATGTGCATACATGTCTTGAAACTCTTTATTTCCCATGCCTAGATTGGTCCAAGTGTCCTAAAACTCTATTTCATATTATAAAAGTAATAATATATCAATGAATGGTCTTAAAATATTTTATTAGGTCTAAAAAACACCATTTTGGTTCCTAGAACAACTTCCAATAATTCATTTTGCTCCTTAAGCCTTCACTAGGCCTAGTTTCCTTGTAGCCCTAAAAACCTAAAAACCTCCTTGTGTAGGGATATATACAAATGATAATTTAAAAATTAAGGAATATTATAGGATGAATTATGGATTTATATCTCCATTTCAAATTTCATCCCCTAAATCTGAGTGGAAGTCTATCTTTTCTACCTTTCTCTCTCTTGAATTAGGCCTCCTTAGGATCCTATTTTCTTGCTCCAGACTTATACCACATACGTGAAATAATCCAAAATTAATTTTATTAAATTTAATATCTCATCACCAATATCTATGTCAATTTTTAGGTCTTGAGACCTTGTGAAAGTATGCAAACCAAGACATGGCCTTACCACATAGTCTTATTTTGACCCTGTTTGAGATTGCCTTAGAAAATGGACCTGGTTTGATCACCTAAAAAAACATCATATGATTTTTTTTTGAATTTAGTGGCTATTAAAAATACAAAATGACCTCAAACCATGATTGGGAAGCTCTCCCCTTCTCAGAATACATGTAAAACACCAAAATCATACAAAAACAAGACATTTATGGAAATTTGTACAAGTGATATCAACATAAAATCACATTTTTAAAACATAATTAGAGTAATAAAAAACATCCAAGATATTTTATGATCAAAATATGTCATTATATGTGCATTTGAGGTCCTTTTTCCATAACTAGTCTCTATCAAGGTTTTAGGGAGGTTTAAGACCTATTTGGAGTCTTAACAATTGTTCATAAAGAATAAATAATTAATTGACATATTTAAACTTGAAAAAAATAATTTAATGACCTCCTCAAATATCTCAAATGGCTCATCTTCCCATGAAAAATGTTGGATATGGTATGAGCATCTGAAGTTACTCCTTAGGTGACATGCTTAGTGTTCTTGAGCTTTGAGAGAGGTATACTTTGAGTTTTGGGTCTCAAAACTCAATTCCATTGATGGTAAGAGTCCATACACATTTAAAAAAAACACTTCCATGATGATACATGATTTTTTAGTCATTTTTACCCTATTGTATGCTCATAGTGTACTGGTAAGTGTATTTGGGGTTTAAAGCCTATCTCCTTCTTGCTATCCCTCAAGGGCATTTGGATGAATCCCAAGGTTTTTTTCCACTTACAGGTGTATCTAAACATTTTTCATGTTTTTATTTTGCCTCAACATCCCCCCATGAGGTCTAGAAACTTTTTTCATGCTTTGAGTCCAAAAAGTTCTCTTAGTCTCATGGCTACCCTTTGCCAAAGCAGTGGGCCAAGTCTAAGACAAAAATATATGGATTTGAATTAATCATGAACATATTTTTAAAATCATGAAAACCCATTTTACCAATGTTTAGATTATGGTCATGCCTATAGAGGCCCCAAAATAATAATTTCCTCAATAGTGGCTATAACTTGTGTGCGTCTGTAGGGTTTTGATATGACTGAGTATGGGGTCATGAAACTTAGTTTGGTTCATATTACCTCATGTTTCCTTTAGTAAAATGGTATTATGAACTTTTTTATCTTATTTGAGGTGGACCTTAGATTCCCTCATGTCATACTTTTCTCTCTTATTAGGCTTAAGTTCTACCTATCTTGAGCTTGCAATCTATGTATGCCCTTAGAGAGTTACTTGATTATATTCTAGTTTAGACTTCAATATTACCTCAATGATATTATTAGATAGTTTATGAACTTTATTTAGGTTTTAAATTTAGCTTTAGATCCTCTTCAAATACTTTATATTCTTTCTAGGTTTGATACCATTCTATCCCACTATACACCTATAGGTGCCTCTAGATCATGATTATGTATAGTAGTTTCAAGTTCTCTCCTTCATACACATACCACTGATCTCCTCAAAACTCTTGAGATTATTTTAGGTTTCAATTTTTGGCTTATAACACCCTCAATATCTCTACCTCTGACTCTCCTTTAGGTTGAAAGTGGAATGGTCTATACTAAAACCCTGTATGTAATTATTGGGGGTTTAGATTGTACCCTAGATAGGTAAGAGATTGTTCAGGTCCTCTACCTAAATCTATCTCAACATGGGACTAAACCTAGGATATGGGTATACTATAATAGGGTTAGACATTTAGGATTTTTAACTAGACTAGCTCCTTAAATGCATTTTTTTAGCTCATTTCCAATACTAAAACTTACTGATGACCAGGGAAAAGGGAGAGTGAGATAACTTGAAATGGAAACCTAAGCTAAAAATGGTGATGCACCTAAAATATGGTTTATCCACTCCATTTGAGATCCTATTAAACACTAATGAGATAATCAAAATACTAGATCTAGGACTCTAAGTATTTGTCATGCATTAGTATTTCATGCAGAGGGTCACTAAATGATCAAAAGCTAAGGGAAGTGATGGAGAGGTCTAATGCAAGACACTAACTAGTTAATGTATCCACATGTGAGACTCAATAAAAAGATATTTTAACACTAAACATGACCTACATAACAATATCAAATAGTAATTAGGTGAGATTAGGACTTGACAAGGGAGAGATTTCTACCACATATGCAAATCAAACTGACATGTACACACTATACTAGAACAATGAAAATTGAAAATAGTCTTGTATTCATCTCAAGAGGTTACAAGCTCAATCTTGGTAGAGTCTAGTCATGACCAAGAGAGGTAATAGAGGGGTCATTTTTTAGGATCAAAAGTCTCTACATATAACATAAAGAGAAAGAGAGAAATGGGAACATGTGTTAGAGAGTGGAGAAAGAGTCATCATTATTAATAAGTGAGGTGATAGTTCATTGATTCTTTTCCTTCACACATGCCTTTCCAATCAAGATAAATATTTAACAAGATAACCTCATTTTTTTTCAATAGCCCTTGAGTTCTTTTTATTGGCTAAGAGATCCCACTAGAATATAAGGGCTTTTTTATCATGGTGACAAATCTGTTTGAGTAGAATCAATGCCCCAACTATTCCTCCAACTACTAGTTCACCACCTTGGGACCCCAAGTCCACTTGACTTGCTCATGAGGATCAAATCCTTGAATCTTGAAATTGATAGTGCCATGCCATGAATAATGGTTAGTACCTATTTTATTTATGATAGATCCACATTGATAGATGAGGCCCTTTGCATTAATCACATACATGTCCATCTCCATATCTAGATCATAGGTATTTTTATAGATAGAAAACTAATATAAAATTATTGGTTTTCTTATAGTCATTATGTCGATACATATCTGTAGACTTCATAGCCTCATTGTGGGCTCCCATTAGGTCTAAAAAGACCCATTCGATCTTTTCATGAACCAAGAGCTCATTATATACATAGGTCCTTTAAAACATGGTGAACACAATTGTAGAAATAACCCTATAGGCTATAAAATTTCAAACCAAAAGTCTATATTTA
Source organism: Torreya grandis (assembly GCA_037957365.1). Lineage (NCBI taxonomy): Eukaryota > Viridiplantae > Streptophyta > Pinopsida > Cupressales > Taxaceae > Torreya > Torreya grandis. The sequence continues at coordinate 472,623 of JARHVA010000922.1, read as the reverse complement.
TATTTAATGGTGTCCCCTTTGTTAGGTTGTGGAGCTAAAAGCTTCACTGATGCAGACATTGGAGGAGGGTGCTGAGTGTCACATTCGCCGACGTCGGTTAGGACAACTGACATTGGTCAGGTGGAGACAGGAAGCTACTGACGACGGTTAGGGATCGACCAACGTTGGTCACTTCCAGGCAGACAGGGACCGACATTGGTCGCCTGTGCGGTTCCAAAACTGTTGGTTGCATGAACAGTTAGTTAACGAACCAATTGTTTGCATGTAGAAGGCCAATTATAGACTTGAAGCTGCGGATCTAATTATTATAATTGGATGTCTAATTATTGTAATTGGATGTGTACTGGCAGTAGTGGATACTGACTGGTTGGAGGTGAACACCAACTCTATGTTTGAGTTGTGTGTTGGGATCGTAAGAGAGAGAGTGAGCTCTTGAAGAGATTTACTGTTTATGCCCTAGAGGTGTGGGAGCCCTAGAGGTGTGTAAGGAAGAAGACTGTGGCATCTTCTTTATTGTATTTCCTTCTAGAAGAGTATTAATATAATTGGGTATTATCTCTCATATTTTGTGTTATTTCTAAATTCTAGTTACTTGTGCTTTTGGTTTAATTCTGCATGTTAGTTGCTTGTATATGGTAATCAGTTGTGCTTCCTAGATCCTGACAAAGTGGTATCAGAGCTAAGGTTACAGGGAGCAGGTTTGTGTTTGATTACAGGTCACTCTCAGGGGTTTCTAATTGAGTGGGAGTATAGCAATGGTAGAAGAAAGTACACTAAGAATGGAGGAATTGAAAAGCACAAATGGTTAATTATGGTGTTATGGAAAGAAAGAGCAGGTAAAGAAAGATTGTTGGTTGGTAACAGATCAACATGAAGGAACTGAAGAAGTAGATGTTGCAGGTGTTGTTTCAAAAGATGCTCTAGGATGTTCCTTGGATAAAGTAGAATCTTGGTTCATAGATTCTGTTGCCTCTTTCCATGCAGCCCCAATTAGAGGGGTTGGTGAGCCTTGTCATAGTATTGGCAAAGGGGAAGTGTTGCTGAAATTGTAGGCGGCCAACACATGGGTGTTGAAGGAGGTCATGTAGGTCCCAGTCTTGAAGATGTGGCTAATTTCTTTAGGAAAGTTGGGTGATGAGAGATGCACAAGAACTCTCACAGTGGATTCTTGGAATGTTACCAAGGATGCACTTGAATTAGCATGTGGTAAGAAAGTAGGTACTCTTTATCTACTTGCTTGTATTAGTGATTCCAATTTTATTACACAGGTGTGGATTTGTAGGCTTGGTCACATAAGTGAGAAGGGAATGGATTTTCTTAAGTCATATGGTAAGAGTTCAACTTCAGAGAGCATAGACCAAGATTTTTGTGAGCAGTGGGATGCTACAAGAAAAGATTGGATTTATTGCAGGAAAAGGAAGACTGATGTATTTGATAAACTTAAAAACTGGAAAGCCTTGGTGTTATTGGAGGAGATGACAGACAAAGATCAATGGGTGGGGTTGGATACCTTTGAGCAGGGTAGTTTGGACATGGGTATGATTTAAAGAAAGCTCACGGGTAAAAAGTCATCACTCACAGATGAACACAAGTACCGACGTCAGTCAGTGGTAATCGATGTCGAATAGACAGGTACCAACATTAGTCATGTATATACCAGAGAAGTTAGTGGTGTCAGGTAGGTGGAGATTGATGTTGACAAGATAATGGCGTCAGCGACCTGGATAGTCGCATGGAACTGACATCAGTCAGATGCAGACTGTGTGGTGATCGAGGTTGGTCACTGGAATGGATTTTGGGTGGACAGAAAGCTATCAAGGAGTCTCAAACACCCATGTGGAGGACTAAAAGGGTAAGTAAGCCTCAAATTTTTTATTCCTCTTCTTTATACTCGTTGCTCATTATAGAGTAGGAAGGATCCAGGAAATAGTGTGAACATGGCATGAATGAGGATGCAGAACCAAATGGGAGATTTGGTAGGGTTGCCAACCGGAAGAAAGCACTGAGAGACAAATGGATTCCTTGGTTAAAGAATAGAGAGAATGGACATGTGAGATGGAAGGCTAGGTCATATGGTCTTGATCAAGCTGTAGGACAGTGGTACAGGTTTGATAGGTGGATGACAAAGTAGGGCTTTAGTCAATGTCAGTGTAACCATTGTGTTTATCTTACCAGGTGGATGATGGTCGCAACATTATCCTTTTAATATATGTGGGTGATATGCTAGCTGAAGGTTTAGACATACAGGGTTTTGCTGAGCTAAAGGTAAGGTTAGTTCAGTGGTTTGCCATGAAGGATTTGAGAGCAGCAAAATTCTTTGGCATGAGTATCCTAGAGACAGGGAGATCACATGTTGATGTTGTCACAAGATGATTGTGTGAAGGTAGTGCAGGATGTAGAATAGGGCAACACATCTATGGATGGATAGTTCATAGAATAGGGTCCCCAATCACATGATGAGGTTGAGTACATGTGTACTCCCTGAGTTTGCCCAAGCAGTGGGTGCTGTCAGAAAGTTTGGAGCCAATCTGGGAAAGAAGCACTAGAGGGCAGTTCAGTGGATTCTCAGGTATTTGAGAGGGACCAGCAGTAGGTTGACATGTGATGTAGGGTCAAGTTATTTTCTACATGGGTTTGTAGATGCAGATGCGGCAGGTTACTTGGATGACAGGTGTTGCACCATAGGATGTGTGGTGGTTGGTCTTCAAGATTGAGCTTGAAGAGGGATATAAGCCATGAAATAGATTAGATAGGGTATAGGTACAGGTACAGTGTAGCTATTTATCTCCAAGTGGGAGATTGTTAGGTTGTGGAGCTAAAAGCTTCATTGATGTAGACATTGGAGGAGGGTGCTGAGTGTCACAGTCGCTGGCATCAGTCAGGACAACCGACGTCGATCAGGTGGAGATAGGAAGCTATCGATGATGGTCAAGTATTGGCCGATGTCAGACACCTCCAGGAAGATAGGGACCAACGTCAGTCACCTATGCGGTTCCAGAACTATCGGTTGTATGAATAGTTAGTTAACGAACCAGTTGTTTGCATGTAGAAGGCCAATTATAGACTTGAAGCTATGGATCTAATTATTGTAATTGGATGTCTAATTATTGTTTGCATGAGATCTATATAATAAACTCATGGGTTGTATTGTAATTTGTGCTAGAGAATAAGAGAGCAAATATTAGCTCCTTCAGAGTGAAGAGAGCAAGGTGTGTTCATCCTAGTGCCACAGTGCTAAGTGTGGGTGCTGGTTTGGAGAATTAGAAGGATTCTTCATGTATGTAGGATCTTGGTCAGTAGGTGTGCAAGGCCACGTTTGGAGATCTACATGTGTAAGTAAGATCATTGATTTGTAGGTGTATGTGTGTGTGAGATCTAGGTTTGCAGGTGTGCAAAACCAGATTGATTTGTAGGTGTGCAAGATCAGGGAGGTTAGCAACACAACAGGGAGCAATATCAGGGGAGATCTACTTAGAGTATGGTGTGTACTCAGTTGGAGAGTAATAGAGGAAGGAAAGGTAGTTCCTTCCAAAGTAAGATCATTTGAGTTGTAGGTTATTACAAGTTCATGGGAGATCTACTTGGAGTGCGTTATGTACTCGATTGAGTATGTGTGTATACTCGGTGTACTGGCAGTAGTGGATACTGACTGGTTGGAGGTGAACACTAACTCTGTGTTTGAGTTGTGTGTTGGGACCGTAAGAGAGAGAGTGAGCTCTTGAAGAGATTTACTATTTATGCCCTAGAGGTGTGGGAGCCCTAGAGGTGTGTAAGGAAGAAGACTGTGGCATCTTCTTTGTTGTATTTCCTTCTGGAAGAGTATTAATACAATTGGGTATTGTCTCTCATATTCTGTATTATTTCTAAATTCTAGTTACTTGTGCTTTTGGTTTAATTCTGCATGTTAGTTGCTTGTATATGGTAATCAGTTGTGCTTCCTAGATCCTGACACCCTTATGTTCTTTATACTTGGATTCATGGCTATGCACACTCCATGACATTCAAATGAGATTTAATGGTGGAATGATGACCCTTACTTCAGTTTAAAATGGTTCTTCAACTCCAATATAAGCCTTTTTGATTTTACCTTTGTTCATTGGTTGTCAACTATTTGACTTGACTTATTGACTTTTTAACCCATCTTGCATTGATAATCCTGCTTGGTACAAATGATCATGAGCCATTGATCTACCTTTGACTTATCAACTCTATCCTCACTCTATTCAATCTTGATAGAAGATCAAATGCCAACCATTAGATCTACGAAGACCTACTATTTAAACTCAAATGGCTATTTCACAAGCTTCAAATTGATGTCTGTGTGCTTGTATTTAACATCCACATGAACATATTTGATGTTTTCATGATCATCATTAGGATTTTTAAATACCAATGGGTATTTGTCATAGCCTAAATTTGACATCCATGTTCCCATCATTTAATGTTCATACAACTATCATTGATGTCTATGTGATCATCATTCTTTTGGACACCAATAGATAAATGTTGAGCTTTATTTTGACATCCACGTGAACATCTTGTTCTATATGTTCAAATTTGAATGCTTATAACTCAAGCTAGATAAATTTCCAAGGGATAAAATTTGTAGGATATAATATTAGAATGAGGGATTCTATGGCACTACAATCCTTTGGTTCATGAGGCTTCCTAAGCAAAATTTGTAAAATGCACAAGTGAATTATTCTACTCATTTTTACATGACATCCTGGTGATGGTCTGGTCCTTAAAACTTGCATAGCTCATTTTTACTTTACCCTTCAGGGTTATGATGAATTTTTAAGGTTTGTGCAACCTAGTTCATGCCCCTAAATGCTATGACCACCATGGAAACCTAATCAAACATTCCATTTGCATTTATAGACCCATTTTTAAGCCACTTGATCTTTGCTCCATCAAGGACTTAGCTCACCTTTTCTATCCAAGAAAGAAGCTTGATATGTGGGCTAAAATTGCCAACATTTCTAGGGACTCATAAGGAAACATGCCTGCTATGATCAATAATCTAGACATAAGCCTTAGCTAGTCCATTGGGCATGGAGTCTCTTGCTCTAGTTTAATATATGTATTTGAAGTTGAAAACAACACTGACCCTTTGCAAAACATCCTCTTGAAACAAACAGAGACCAAAAAAAAGAGAAAAAGAAGACAGAGTGCCCCAAGGCACTTATTAAAGGGAAAATAACCTAGAACAAAATAGGGAAAATATACAAATGTGCTAGAACAAAACTTGGAGAAATTTATCCAAACTACTCTAATTATGTACAACTTAAAATTATATATACCTTTCCTCCTATAATAAAAGGAAATCTTGAAAATTCCCCTACATCATGATATGAGGGGTTGAATGAGGCATGTAGATTTTTGACCTTTGGCCTTGATGCCTCTTTCTTCTTTTTTGTATCTTCCAACTTCATTGGCATGATGTTTAATGAGAACCAAGTAACTCCAAATATTTCATCTATGTATATCCAAATAGTGTCAACTTTCTCATATGGATCCTCAACTATGACCTCTAATGGTGGTTTAACAAGGCATATCTTCTTGGTTTCCATGGTGCTCTTAATAAGATTGGGTTCCTCTTTAGTTGCAAGTTCTTCAAGCTCATCAAAGCATTCTGCATGTTATTCCCAATATTTTTAATTATCCTCCATGGCAAACTCTTTGTCCACCTTCTCAAGTACTTGACCCTCAACTTGGAAAAGATATTCAAAATATTGAAAGAGATTCCTTTATATCTTCCAATCATCCTTTTATTCTTTACTTTGATCAATCTGGATAAGATTAATTTGAAGGATATCTTGATCCTTTTCAATAGGAGATATCTCAAACTCATTCATGAATTCCATTTGTACCAGTCCCTCATGGGAATCTCCCACCTCAAGACCAACCTTCTCATTCTAATTTGGCATCCCCAAAGTAGCACTATCTTCCTAAAGTTCTAAAACATTAATGGAATCCTTAGATGAATATTTAACCTACTACACTATCCCATTATCCAATTATTCCATCTTAATTTCATCAATGTCACTCATGAAATCATGGTACAGTTGTTGCCAATGGTCTTCTTCTTCAGGAATGATCTCTATCTATGCAATGGTTCTATGTGATTTCTCTTCATGTCTACCTTCCAAATAAATATGAGCCTATACTCAATCCATATCAGCTAACACAAGATCCCAAGAAAACTCTTGATTTTGGATAGCTGATATGTGATTAAGAAGTTCTTGAGAAATAACCTCTTGATGCACATATGAGAATTTCATGTTGGATCTCATATCCAACTTGCACTTATTCTTACAACACATATTCTTTGGCATTTTGAAAGGTTGAAACATGCTTGCTTTTGATAAGTGGTGTTCCAATAATGATTTCCTCTTCTAAATCTAACCATTCATCATCATTAGTTATGTGTTCAACATGGAGTGTACTGCTTACCTCTTCAAGGAGTGGTGTAGGATATTGTTGGGATGATTCCAAGAGATATGAGACATATGTGACACCTCCTTAGTCTAACTATTTATCTTCTATAGTCATGTTATCATCCTTATTTTTAATACTAATCTAGATGGATTTCCAAGAATAAAGGCCTTATATTATTGAGGAGTGAGGGGTTAGGTTTGAGTAGCTTTGGGTTTGCTCGACTGCATGATTTGACTCCAAGATGGAAAATATAGATATCATTCTTTAAGCTTTTGATTATACTTCTCTTCCTGCTACCTTGTCTTCAGTGCCAAATCTTTGATTTGTCTATCTATATTCTCTTGGAATAACTTCTCTTTAAGATGACTAGTGGATTCATGATAGGGAACACAATAGGAATCTTGAGGAGGGGTAAGAGAGACTGGTATAGGTCCAGATTCTTATTTAACCTAGGCTCTCAAGTCTATATTTGTCTCACTTTTTCCATCACCTAACTTCACCACTTGATTCCAAATTGGAAAGTTCAAGGACCTTTTAAGGGGTTCTTAATGAAAAAAGGAGTCTTAGTTCTCAATAATAGATTATTCAACAATAGTTTGTTTCTTTCTTTGACAACTCTCTTGGATAGAGCTCCAAGAAGGGAAGGTCTAAGGAACACATGAATAACTTGGAACACTTGGAATAGTTTTTTGGGGAATAATGGATGGTACATATGAAGGCTAAGATGACATATATGAAGATACACAAGGTTGATGGGGTTGGACCTGCTTCTCTTTGAGGCATTTTAGCTTATCCTTAATGCTTTGATTGTAACCACTTACATCCATCATCTCACCTATGAGATTTTTCTGATTTTCCCTCTCAAAAGGTGCCCATTATTTTTTCGCTTACTATAATGAATCTCTCACATGATACATCAGGTGAGTAGGGACATCTTGGCCATAATAATTTTGTGAGCATAATCCTAGTGCATACTTTTCAAGGCTTACTATAGTTTGCTTAAGTGATAGTATGAATAGCTCATGATAGGGTTGGTAAGGAGAAATATTATGATGGGCTTGCTATTCATATAGAGGATTGGGGCAATACTCCTACATGTATGACTGATATAGGTCCTCATACTATTGATGAGGATCATAGTGAGATTGATCATGCTCATCAAAAAGTTGATATTTATCATGGTAGGAGTGATAAGGATCATATGGATCATGAGGATCATATTGGGACTATTGATAAGGAGGTGGATAATAAGGGTATTCACCATAGTTATCCATATTAACCTCATATGTCAAATGAGATGCAAAAAACTAACTAAAATATGTAATGAGACATACTTGGTCTACTCATAACTAGAAGCTTTGATTTAGAGTCACCATTGGTGATAACTTGATTTCTTCCAAAAGTTAATCAGAGGAAAGACACACCAAGATCTTCCCACTCTTTTGGACCTTATTCCTACCGAGTGTGCCATAATTATTGGAGGTCTGGATTGTACCCTAGTTGGGTAAGGGATTGTTTAGGTCCTCTACCTAAATCTAGCTCAACATGGGACTGACCCTAGGTTGTGGGTATCTTATAATGGGGTCAAAACTCTAGGATTTTTAATGAGTCTAGCTCCTCTAATGCATCATTTTATCTCATTTCCACTAATAAAACCTACTAATGATGAGGGAAAAGGGAGAGAGAGATAACTTTAAAGGGAAACTTAAGCTAACAATGATGATGCACCTAAAATATGGTTGATCCTCTTTGTTTGAACTCTTAAAACACTAATGAAACAAGTAAAATACTAGATTTGGGTCTCCAAGTATCTGTCATGCATAATTATTTCATGCAGAGGTTCACTAAATGATCAAAAGCCAAGGGAAGTGATGGAGAGGTCTAATGCAAGACACTAACTAGTCAATGTGTTTACATGCAAGCCTCAATCAAAATATATTTTAATAATAAACATGACTTGCATAACAACATCAACTAGTAACTAGGTGAGATTAGGACTTGATAAGGGAGAGATTTCTAACACATGTAAATCAAACTAACATATACACACTATAATAGAATAATGAAAACTAAAGATAGTCTTGTATTCATCTCAAGAGGTTATAAGCTCCATCTTGGTAGAGTTTAGTCATACCCAAGAGAGGGATTAGAGGGATCAATTTTCAAGCTCCAAATCCTCTATATATAGTAGAAAGGGAAAGAGAGAGATGGGAACATGCATTGGAGAGTGGATAAGGAGTCTTAGTGATCAATAAATGAGGTGAAAGTTCATTAATTCCTTCTATACACACAACTTCCTCCAATCAGGGTTAATCCTTATCAACATGTTAACCTCTACTTACTCCAATAATCTATGAGCCCCCATACATTGGTTAAGAGATCTACTAGAATAAAAGGGTTTATTTTGCATGATGACAAAGTCTATTTGAGAGGATATAATGCCCCAAATTCTTTCCTAACCATCAATTATTCATCTTGGGACTCTAATCCCACTTGAATTACTTATGAGGATCAAATCCTCAAATCTAGAAACTGACAGTGCCATGCCATGAATGGTGGTAAGTACCTACTTTGTCGATGACAGATCTATGTCGATAGATGGGACCCTTGTTCATAACTATTCATAACTACCACATGATGATAGGTCTACTATAGATGAAAAACCAATATCCCTTATTGGTTTTCATATAGCTATCATATTAAAATAGACTTATAGACTATATAACACCTTTTCTTGATTATATTAGGTCTAAATAGACCCATTCTATCTTTGTAAGAATCGAGAATTCACCATATACAAGTCCTCTTGTAAGAAATGGAGAATATAATCATAGAATGAACCTTGCATGATTCAAATTCTTGAACTAGAGGTCCATATTAAGCTTTGATGGTGGTCCTTTATTGTATTTTAACATAACTACATTATTATGTCCACTCCATGATGTCTAAATGATATCTAATGGTGATGTGATGATCCTTTGTAGGACTTGCTTGCTTCTGGTTGAAAACTACTCCTTATCTTGACTTTATTAATTAAAAACTAACCTAGACCAATCAAATTATTCCTAGCTATTTATATTTTTATTGGTCCTATAGATCCTTGCTATTAGATCTTGACTTCTTGACTTTCACTCATGTCATTAGATCTTCTTGGTATGAATGAATGTGGTCCATCGATCTCTATCCATCTAAGATCCTTTGACATGTTGACTCAAGCTTACACCATTGGATCAAGGTGTATGATTGAATGCGAGCCCTCATATTTGCCTAGAACTACCATTTGAACCCAAAAATATATTTTATGTGGATTAAATTTGATGATTGTGCTCCCATCATTTGACATCTATGTGAATGTTTTTGATGTCCATGCAACCATCAATTTTTTGAACCCTAATGGATAACCGCTGAGATTAATTTTGATGTCTACATGAATGTCAATGATGTCTACATGATCATCAATGATATCCACATGACTATCATACTTTGAATGCTAAATAGTTATTTGTTGGGTCTTGATTTTAATGTTCACATGAATGTTGATTCCTATAGGTTCAACTTTATAAGCTTATAACTCAGGATAGAAAACTCATGTGATCATGAAATTTGTAAAGTGTGTTCTTAGCATGAAAGAATCCATGGAACTATAATATTTTGTCTCATGAGGATTTTTGAGGTGAATTTATAAAATGCAAAAGTGAACTGGTCCTTTCAGTTTTTGTATGACATCTTGATGATAGTCTAGTCCTTAAACTTCACCAAATTCATCCTTTGATTAATCTTTCAAGGTTCTGATGGATTTTTAAGATTTGTACAACTTGGTCCATGATACTAAATGCTTGGAAACCATGAAACTTTATTGGATTCTATTCTTTGTAACTCTTGACTTGTTTCAAGCCTTTGGTCCACTCATTCCATCAAACCATGCAAAAGCTTTAAATGTGGGATAAATTTGGCCAATAATAACCATTTAGGACATGTGATTGTGTATGGGGTTTATAACTTACCCTATCACCATTGATATTCTCCATAATCTATCAAAATTAGAGTTCTAATTGGGTTTAAACCCTTTTCTCATACATGCTCTACCCTTTCTTGAGCTTAAAATTGGACTAATTATTTAGTTAGCCACCTTTAGGTGTGAAGCAGGGTGTCTTGACTACAAATTATGATTCTAGGAACTCAATTTCTCATTACTGACCTTTTCAATGGCCTTGAATTTATTAAATTCCTAATTTTAGGTTAATAAAAACATTAAAAACAACTCCTTTTCTTCCTTTATCTTGAGGAATGCACTGATCCTACAATAAGCCTATAGGTGTCTCTTTTAGGGCTACTTGAGCATTTATAAGTTAGTCCTCTCATTGTGTTAATGCACTTGAAATTTAAACTCAAAAGAGTCTATTCAACTATTCATATAGAGTCCATGATCCTCCTATCTCAATCATAAACTTAGCCATCTCTATTCCATACAAGTATTGTAGGTGATCTTTAGACTGTGTACTTAGTCTATTTGACATTTATCTAACTACAAGTGACTAGTATCTCTTAGGATTTAGACTCTATTTTCATATATAATGATTTTAGTGTTGTAGAATTAATTTTCACCCTTGGAGAGGGTTATTTATGCTCTCTCAAACTAAGCTACAAAATGGGAACAACCCTAGGCTATGGGTATCCTATTATGGGGTTGAACCTCTAGGTTATAGGCCAACTCCCTAGGTCACTAGTTAAGCTCTTATTAAGTTGATTCTATGACTTGGAAAGGGTTTACAAGGGGGAAATAAATAACTAAACACATACATAAAGGTGATACACCATATAATAATATTGTAACTACACTAAAACACACACAATTGAATCCAAAAGACCTGCCACTCACACAACCCTAACACTAGCTAAGTTTACATAAGTAGTTATTCATAAAGATTATATAAATGAGATATAATATTAAGGAATGGAATTATTCACATCATAAATCAGACCTATGACTGATAAACATGACTCAAGACCTGAAAAATAAAAGATATCATGCACAAAAGTGAAGGGAGAGGACAAAAATCAAGGGGAGAACTTCCACCACATGATCCTCATCAAACAAACCATACTACACAAAAATATGCAAGCATAGTATAAGGTAATAAATATTATTAAATTCAATAGGCCACCTCATTACAAAATTGGTAAAGTTTCCCCTTGCCAAATCATGAAGCATGCCTCAACAAGAAATAAGAGGTCTTAAATAGAAAAAGAGAGAAGGAGAGGGGTAAAAGGGTTCCAAAAAGATTTGAATCCAATTAAAAGTGTTCACACTACTCATACTAATGTAAGAGGATAGATTTAGATCCTATTTCCATGCTTTAGCTTCTCTATTTTTGATCTAAAACTCAAAATCTTTGGTTGAAAGATAATTCAAGAAATAATAACAAAATAATTCAAATAATGCTATCTCTTATAAGAGATGTTTTATTGATCAAATTTGCAGACCCAAACATATGCTTATCTCTGAGAAGAGATGTCTGATTTCCATTTTGGGTTACATCTTCATTTATACATGTTTTTAAGGTGTGGGGAGGATTTTTAAGGTCACCAATCTTGAGGGAGATGAATTGGTTCAACTTCCACGATTTACAACAATACAAAATTCGAGGAATTACTATTTTTAGAAACTTACTATTTTTAGACTGCACTACTAAAATTGAAATTTGGGACACTTTTGTTGGGTTTTAGGGCGTCAAAATTCATTGAGTGGAGATCATTCCATCTCACGACATTTACCTCATTATTAGCTTTCCAACGGTTCAAACAGTGAGTCAATTGGAGCTACGGTGCAAAAGTTATGGCTCCCGGAAGTTCCACCATTAATTGGGGTGGACCCATCACCCGAATTGTCATCTGAATTGTTGTCTGGATCAATTTGGATTTCACTTGCACCTTTTTGCTTCAAAAGGCTTAAGTTTTCACATTAGATCACTTTATGTTCTAATTTTAACTTGACTTAATGATGTCATTATATCATAACTTGGAAAAAAAGTATTAAATCATATATAATATCTATATAACTCTTCTCAACTCTCCCCACTTTCATACCATGCCATACTTGACCATTAGCATCTTTTATAAGTCACCCTTGACCATTAACATCTTCTAAAAGTCACCCTTGACCACCAGTGGTTAGTGAAGATATCATCTTTTGCTTGGGAGACCATAAAGTGAATTGAGTCTAATTTAATGTTGACATGGATATATTTTCCCCCTTTTGACACCATTATACCTACAAACATTTCCTTTATCTTGCACTCCACCATTAGAGACCCCTTGAGAGCCTAGGCCACCATGAGAGTCTTCACCCTAAAGCTTGCCTATGAGCTAGAAGATTGTTGGAGTATCCAAAGTCTTGAATATTTATTTTTAGGAGGTATTATTATCTCTTTGGGCCATTCTATGGAAACTAATACACCTACAAATTTTCTCAAGACTCCATTAATGGAGGCCAAACTTGTAATTTTTTCTTCAGAGGCCCAAAACTCAATTTTCAGAGTGCTAACATGCCATAATGGATTAAAGGAGATCATATAAGACCATTGGATGAAATTTAATGGGTATGGGAACCTATGAAAATCATTTAAACATATTCTCCTTTGGAACACCCTTGAGAAGCTTGCAAAAATAGCCAAAAGAGCCAAAAAGAGATTCACAATAGCCCATACATACCAAATTATCTCTCAAAATAGACCCAAAATATTATTAGAGGATATTTTCATGATTTCATTTGTATTAAAGGTGAAATAAGGGCATTATAATTCATTTGAAGAAGCTTGGAGCCAATCCATCAACTAGAGAGGGTTTGGAAGGTTTTTTTGAGCACTTTTCGGTCTTAATGATTGTTTATAAACATCAGGTTCTTGAAAAACCTCAATCCAAAAATAATTTCAAGTATATATGGTTAATAAAAACATAGTAAAATAATTTGGCCCAACTCCTTATGTAGTGAAAAATATGAACATCTAAAGAGGGGCTCAAACTGGGTGTCAAGACTTGAAAAGTTTGAATTTCTTCTTGGGGAACCAATAAGACTTTCAAATTTTATTAATCTGATTGAAAACACCCTTATAAGACCTAAAAAAACTCCATCAAGCATATTATACTTCAAAAAAATAAAAGATTCAGACTTATGCACATAGACCTATGTTTTGTATGCTTTAGCTAGCCCTCAAGGACATCCTTATATGAAACCAAGAGTTTGGACACTATCGTGAGGTTTATTAAGACCTATAATAACTTTAAAATACCTTAAAACACTCCCAAAAAGTCAAAAAACTTATATCATACCTATACCTTTCAAAAACCTTTTAAGCTCCAATGGTGGTTATCAATAGACAATCACATGGTTTTGAGAAAATAGCAGATATGTCCCATATTGATGTGGCCCAAATAATATTATGGATGATTATAAACACTCATGAACATAATTTTTACCAAGTTTCATAGTTGGATCTCGCTTGTAGAGACCTATAAATGATTTTTTCTCAAAATTTGCTAATGGTCCACCTACGTGCATGTTTGATTATGATTGCATGAGTTCTAAAAAAAATAGAAAGTGGTTTCCATATTATATTTGCCTAAAAAATATTATGTATAGGTAGATAAACTCATGATGATCATATGTACCAAATTTGAGAACTTGAAACCACCTGTATGTACTCAAAAAACACTAATTTCTTTATCTTGTAATGGTTTTAGACCTCCTCTGTGTGTCTTGGGGCTTGAAAATTACCTATAACTACTCAAGACTCTTTAGGTGGGGCATACCCTTCCATTAATAATAATATAAACCTATAAGAGCCTTAGGAGCTCACTGAAATGCATGAGAAGGTCTGCCACCTTCTAGGCCTAGTAGGTCTAGGTGTGTCTTTATGCTAAATTGGGCTAAATTGAGCATTTATTGGATTGATAAATGTGTTGACATCATGATAGTGGATCTTAATAATACTATTTAGAACCTTTAATCCCATAAATGTCCCATTTTACCCCTACAACCTTCACTTTTAGACCTGGTTTTGATCATGGACTCCATTAATGGAGATATGAAAACTTGGTTTTCCTCTCTCTCGATCGTTTTCTATCAATATTTGACAATCCCATGGACATTGTGAGGTATATTAACTATTTTAAGGCATATAAAAATGTTTCCAAATGAATCATCCACCCAAAACATCCATTTTCTTCTTGAAGCTCCATATTAACTCTCTAATGCTCTTAAGAGACTATGTTTTAGATTGGGGGGGTAAATTGATTTATAGGACTCACATAGATCTCCTTTTGGGTCCATTGGATAGGTATAAATGGGGAATTCCTGGGAGAATTTGAAAAAATCATAAAAACATCACCAAGATCTCAAATAAAAAATAACAAAAAAGTGCCAGCTCGTTGCCCTATTTTTGCTTTGACGATGGTTCTTGAGTTTTAGGGGTGAACAAGGGAAAATTATAGAGGTTTATGTATCTCACCAATTCCAAACACTATCCTCCAAATTTCAGGTCCTAAATCTCAAATAAATTACTAATGTCAACCCCTTCTCTTCTAGCACTCTAGGCCTATCTTTGCTCTCTAGGCCTAGAAAACTAAAAAATGGATTTTTTGTCCTTTAAATGTATGAAACCTCTTGGAACATGTTTGTTTCACCTTGGGAAAACTACCATAATTTCCCATGACAAATTTGAGGCCTTGAAACCTTATGCTCATATCCAAACCTTGAAGTAGCTATGGCGCTAAGCTTGAGAAAATGCATGGTTTAGGGGGTCAAAACAAAAAAATTCTTCCTTAAGGGCTCAATGGAGTCTCTAATGTCATTCTCTCATGATATTAAGAGTGATTCATACCCCACATAACATTTTATCTTCCCCATGTGTTTCCATTTATCCTGACACATATGTTTTTCTAAGCTTCTCAAGCCTTCTTGGCCTCTAGGCTTGCCAATGAGTGTTTTTGCATCCTAACTCTAACTTGATGATCTCATTCTGATGGTTTAAGAGGGTAGATACCTTAAGAGTCAAAGTTTGAAGTTATGGGTGTTGAGATTTTGTCTAAGAAGGCCAAAAATGGTAAACAGTTAGGTTTCACTATTTTAACTCATTCTAGTCTTGATTGGATAATTGCTTTTTGGTCCAAAATGTGGACGTATAGGCTTAGGGCTTGTAGGTCACTATAGATTCTTTAGGTATAAAGGGATGCACTATTTTGAGTTATTAAACTATTAAAACTTGTAAAACCACTATATACCTTCTATTATCACTCCTTAATGGCTCACATAGTTTATAATCATGCATCAAGTCAACCTTAACTCATCTTACAGTCCTGTATGGACTGTATATAGTCATCTTATGCATAACCTTGTGAGTAGAGAATTGGAGTATCTAGTCAACTTGAGAAACTCATTCAAATTTATGGTGGCAATGAGGCAGCTAAGGCCATGTGAATTCATGAAGAGATGGATTGAGCCTCTCTATGACTTTGAGTATTTCCCTTCTCATTTCTACAATCCATACAAATGCACTTGGATCTCATTAAAAGGTGTATTTAAACTACAATATTCATTTTTTCATGCTTTCAAAAGTGGAATATCACTAAAAACTTTATACTAAGATATTTTATTGGTATTAGATCTAAAACTATCAATAAAACTTCTAGTAGACTATATAACATAGACCATGTCTCCTAAAAGCAAACATACTTGAAGAAGATAGACAAAAGACACATCTTAGACAAGATCAATGAATTCCATGAAACTAAGTGAGTTACCATGAGTGGAAAATCACTAGAAACTTCTGAGAATGACCATCATGAAAAGGAAATAAGAACTTGTAGCAAAATCCACTAGATTAACTTGTACACCAAGACATTCTTCTTCCAAGTGAAGGAATTTCAAGGATATTATTTAGATGATGAAACCATCATGAAAAGGAGATCCATTATATATAAAAACCACCCTCAAAACCATTCATATCCATTTATTTATTTAGTGGATAGACTAGTGCAAAAATAGACCCCTCTCAGATGCATAGGCCATAGGACATGTGGTCACTCTTAACGATTGTTCATAAATAAGAGGCCACCAATATGAAAACTAATTCCAATGATTTCAATGTTAATAGGACCCCTAAAAATTTCCAAAGTTTCATCTCCTAACTCTCTCTCCTAGCCATACCATTCAATTCAAATTTGCCTTTTTGAGCTTGTAAAGGTAATGATGGAGGATAAAAGGTGTTTGGAGTGTCTTTTTGACCTAAAACTTGGTCCAAATCTAGAAAATGATCTGAGGGTCCCAAGGGACACTTATAAATGATTTTCAATAAAAAATTGATCTTGTAAGGCCATACAAGTACTTCTAAAGTGTATTTTTACCAAGATTAGGTGTTGAACTATAGATTTTGTCAAACTCTGACTATTCCTAAACCTTCTTTGACATTTTTATGACACTAGGGACATTTTCAATCTTATTTAAATGTTATCTTCTTTAAATGGTATGTCTAACCCTTCCAAATGGGCCAAAAGGTGGCCAAATTGACATTTTTTACATAAGAGGGTTAAATAAAGGTTAGATCATGATAATATAACATTAAAAACACCTAAAATAACCTTTTATAATGAATCTAGACTATATTAGTCCTTTGACCATGTTCGACCATTCCAAGACCTTGTGATTGACCATAAGATTAGACAAGTGAACCTAAGACCAGAACTTGTACAATGCTATACAAGGGCACATATGACCATATAGGACTACTTAAGACCATGACAAGATCATGGCAAATAATAGACACCTTTATGAAGTTTCAACCTATACAGGGTAACCAATTTTGAAATGAGGTTTAAATTTGGTCAACAAGCACATAATTGAGGTGGATTCTATTGATGATTAAATTTGAAACATCAACAAATCATCCATTTCACCTATCACAAAGGTAAAAACATAATCATAATAGTTTAATAGTTTGGTCTAAAAGATCAAATGGGATCTAAAAGAAGTGTAAAGATGTTTTTAAAAAGGTTTGAGATAATAAAAATTATGTTAAATATTCAACAACAATTTATTATTAAATTAGAAATCAAATGTCTTCTTGAAAGAAGGAAACATATATGATTATAATAAATCCTATCCGATAGAGAAAATCTATGAATTAGATACAATCTTGAAGGAAAGATTTATATTCCTTATAAATATTTATAAATTGATAATTGATATAATCTTCCATGCTTGAATCAAAAGAGATCTTCTGAAAAGAAAAGAAAAGATAAAAAAGATACAAACAAAATATTAAAATGATAACCAAAGAAAGAGATAGATATAACAATTAACATTATAAAGAGATTTAAAACCTAAATCTAAGAAAGAAAAAAAAAACAAATTGAAAGAAAAACAACACTAGTCTAATGCAATAACCAATCCTAATAAAAGTAAATCAACATAAAATAAGAAATAATCTAATAAGCTAATCAACTAAAAAAAATAAAGAAGAAAACTAAATCTATTTCAAAAATTAAAAAATAGTTAAGAAATCAAATAAATAACCTAAGTACTTTAAATAGAAAAAATAATATGAATAACTAAAAGTAAAATAATCTAAGTATAAAATTAATCAAAGTAACTAAAAAATTAAATCAAACTATTTTGAATAGAACCCCTTTAATTAACTAAATTTTAAACCAAGAAAATAATCTAATGCTTAAAAAAATATTTGTGAGTCTTTAAAGAAAGAGTCATCTTAACAATTAAATCTAATTTTATTTAGAAAACATCATTTCTACTACAAAGTCTTAAATATAACAACCAATACTATAATAATTGATCAAAAACATGTCGTACACAATGAAGTGTTTATCAGTATTCAATCCAAGTATTTGGATTCTACTCATATGACTACAATTATGTAACCATCATAAGATATTAAATCTAACATTCTCTAGATAATCATTTTATAAATGAAACAAAGAAACCTAGATATACTTATACTTGTTAAGCAAGTTACTTAATCATTAGATAAAGTGTCCTTGATCTATGTTCAAGAGTTGTTTCTCTCAGATATATTTCAAAAAAAGAAGCATGAAGATGGAATTGAAATGAATCAAAAGTCTTTCAAAATACCTGTATAATGTTCCTCCTCTTCTATGTCATTTTGATCTTCTTCTATAATCAGTTCCTCTAAATATGGTTAAAAGAATGAGTTATAACTAAATTTTAGTTAGTTATTGTTATGACTTAATTGACTTTAATTAAGTCAATTAAAATTTAATTATTTACTAAATATTTTTAGACTTTAAAGATAAGTCTTGAAATCAAAATTAAAAATAATAAATCAAGAGGATTGACTCTAATTAGATGGGGCCCCTTAGACATTATAACACCTAAATAAATAATTATTTAAAATATATAAAACAACATAAGTAATTAAATGAAAACTATTACTCCTAACATTTATCCATATGCATTAAAATTAAAATATCCATATCAAAATATCCTTTTCTAAAAATGTTTCAACTATAAACCACCGTCAAGTAACTGAAAATGTTTTAAAGCTATAAAATCACCATCACGCAAAATTAAAACAAGTACTTAGTATAACTTATAGTAGTCATAAAAAAATTTGATCAACTTCACTACCTCCTCATATTCTTCATCGTCCACTTCCAACTTTAATTTCTTCACCATCCTTGTTACTATTGGTGACATTGAAGGGATAACTTATTTAATTTTCTTGTTCAATATTAATATTATTTATTTTAGATGATGATGAAAAAAATCTATAAGACTAATGTTAGAATAAGTGGCATATGGAGTAGTAGGTTTAGGAGATGGAAGCTTTCAGTTCAAAAGTACTAATGCATGGGAAGGGTGTAACTTAGAAAACTATTATAAGTCATGTCTAGGAAACTATTCATCTCAATGAGGAAAATTATGGTAGATTGAGTTATCTTTAGATTATAAATTAGTTTACATTCTTTGAGAACTGCTAGAATTTCTATGCCCAAATGAACGATGTCTCCAATCAGCTCTTTTCCATCCTCTACTACCTGTATTATTCAAAGGATTAAAAGGAAAAGCTTCCAAAAAATTCTAAAAATCAAGATCAATAATGTCAAAATGAATTTACAAATGAGTGCCCCTATTAAAAGGCTTGGAAAAACTCCAACCAAATCTTCTACCTATAAAAAAACAACCTCTAGACACATAACTATAAGAAAATGAATTTTCTCTACTGTCAGGTTGCTCTGTTCTTCATGGTTTTTCTTGATTATTATTTGAATTACGGTGGTCCACCTTGACATTTTGAAAAAATGAAACATATAATGCAATTATTTTGAAATCCACATATCAAATCCATAACTTCATTAACTATCTAAATGTATAAATAAATTTCAATAAAGATTGAAATTTGAAAACAACATATTATCAAACAAACATAATCTATTTAAATACTGTAATCATCACTCATAAAACTTGATTCACTATTATCAAACTAACCAATATTTTTAAAATATAACTGAATGTTTAAAATTTGTAAGCCATCTTTTCAACTTACAACAAAGATAAATTTTCAATAATCCTACAATATTAATTTTCTAAAACAATTGTATATCAATAATATATAAATCAAAAATTTATTCAAGATTTATTTAAAAAAATCAAAATCTCCTTTTGATTTCAATATAGATGAGAGATCTATATATTTTTAAAGCTAAATAAAATAATACAACAAACCCACTGTGCAAATTATCCATCATCGACTAAACCAATCATAACCTTTTATGACCAAAACTGCATACTTCATAAGATATTCTACTTATATAGAAGAAACTAAAAATTCAAAAATAGAAGGAGCTCAAAACTCAGACACACAAAAATATACCAAGTATTTCAAACTATCAAAACCTTACTTCTCAATTCAAATCGATATTAACAAACTACAAATAAATCCTCGCAATATCCTCACAAAAATGAAGAATCTTATCTGTAAATATTCTTATCAATTTCATACCAAACCAAATATTCTGATCAATTTCATACCAAACAACTATTATCTTAGTTAATCTTTCAAGACTGATGTTTTGATAGTTTTATCAAAGCTTAACCACATGCAAAAAAAATTTCATCATTTTATACTTTACATAATACATCTTATATTCTGCATGTCTCAAAATCATTTTGTAATGAAATATATTATACTATAAACAACTATATTTTTCTTCATATAAAGAAAAATAAATATTTTTGCATGAAAACTGATTGCAAATAACATTAAACCATCTTCTATAAATTTCACCAAACCAATTTTAGCTAAGTCTTAATGATAAATACCTTAAAATTATCTTGCTAAATGAAACAAACCTTGCCTATAAATTTCCTCAATAATTTCCAAATTCCTCATCAATCCAGCACTTTACTTCCACCAAAATATTGTCAACAATGATAACTAACCCAAATAACTTTACCTTAAGTATTATATTTAGCTTGAAGTACTAAATAACGTGTTGAAACAAGATTGGCCAACAAATCTATCAATACTTATCTCTAGCTCTGCCAAAAATTTAAGCAACCTTGATAAAAATAGTAATAACCTTTGTTACTTTTAAAACCTCTACTAAAAATCTTAGATCGATTCACATTACACATTCTTAAATGCCAAAATTTATGGGAAAATGTAACAAATCACCATATATGCACCAAATCCTAGGTGTATTAATAACCATTACTTATTGTTTAAAATATTTTAACCATGCTTTGAACATAATACCCAACTCAAGTAATGCTCATTACATTTGAGTTTATGAAACCACATAAATCAAACCCATCTCACCACCTTTAATTTAAAACTATATCCTTCAACCCATATCATAATGCAAACATTTATCAAAGTATTTGGAGTTAAGACCCTTAGAAATATTTTAGGTCATCAAGATTATTTTATAAATATTATTTATAAATAAACTATAATTTTAACAATATTTATAATTACTTCAATATAATTCATTCACCAATGATAAAAAACCATTTTGAGCAACTTACAATAAACTCTTAAATACAATTGCTATCTGTTTGATGATCATAAAGAATTCTATTTTTTTTAAATTGATATTCATAAACATGGATTCTGCTATATGGATATCTTAAATTTTATTTAAATCCATAAATGCTTATTAAACCACTTGTAATGCATAATAATAATTTCACCACATATAGAATTATGATAAATATTTCAATATAAAATGCATATTTAAATGTCATAATGAACTAAGACCCACAACTAGTAGTTTTAAATGTTACGACAATGTCGTCAATATGGAAGAACCAACACAAAGTACTTATTTTGAAAAAGAAAAAGAGTGTCAAAAAATAGGCTCAACACTGGTGACCTTGCTAGCTAGTTTCAATAGTGGAATAAGGTAGCAAAAATATAAAATTTATCTTTTAAAGAGAAAAGACCTAAGAGTACAATCTAGGTTAATTATTTCTCAAGAAACTAGACACAAACCCATTTGTTTATAAACTTTGAAGGGATGAGGTGTTCGGTCAGCGTGGTATGAAGAATATGAAAAATTAAAAAAGGAGATTCATGTTGAACAATCAACCAATTGCATGAAGCTTCAAACATAATTTTTGAAAACAATTAATACTTAAAAATATATTAATAACTATTTTTAAGATCATTTTTAAAGCAAAATTGAACCATGCCTTGTAAAATCATCTTACCATTTATTGAATACTTACAAGCACATTGTAATTTCCTCCTACTATCCTTCTTCTTGATGAACTTAATTGAAGTAACCAAAAATGATTTAATCAAAGAACAAGAAAAAAAATAAAAAGAAAATCAAAATAAAAGGTAGATAAATAAAATAAACAAAACTAAAAACAAACAAGAAAGACAAATACAAAAGTAAAAGCTAATGGACAAATAATTTTAAATGATGACCATTGACTGAATAACATAGTCAATTTCCTTCTAAATCTTGTAAATGAAAAACATTTTTACCAAGTACAACAAAAATTCTATATGGTCCTAACCAAAGTGAATCAAATTTATGATGTTTACCCAAATCTTCATGAACTTTATCCCAATATAGACCCAAATCTCCAACTCTAAATATTTTATTCAAAACATTTTTGTCAATGAATTTCTTTAACTTCTTTTTATATTCTTCTAGATTGTGCAAAGCAACAAGTTTGCTTTCATCTAATGCTATTAAATCATTTAATCTTAATTCAATTATATTTATATCTTCTAATAAGTACTTTAAAGTTATATTAGTAGATGAAAATTGTAATTCTATTGGTAACATAGCTTCAAAACCATAAGTCAACATAAAAGGTGAGTCTCATGTAGCTGGTTTGACAATAATTCTATCTGCCCATAATGCCTTAAATATTTTAAGATGTCAATTTCTTTTATTTTTTCAGATATTTTTTTTCATGATAGAAATCAGGTTTTTGTTTGTAGACTCAGCTTGCCCATTTCTTTGAAGGTAATACTTAGATTAATGACTAGAATTTATAGAATAACTTCCTATAAATTTTAAGTATTCATTAGAAGCAAACTGAAGACCATTATCTGAGACAATTTTATAAGGTACACCAAATCTAGAAAATATTTTATCCTCAATAAATGTAATTACTTTAAATGTTATTGAACTTTTTAAAACCTTTGCTTCAGGCCACTTTATGAAATAGTCAATTGATATATATATATATATATATATATATATATATATATATATATATATATATATATATATATGACCAGCATAAGGAGGATGAATATTCGAAATAAAATCAATTCCCCATTTTGAACATGGCTTTTCTATAATAATGGGATTTAAAGGCATCTCTGATAATCTATCCCTACCAACAAATAATTGATAAGACATACAAAAATGTACTAACTTATAAACATCTTGAAATAATGTCGACCAATAATAACCTGCATGTAAAATCTTATAAGCTGTTGTTTTTACAACATAATGACCACTGCAGCTACCTTTGTGACATCTTCAAAGAACTTTCTAAGTTTGATCATGAGTTAGACATCTTAATAATAATCCATCTCAATTTTGATAAAACAAAAGATTTTCAAGTAAACAAAATTTTAAAGCTTGTACTCTTAATGACCTTACTTATTTTTTATCTAAATTTTCTAGATAAGCCTAGTTTTGAAAATAGTACACAAGATCATGATACCAATAATATTATGCTATTAAACAATCCCAATCCTTCATTTCCATTCAAAACTTAATTTTTTAAAAAAATAATTAACTTTCATTGATTGAAAATGCAGTTTAACATTTACAAAATCATCAACAAATAAAACCATGACATTAATATTGGAAGAAGCATTTTCAGCTAAATGTTTTTTCTAATTTATTTCCTTTTATAATCTTTGATGTCTCAAATTCAAGCCAAATTTTTGGATTCTTAAAATCCACTTTGCTAACCTTATTTGAATAGTAGGTTGTTTATAAAGATAGGATAAAATGGGCACATTTGACCTTACTATCACTTTGTTTCCCATTAACAAATTAAAAAAATTATTAAAGAAAAAATCAAAGATAAAACAAATTTATCAATAAGAGGATAACTAATTTTTGTGTCTTTTAGGACTTGACTCATATATCCAATAGGTATTTTATTATTACTTTTACCCTCTTGTGTAATCACAACACCTATTACTTTATTTGTAGCATTAACATAAATAATTAAAGGCCTAAATAAATCAGGTTTATCAATCAGGGTGCACTTGCAATAACATTCTTTACATTATTAAAATTAGAATGATATTTTGCGTCCTAAGAATATAACTAATTTTTCTTAAGTAAAATCTGTAGAAGATTAGATTTATCAACAAAATATGATATAAACTTTTGTACAAAAATTATTTTACTAAAGAAAGATATAAGACTTGATTGATATTTAGGTGGTATCAATTCTTTGATTGATTTAACATGTTTAGGATCAATCAAAATCCCATCCTTATAAATAACATGTCCTAATAATTTACCTTCTATAACACTAAAAATAAACTTTTTTGGATTAAGAGAAATGTCATATCTTCTACATCTTTCAAAATTTTTGCGTAAGTGATCCAAATGCTTTTTACTTTTTCTTGAATGAATTGTAAGATCATCCAAATAGAATTAAATAATAATACCTATTATATCATCAAAAGCTACATGCATGGCTCAATGAAATGTTGGTTTGCATTCATAAGACTAAAGGGCATCTCATTAAAGGTGAAATTTCCTCTTCGAGTTATAAATATTGTCTTGTTCATATCATTTGGATTTAAAAATATTTGGTTATATCCTAAAAATCCATCAAGCAAAGACATCATTTTATATCTTGTAACTTGTTGCTAAATTTGATCAATACTTGGAAGAGGAAAATTATCTTTTATGATAGCTTTATTTGGATCTCTGAAATCTACATAAAGTCTAATATCTCCATTTTTTTGTATAAGTACTAGATTTACAACCCATTTAAAAAATGTTATGGAAAAAATGACACCACCATCAATTATTTTATCAAGATCTTTGCTGATGGTGGCTTAACCTACATATTTTTTACAAGATAGGTTTAATACTAGGTAAAAATATCAATGAATTTATTAAAAAAATTAGTAACTTAACCTTCTCATCAAGAGTACATTGTACTCCTAAATAAACATATTTTGGTTCTTCATCAGATCCAATGTTTATTGGAGTAGTTTCTTCAATAGTCATTCTAGAAGGTTCTTCACTCCATGAGAACATAGGTTGATCATTTGGGGAAAACATAGATTCTAAGCTTACCAAACTAGCAGATAAATTATTAGTATTCAATTATAAATAATATCCATAATTAAGAGAATGATCATCATTATCAAAATAATTGCCTTTGATAAAGGCATCGATATGTTCATCATAGTAAAAAAATACTAACTTTCATTTAAATCTAACATTTTAGACCTATTTTTTTTTTGACAAGAAAATTCTACAGTAAATTTTATTTCACTTATTGTAGGGTTTGAAGAAAAAACAATAAGTTTATCAACATGTAAATTGAATTCTCTGAGAATATGTGTGATATTAAACAGTTCAAAATGTTCAAGTAAATACCAAACCTTTTGAGTATAGCGATGAAGGTGAGTCTCATTTATCTTATAAATTTTTCTTACTTGTCTAATTACTAGTTTATAATCACTAAAAACTTGTAAGTGTTTAACATTTAATTCTACATCTTTTTTCAAACTAAAACATGGAGCTTCAAACTCTATTGTATTGTTGGTAGTATTAAAATACAATTTATAAGCATAATGATGTATTATACTTATAAGAGAAATAAGACAAATTTCTGCACCACTACCAACTTGTGAACAAGCACTGTCAAAATATAAAGTCCATAAATCATTTTTGAAAAAGAAATTTTTTTGTTACTATTCAAGTTCATCAAGAACCATCAACTCATATGTACCAATTCCTATTTCAACATGAGTCATAGTAGGTTGTAATGAATCAATTGGACTCTTATACCAATCTTATCTTTGAATAAAAATAATCTCATTTCCAATTGGAACCTAGGTAGTATCTTTTTCAACAAATGCACCATTTGTTTTTGAACAATATCTAACCAAAAACATCACATAATTACTAGATATATCTAAAATATAAACATTAGTCATGCAGTTAATTATTTCATCTTTTACAAATTTAATTACAAGATCTCAAAATTTATCATAAATTTGTATTTGTTGTGAGTTAAAACTAATTAACTTTCTATTATCTATTTCATAAAAAATACCTAACTAATCAGTGATAAATTTGGGCATAATATTTTTTGATGCACCTATTCTAAAATGTAGTTATGTATAACTTTGTCAACAATTTAACCAAATATATAAAAATGTGGTATATAATTTGTAGGAGGGTCATAAATTTGAACAAAAACAATAGATTGAATATGTTCATCATTTTTACTATCTTCTTGAAATCCTAGAATGTTCTTTGAATTTGGATTTTTAATAGCTTCATTAATTTTCTCTAGTTGTCCTGCTAACTATCAACTTGTAATAATGAAAATCTCACCTTAATGAATGATAAATCATCAATAATATTATAAGCTCCTACATCAGGATGATGTATATGCATATAATTTTTAGGATTAAAAGGATGATATTTTGAATTATTAAAACCTATTGATAATGAATCATTATATTTAGAATTCATTGTAGTATTATCCGAAATTTCATTATTCTTAATATTTTTACCTTTCTCTTAGTTTTGAGTAGAATTTTGATAATTATTTGTTGTGTTGGAATAATCTCTTTGTCTAGTAGTAACAATATAAGCATTTGTGGTTTTAGTATAATATGAAGATTCACCAATCCCACACATATTAATATTTTTAGCTAGATCAAAATCTATATTTTATTTAACTTGGATAAATTTTCTAAAATTTTGAACAACTACACACTTAGTTTGGTCATGATCTAATTCACAAATTCTACAATACATAATTTTTTATTCAATTTTATTTTTTTGGGAAAATGGTGACTTACCTGATGAATATGGTTTATCATTTAATTGTCTTTTGATGGAAACTAGTTCATTGCTAAGATTATGAATAAATTTTAGAATTTTTGCATTATCTAAATTTACCCCTGTCATAGTTCTATCATCAAACTCAATTCTTTTCAACTTATTTTCATAATCTATGCAAAAGGTTACATTTTCATCATAATCCATAATATCTTTATCTTCTATAGCCATTTTATATTTAAGAGGTAAAGCACTACAAAAATATATCCTTGACAACTTCTTAGATGGCTTAACATAAGGTGAATTTTTTTAATGCAACCTAGTAGATTTACTTATGAAACCATATATGGTTTCACCTAGATCAATTAAACTATTAACCAATTCATTTATTATATCTAAATCTTTTTTATACTTACCAAAGAATAACTCTAACCAATATTCGATATCTGTCCAAGTGATAATAACATTGCTGGAAGACTAATGAATGCTTGATAAGCTTTGCCTTCTAAAGTCTATGAGAAAACTCTATGAGATATTTTTTCATTAACAATACTAATAATGGTGCAAACTAATTTAAAATCATCTAAATGATCTTCTCATGACTCACCATGATTTTTTGAGAACTTAGGAACATTAAGCCCTTATTTGAAGGTAATGTAACTGGGTAAACACCAATATTGATTGGGTTGCCATGAATCCAAAGATTTAATAAAAGTTGTCCAATGTCTTCATCTAAATCATTTTATTCACCAGTTACTTGAGCTTGATCTCTATTATTTTTAAGACTTGGAATCAAATCTCAAATCCTCTGCCATTGTTCTTGTTCATCTTTCATATGAATTTTTAACTATGTTAATTACTTGATTAGATGGATTAACAGGGATAATAAAATCTTCAAGATGAAATGAATAAGAAAGAAAACAAATTCTAGGTTGAGGATTAATGCATAAGATCACTTTTATTTCAAGTCTAATTCTATGACTACTTTCTTGAATATGAGTTTGAGTTTCACGTGTAATATTTGCGTAAACATCAATAATTTATGCTTCTTTTAATTTTTTGTTAAGTACTTCAATAATATGAACTAAATAATAAGGTTTATTATACCAAGAAAAATGGGTTAAACTAGAATCAATGTCAACCTATTCTTCAACAATATCAATTAAGGGTTGGATAATTGGATGTTAACCTCCAATGGCCATGGACAAAAAATAATAAAACAAGATTACTAAACTAATTGCTAGTGGAGTCACCAAATTTGTTGACAATTAAATGTGTAGCATCAATGAATCATCCCTTTTGCCTACTGTGAAGGTTAAAATAGAATCATATCAATTTAATAGTTTGGTCTGAAAGATTAAATTGGATCTAAAATAAGTGTAAAGGGTTTTTTTAAAAGGTCTGGGATAGTAAAAAGTATGCTAAATATTCAATAACAGTTTTATTATTAAATTATAAATCAATGTCTTCTTGAATGAAGGAAATAAATATGATTATAATCGATCCTATCTAACAGAGAAAATCTATGTATTAGATAAACTCTTGAAGGAAATATTTATGTTCCTTATAAATATTTGTGAATTGATAACTGATATAATCTTCTATGCTTGAATCAAAAGAGATCTAATGAAAAGAAAAAAAATATCAAAAATATACAAATAAAAGATTAAAATTATAAATAAATAGACATTTATAATAATTAATATTCTAAAGAGATCTAAAACCTAAATCTAAGAAAGAAAAGAAAATAAATGGAAAGAAAAGCAACACTAATCTACTATAATAACTAATTCTAATAAAAGTAAATCAACATAAACTAAGAAATAATCTAATAAGCTAATAAACTTAAACAAATAAAGAATAAAACCAAATCTATTCCAAAAACTAAAAAGTAGTTAAGAAATCAACTAAATAACCTAAGTGATTTAAATAGGAAAAATAATATGAATAACTAAAAGTAAAATAATCCAAGTCTAAATTAATCAAATCAACTAAATAGTTAAATCAAACTATTTTGAATAAAAACCCTTTAATTAACTAAAACCTAAACCAAGAAAATAATCTAATGCTTAAACAAAGATTTGTGAGTCTTTAAAGAAAGAGTTTTATTAACAAATAAATTGAATTTTATTAATAAAACATCATTTTTGTTACAAAATCTTAAATATAAAAGCCAATACAATAAAAATTGATCAAAAACATGTCACACATGGTGAAGTATTCATTAGTATTCAGGCTAAGTAGTTGGATTTTATTCATGACTACAAATCTAAAATCATCATAAGATATTAAACCTAACATTACCCAAATAATCAATTTGTAAATGAAATAAAGAAACCTAGATATACCTGTACTTGTTAAGTAAGTTACTTAACCATTAGAGAAAGTATCCTTGATATATCATTGTTTATCTCAAAGATATTGCACAGAAAGAAGTATGAAGATGGACTTGAAATGAATCAAAAGCCTTTCAAAATACATATATAATGTTCCTCTTCTATGTCATTTTGATCTTCTTTTATAATCAATTCCTCCAAAGATGGTTAAGGAATGGGTTACAATTGATATTTACTTAGTTATCATTATGACTTAATTGAATTTAATTAAGTCAATTAAACTTCAATTATTTCCTAACTCTTTTTAGACTTTAAAGATAAGTCTTAAGATCAAAATTAAAAATAATAAATCAAGGGGACTGACTCTAATTAGGTAGGGGCCCTTAGACATTATAACACCTAAATAAAAAATTATGCAAAATATATAAAACAACATAAGTAATTAAATGAAAATTATTACTCCTAACATTTATCCATATGCATTAAAATTAAAATATCCATGTTTACAAATGTTTCAACTATAAACCATCATCAAGCAACTGAAAGTGTTTTTAAACTGTAAAATCACCATCAAGCAAAATTAAAACAAGTATCAAACTATAGAAAAATATCTATAAAAACTTTCAATCATCCTCTAAATCTAATAGCATATCAATCAATGGGTAAGCTTTATGAGTCATGTACTCAGTATAGCTCATACTGGTCACTAAGAATTTGATCAACTTCACTACCTCCTCATCTTCTTCATCATCCAATTTTAACTTTACTTTATTCACCATCCTGGTTTCTATTAGTGACACTGAAGGGATAATTTATTTCCTTTTCTTGTTCAATGGTAATATTCTTTTCTCTAGTTAATGATGAGAAAAATCTACAAGATTAAGTGGTGTACAAAGTAGCAGGTTCAGGAGATGGAAGCTTTCAGTTCAAAGGTACTAATGCATGGGAAGGGTGTAACTTAGCAACCTGTTGTAAGTCATGTCTAGGAAATTGTTCATCTTGATGAGGAGAATGATGGGAGACCAAGTTATCTTCAGATTATAAAGTGGTCTGCATTCTTTAAGAACCACTAGAATTTCCACACTTAAATAGATGATGTCTTCAATCAGCTCTTCTCCATCCTCGATTGCCTCTATTATTCATAGGATTAAAAGGAAAATCTTCCAAAACATTCTATAAATTAGGATTAGTAGCATAAAAATGAATTGATAGATAATTTTCTCTATTAAAAGGTGTAAAGAAACTCCTACCAAATCTTCCATCAGTAGAAAAATGACCTTTAGACATAAAACTATATGAAAAATAATTTTTTTATTGTCAGATTATTCTTTTCTCCATGGATTTACCTGATTATTATTTGAATTAGGGGGGTCCACCTTGACATTTTGAAAAAATGAAACATACAACAAAATTCTTTTGAAATCCCAATACCAAATCCATAACTTCATTAACTATCTGAATGTATAAATAAATTTTAATAAAGATTGAAATTTGGAAACAATATATTATCAAACAAATATAATTTGTTTAAATACTAGAATCATCACTCATAAAACCTCATTCATTGTTATCAAACCAACCAAAATTTTTAATATAGAATTTACTGTTTAAAATTTGTAAACCATCTTTTCAACTTACAACAGAGATAAATTTTTAATAATCCCATAGTCTCAATTTTATAAAACAATTATATATCAATAAAAGAGAAATTAGAAATTTTGTTCAAGATTTATTTTTAAACATCAAAACCTCCTTTCAATTTTAGTATAGATGAGAGATCTATATATTTTCAAATCCAAAGAAAATAATACAACAAACCCACTGTGCAAATTATTCATCATCGACTAAACCAATCATAAAATTTTATGACCAAAACTACATGCTTCATAAGATATTCTATTTATACAGAAGGAAATTAAAATTCAAAAATAGGAGTTCAAAACTCAAACACACAAAAATATATCAAGTATTTCAAACTATCAAAACCTTGCTGCTCAGATCAAATCGATATTAACAAACTACAAATAAATCCACAAAATATCCTCATAAAAATGAAGAATCTTATCAAAATTTCAAAAATTCTACAAATATTTTGATCAATGTCATAACAAACCAAATACTATGATCAATTTAATACCAAAAAACCCTTATCTTTCATAATCTTTTAGGACTGATGTTTTGAAAGTTTTGTCAAAGCTTAACCACATGCAAACAAAATTTCATAAATTTACACTTTATAGAATACAACTTATATTTTGTATGTCCTAAAATTTATTTGAAATGAAAAATATTATATTGTAAACAAAAATATTTTCCTTCATTTAAATAAAAATAAACATTTTCGCATGAAAACCGACTACAAACACCATTAAACCAATTTTTGTAAATTTCACCATACCAATTTTAGTGGAGTCTTAATGATAAATACCTTAAAATTATTCTATTAAATTAAACATATCTTTCTTGTGTATTTCATCAACAATTTACAAATTCCTCGTTAGTCCAACACTTCACTTCCATCACAAGCTTATCAATAATGACAACAAACCCAAATAACTTTACCCTAAGTATTCTATTTTATTTGAAGTACTAAACAACTGTGTTGAAACAAGATTGGCCAACAAATCTATCAATACTTATCTCTAGATCCACTAAAAATTTAAGCAACCTTGACAAAAATAGTAATAACCTTTATTACTACTAAAACCTCTACTAAAAATATCAAATCGATACATAGTACACACTCTTAAATGCCATAGTTTAAGGGAAAATGTAACAAATCACCATATATGCACCAAATCTTGGGTTGATTAATAACCATTACTTGCCATTTAAAATATTTTAACCATGCTTCACACACTAGACCTGACTCAAGTAATTCTCAACATGTTTGCTTTTATGAAACCACGTAAGTCAAACCATATCACCACCTTTAATTTAAAACTATATCCTTTGACCCATATCATAATGCAAACACTTATCAAATTATTTAGAGTTAAGACCCTTAGAAATATTTTAGGTCATCAAGATAATTTTATAAATATTATTTAGAAATAAAATATAATTTTAACAATATTTATAATGATTTTAATATAATTCATTCACCAATGATCAAAAACAATTCTGAGCAACTTAAAATAAACTATTAAACATAATTGTATGTTTGATGATCATAAAGAATTTTGAATTTATTATTTAACTGATATTCATAAACATGAATTTTGGTATATGGATATACTTAAATTTTATTTAAATCCATAAATGATATTGAAACCATTTGTAATGCAGAATAATAATTTCACCACATATAGAGTTATGATAAATATTTCAACATAAACTGCATATTTAAATGTCATAATGAACTCAGACCCCCAACTAGTAGTATTAAATGTTATGACAATGTCATCGATATGGAAAAATCAACACAAAGTACTTATTTTAAAAAGAAAAGGAGTGTCAAAAAATAAGCTCAATAGATTTGAGTGAGCTATTGGATACATAATAGTTCAGTAACCAAATACAACCAAGAGGATTTTGATTAGTTTTATCAAATCCATGATAGGTAAGGTAGTTTTGCTTAAGATGATCCTTATTATAGAAAATTTGTTGGATGAGCCATAAAGATGTCACATTAATACCGGACCCTTCATCAACTAAAAATTTATAGATAAGGGTAGTATTAATGGATATTTTAATGAATAGTGGTGGATCATCGACGTGAAAAAGGATATCATCATTAATCATGCCATATTCAAGAAATTTAATAGATGGTTTAGAATAAGGACACATGGATTCAATGGTGTGAATGTTGGTAGGTTGAGGATCCATAGAGGGTGGTTCTTCATCTATAGAAGATAGTATTCAATTTCTTGTAATTATCGCATAAGGAACTTATGATGATAAGGGGAAGTACAAACTAACTCCATAAGTGGAATCTTGAAAGGCATGGAGTTAAGTTATTTGATAAATTTACAATTTGATTTAGAAGAACTAGTGCAAGGTTTACAAGGTAAGGTATATTTTGAAGGAATGGATGTTTTTGGGGGTTCAAAAAGAGGTAGTTCCTCAGGAGATTCTGAAGCTAAACTAGTGGTTATAGTATCTTTGAGAAGTTGTTCCTCCAAATATGGTTTCTTAGGTTTTGTGATAGGATCTTTATGAGTTGGTTTGTGATGATAATTAACCTTAGCTGCATTAACATATTGAGAATTTTTGTAATATTGGTCGTAGTCAACATCAATAACACAAACATCCTTGGTATTCTATTGAGGATTAGATGTGGAAATAGGTTTTTGGTTATTAGAAGAAGAAGCTTTGGAAGATTTTCATTTTTGAGAAGTGGTGTTGTACTCTTGATGATGAAGTTAGATCATGGATTTGTGATTAAAGGAATCGCCAAGCATGTAGGAGATAACAAATTTAGTGAGCTTTCAACAAGTTTCATGGGAATGACTAATGTTGGTGTGAAACAAATAGAGTTGATTAGGGTCATACCATTTAGGAGGATTATTAGGATAGGTAAAGGGTTTAGAGGGAGACAAAAATTATTTCATTTACTACATAGTTAGTGGTATATGAGAATATGGGTGAATGTCAGCTTTAACAACTCCTAGTTTGGTATGAGGAGTATTTTTGGTGATCACATTAGTAGTAGTTTCAAAAGATCCTTTAAGGAATTTATTATTAGGTTTTAATTTCGTCATGAGGAAGTCTTGATGTTTAGATTGGCCAAGAGATCCATTAAGCGTTTGAGGAGCAAAAGTTCAAACCTTATATTGAATTGAAGGAGTTAAAGCAGTTATAAAGAGTTTAAAAAATATCATCAATCATGTTATGGTTGGATTTATGGGCTAGGGATTTAATTATTTGATAAAATCATGAGCTGATTCGGTAGGAGATTACTTAGAATTAATGAAATGGATAAGGCAATTTTTGAAAAGATCATTATGTAGAAACTCTTTAACTAAAGTATTAACTAAATCCTCAAGTTCATAAATGAAATGTTGGGGAAGTTGGTTGTACCATTCTAATACATCACCAGTGAAGATTTTAACTAGAATTTTAGTTGTGGTGAAAGAATTAGTTTGGCTCCATTCTTTATAAATATTGGCAAATGCTTTGAGAAAGGTTACAGGGTCTTTAGTCCCATCATACTTGACAGTTTGAGATATATTATGAATATCAATGGATATGATAAAATGAGCTAAAGGCAGATTTTGGATATTTTGAAGCATTTTTTAATTCATAATAGGTTGAGGAATGACATTTATTGAGGCATCTCTAAGAGGTAGAGGAATAAAATTTGGATTGGCTTGAGGATTAAGAATCAGAGGTTGATTATCCATGTTGATCAAATGACATCATAATTACATAATTTTAAAGGTGTTAGAAGTTTGCATTATGTTAATTTTTTGTATGAATTGTGTAAGAAGTTGAGTCATATCAATTGGTAGGTTGGTGTGTGTAGGAGAACTCCTTGAATTGGTATTAGGGGGAGGGTTATTAGAAGGTGGGTTACTAGTGGGATTGTTGGATAGAATTGTGTAAATTAATCCCACATTATGTTAAATTTTTTGAAGATGATAATTATCTCAATAAGCACAAAAGGATCATATCCACCTACTTCATCTTGGGGCATGATTTGAGCCATGTTATAATCCATAGATAAAAGAAGGGAAGAAGTACTCCAAGAGTGAGGGTTCTCTTGGAAGGAAAAGAGAGGGAGAAATGAATATCCCATATAGTATCTAAATGGATTAAAGTTTTCCAAGAAGATTCTAATAGGGGACTTCATAATGATTTGAAGAAATGAACAAAATGCCAAGGAAAGAGAAATATAGGACTAAGTTGTCTAGATAGGAGGGAAAAGCAAAGTAAATAAAAGGAAATTATAAGAGTATAGAGTCGACTAGGTCAACTTATTACTATTGAATAGGGTCTGAGAAGAGTAAAAAGTCAACTAGGTCAAATTCATAATGTAACTAGGGAAAAACATAGTTTGATTAAGATATAGAGTTGACCAAGTTGACTTTGTACTACAGGCAAGGAAAATGATAGTCTATAAAATATTGCATCAAATAGAATGATAGTGCACTAAAAAATGTAATTTGAAGCAATAAATGTAATTAAACACAGACAATTAGATCAATGAGAATGGTCCAATTTGCACACAACACAAAACCTTGCACCAATGCTAGCCAATGTAAGTTTTTGTAATACAACATACAATGAGTAGAGAGAAAGAAATCAACTAAAAAGTAGATGATAGCTAAGTGATAATCCTAAATATTGTTAGATTATTATGACATGTTATTTTAAGTGTGATAGGGAAGTTGGATGAAGGTAGGGAACTAGCAAGCAACATATGGATGGTTTTAGGATGTTTAGGTTGAAAGGGATCTATGTTAGCAATGGTACTAGCTTGGTATTAGCTACCCCCTCACTTTATAATCCCTTATCAATAAGGGTGTCAGGTGATTTACCAATATATACCATTAACCATGTGTTTATACTTAGATAGAAAACCAAGTTAACTTCCCCCTTGGTGAGGAAATCCAAGTAGGTAGGCCTTAGATAGACAAATGTTACATGAATTTTGAAATTATATGATTTGGTAGTGTGTGAAAAAAGAGAAAAATAGTACAACTAAATGATATTTTGAAAAACCACTTAATTAGAATATGTGAGATACTATGTAAAAAACTAAAAGTGAAAGTGTGAATTGATTACTAGCTTATAGTTATTAATTCCTAAATTAAGAATGGTATAGAGTCAATTCAGATGACACTATATGCAAAAATTAAAGAACAGAATTGATAGGGTCTCTATTATAATGTAGAAGCAAGAGTCCTTAAGAACTAAGTTGACTAGGTTGAATTAGTCTTTTAGATATAAGATAGACCATAGAACTAGGTTGACTAGGTTAACCTAGTTTGTTATAGGATAACAATTTTGATTACTACAAACTTGTGTAAAATAGAATTGTAATGAAGAAATAAATTTAAAGAGAGATAAATAAAGGATCATTGGTAGGTTGGAAGATGTTGAGGACTATGAAATTTCTATTGAAGTGACTTAAATTTTTCTTACAAGTTCTACCAACTGTATCAATTGGGTCAATCTAATTATTTGAAAAACCTATTTATTAAAGCTTGTTAAGATGACTAAATCAACTTGGTCAACCTCATTTGTTATCTAGATGATAACTGGAATACTAAGTTGACCTACATGACTTAGTTTTCTATTCTGGATGGTCTAAGAGACAAAGTTAACCTATTTGATAGAGTCTATTATCTAGAACTAAATAAGAGTACCATGTCGACCAGTTTGATCCAGTAACCTATATATAATGAAGAACTGCACAGAAAGAATACAGTCATTTTAGTGTGACTATGTGTTAAACCTATGCACATAAGTTATAACTATACCATCCTGGTCAACCTAGTATCACAAATATAAAAAAATATGAGAAATAAAGAAAATGAAAAAAACCCTACAAGGGTTATATTCATGTTAGGTTCACTAGAATGTATGCAACGAGAAAAAACATATCCATAAATCAATCCTAGCTCAGAGAAGATAGATCCTACTTACACTTTCAATTGGGGATATCTTAGATAATCAAGGTCATGACTAGTATGGATCCACTAAACTAAATTAGGGGATATATTACCATAATAATATTACTAGGGAGGGTTTTAAAGCCTCTAGTCAAGCAAAACTACACAATAACCCTAACTAAGTCCTACTTTTTCATATTCACTATACTAATAACAAGTAAAGAAAAAAAATCTAATCTAGTGCTCACCAAAGCTTGTGGCACTAGTGGGGGTTAGTAAACATAAAATTAAACATGCATAAGATAATCTTAATTATGTTATGTATAAGTAAAACCCTAATGTATGGAGAGAGAGAGAATACTATTCAAAATCTGTTACTTATGCTACTTCTATCTACAAAAGAGAGGAGAAAAGTTAGAGATGCTTACTTGAAATATGAACCCATCGAGACTTAATCTCTCCTTTGGAAAAAGGGGATTCATAAGAGGTTGTTGTGGTTTATAAGGATCAATAAGAAAGGCCAAAGCATCTAAGACTTCTCCACAAGACTAGATTCTTCTCCAAGTAAAAACCCTAAGCTAAGACTCCTCAAGTAGAATGATGGAAGAACAGATTGTAAAGAAGCATAAATAATGAATAACTCTTGTGAAATATTTAATAATGGATAAATGGATGTGTTTATATAGGTGGATCTAACCCTTAACCTTTACAAAAATTTTGGCTAACAAGGTCGACCTGGTCAACCTAATATCATAATTGAGAAAAGCTCACTAGGTCATAGACTAGGTTGGTTAGGGGCTGACCTAGACCCTTAATAAGTTTTATCAATAAGAATACAAGGTCAACACAACTAAAATAGTCATGTAAAATATAAAAAGGGGTTTAGGTTATAAAAATGACTAATGAAGGTGGTAAAATGTTATAGGAGTGTGTAAAGTAGGAGGCAAAGCTTAGGGAAATGGTTTTTAAGAAACAAGTGTGTAGATAACAAGTGGAAAAAATGACAAAAATACTATGAAGCACCAATGGTATACCCACCCATTTCCTAATGTACCATTTAAGACATGCACTTAGAGAGGTTGAGACTCAATGGGTTATTACAAGATAGAAATCATTAGTAATTGATAAAGGTTTGAAAATATTATGTATATTAAATGTATTATGATGTAGGCTCTATCTCACCCTATTGTAGTGAAGGTAACCTCTCATATATGACTAGAGGTCCCTTATTCTATATGTAATACTTGAGAAAGACTACCTCTTGCACCTTATATGTATTATTATAGAAGGTAACCTCAATTTTGAGATTCAACATGGAATAGGATTATTATGGATAACATTGGCATCAACCTGAGATTTTTATGATTCATTATCGAAGGTGATATGATTTACTTGTTTTTTCAAATTACCCACAACATGCATTAAATAAATTAACACTTGTGAAGGTATATTATCATTACCAAGGGTTTTATTTAATGCTTGAATTTTATTATTTTATTTATCCGTTGGTATATTAGATTGGAAATATTACTTGGAAGGGGTCACTGTGCTCTTAATAACCTTTGGAGGTGTGATATATTGGACCTAGTCAGTGGGAAATAAGATATCACCCTTGTTTGGGTTTGTTTTATAACCAGGTTCTACTGTAGTAAGTGGTTTATCAGGGATTCATTGATATCTTTTATATTTTTAGTTGGAACAAAAGGTGCTTTATTCTCTATTGAATGGAAATTATGCACATAAAAATAAGTGTGTGTCTATGTCTTTTAACATGTGATCTATTATTTAGTTAAATAAGAGAGATATGTGAGGTAAGAGAAGAAGTCAAAGTTGTAGATTCTATGTAATCTTAATCATAATCACAATAACCATCATTATCCCATTGTTCCTCAAAATCAGAATTAAATTCATTTGAAGAGGTAAGAGTATAAGAATTATCATTCACATGCTCATTAATAGAAGGAGGAGAAGATTTTAAATTTTTACTACTATGCAATATATCATCATGTGTAAGTGTAATGCAAGGTATTTGTTCACTAGTCATTTTTAAAATGTAAGCATGATCATCATTTTCTATTTCAGAATCAAGGGAAGAAGGATTAACAACCATGTTTTCTTTTTGCACATTATGACATATTGGAGAAGAGTTAGAAACATGTGCATTATCTATTTGTGGTAAAGAATCATTGCATTGAGCTTGAAATGTGAATGAAGGTGATAAAGGAATTTGATCTACCTTAGTTTGTGCATTGTTAGAAAGTGTAACATCCTTTGTATTTTCATTTTAAAATATAATTAAGAAGGGTAAATAAGATGCATTGTTCTTATCTAATTTACTTGAAGCATGCAAAAGTGATTTTCATGTAGTGTACTTGTATTGATTTATTTTAAACAATGAAGTTAAAAAAGTAGTTTAAAATCTAGGATCACATTTAAATAAAACACTACCAACAAGAGGTTACTTTATCATTATATTGTTAATTTGATTTTTAAGAATAATATAAGAGTAAGAGGAAATTCAAGATGATTTATCTAA
The DNA here is from genome assembly GCA_037957365.1 of Torreya grandis. Classification (NCBI taxonomy): domain Eukaryota; kingdom Viridiplantae; phylum Streptophyta; class Pinopsida; order Cupressales; family Taxaceae; genus Torreya; species Torreya grandis. Next base: position 433,189 of record JARHVA010000922.1, on the reverse strand, counting down.
TGTATCCTCATGTGTATTTGTATTTTCACATGCTTAATAATCCTCATATCCATCATTATAACAATAGTCATCATCAACATTATAAATGAAATAATTATCATGTTCTAATGTACAATCTTGTAAATTAGTCCATTAATTTTTATAATCATGAGAAAAATTCAATATTACATCAAGTGGATGAGGGGTAGATTATTTTTTAGATGCCATTTTAAACTTACCAAAGAAGATAGTGTGAAGAATGAATAATAAACACACAAGAGGTAATATAATCTAACATAAGTATCTGTGTAAGGTGTGAATTTGTTAAGAAAATATTTTAATAGGAAATATGATTATTGCTACAACCCTAGTTGCTAATGTTTGTGTGTATAAGGATATAGTATGTGGATCTAAGGTTTTAATTTAGGGTTGTGTTGAAAATATTCAAATTCAATTAAATAAATAAAACCTTAGTATTCAATTAATTAAATTAACTAGGTTAATCCAAAAAAATAGAAAATCATATTTTTGTAACCCTAATTTAATGTAAAACATTTAGAAGGTAAACCCTAAGGAAAACTAGGGTTTTTGAAACTATGTTTGAAGTAAGATGGGTTCACCAAATGATTTAACCTTTTAAGGTTTTACTATGTAAATCCTAAGCTAGATTAAAGGGTTGGGTCTATTATTAATTTGGAATAAAATTGAAATTTATTGATTCAATGTAACTTTCTAAAAATATTAAATACAAGGAAAAAGTGGAATTATATGGATATACATAGAGTTTATCATAGATCTAAATACTGGAGATGATTGAGTAGACAAAGAGGAATATTTCATCTATTGACTATTTTTTGAGATTTGGCTCCAAATAGTAACACCTCCCATAGGACAGTAATGACGTGTGGCACTAGTGTCCAAACTTGGTACTAGTGTCCCTCCTGTAGTGATTGTCTATAACTTTTAGATAATCTATGGGAGTTCCTGAGGGTCCTATAGGTGGCTTCCTATCATGTGGGGGCTTGTCTGTGTCATTGTTTTGGTTGATTCTTCTCCAAAACCTTAATGAATACCTATATAAAATAATGAAATAATAAAATGCAAAAGGAAAGGAAAAATTATGTTGTGGGATGTTACAATTTCACAGAGTATAATCTCTATTATCTTGACCACTGCCTACACTAACCCCAATGTTAGGGGTCTCAGATCGTATGTAGTTTTGCCTTAGGGAATGTGCACCATCAACTTACATGATATGTTAGGATGAATTTCACCTTGACCCTTATTTGATCAAGAATAGGAATGTCTAAGTGTGAATGTTGAGTAGTATGGAGAGTATTTGAGCTATACTATTGATTGATTTATGTAATAAGTGCCAAAATAGTAAGTGCTAGATGTAAAATGCCTTATGAGGATCTTTAGATAGAAGGATATTTTTTGGAATATAATACTTTGTTCATTAGCTGACAAGTCATTAAAAAGATATAAAAAACATAAGAGAAGGGTCATGGAGGGGTCATGACTCAAACATGGGTGAAAGGGTTTGTCGAAAATTGAAGGTAAGAGTGGATGGTAGCACCATGTGGCACTACTATCCTAAAAATGGTGCTAATATCTAAAGGATCAAAATAGAGTAAAAATCAAGGATTCTAGGTGAGGGGCCCCTAAGAATAGGAAAAGGTGATCTTTGATTATTGGGGGTGTAAAAAATAGGGATAATAAAGCATAAGAAAGATCAAAAGACTTAAGATGACTACATAGACAAGGAATATAATCATAACTAAGACCCTTTATTTGAAAGAGAAATAAAAGACATAATACTTGTGGTTGCTTGACCAAATTATGGTGTTTACACAAATTCACTTTTCCAAGTAGTTTTGTTAATGCTTTTCCAAGCTTAGAAAAGTCGTTCAAAATACCATGTGAGTTTAAACCATGCCTTCACAATTTTATTACAATGCTACAATCATATTTACACTAGATTTAAAAATAAACTTGAGTTATCAGGGTAATTTATTGTTCAATCTATGAGTTAATTAGGTGGTGTTTCTTTTTATGTTTTATTATCTTAGAAATGTTATGCAAAATGTTGTTTTAAACTATTTTTTAATTTCACATTTAATTTTGTATTTAATTTATCAATAAGAGTTGTGGGTGAATTATATTTTTTAAGATAAGCTATTTGTATCATAAAATTAATTTATTAATCAATTATGATCATTAATTAGGCAACATTTTGATCACATTTTACTAGCTTAAAAACATGTTTTATTTGTGGAAAAAGTTACTATTCTCTTTTTTTGAGTGTATTACACGAGCTTATGTAATAGAGTTTTGGGCCCATTTTGATTATCTAGTCTTAAAATTCTAGTTGAACCTCATATTTTGTGTTTGGGTCATGTAATTTGGTGTCAAGTTTGTAGGTCCTAAACTTGTCTTTGTTCTTACTATAACAAAGACTAACTTTGAGTGGGCTAGTTAGTGGCTGTGAAATGTTATCCTATGGGGGTAACTAAGAGAACTAACCATGTGAATCTATGTATGGGAGGATGATTTAATTTATGGTAATGAATAAAACTTATGAAAACATTGGTTAAATTACAACCAACCCTGATTATGCTTATGTAGGTGCACATTAGCCAATATGTAGGAAACCCAAGAAATGGGTACAGACACTAGAGACTAACATTTAAGATTTATAAATCAATGGTAACCATGATTTTTAACTCTAATTCAATCCATAGAAAATTTCAAATAATGATTTTAATCCTATTGGAAGCATTAAAAGATTATTGTGGTTTGTGAAATGAGTTAAGTAGAACGTAACACATTTAATCTAAGTAGGTAATGCCTTATTTTTTAGATGGAAATACCTAATTAATGTTATAATATGTTCAAGTTGTGATACATCATCTTAGCCTTGTGTGAAAATAATTAGGATAATAAATCCATAGAACTACTTTGTAATTTGATTCCACATATGGATATGTAGGTAGCTCATTGGATTGAGTGTGAATATAGGAAATACATATTTAGGGTCTATACACTTATTCATCCCAATCAGAAGACCATATTTGTATGCATAGGTTTGATAGAGGTTCATCATCATAAGTAGGGTTTATTTTTTAAACCTTTGAAATGTATACTCTATCTTCTTTTATAACCTTTGGTCACTTGTTAGCATGTTATGTTTTGAATGGTTAGTTGTAATCAAGTCTATTGGGTTACAAGAATAATATGTATAAATTGTTTAGGGAGAATGCATACTTATTTTTTAATGATGATTAATCAATGTTTTAAGGTTACACACATGTATATGATTTTTGAATGAAATTAAGACTCATTTTAGTAGTATGCTTATTATGTGGATTGGGATTACGATGTATTTCATAGATGCAAGTAGTACACTATCAATGGTAATTTAGGAATTAAAATTAAGATGAGGAAATTATTGGACATGTTTTTAAATCTCTCTCTCTCTCTCTCTCTCTCTCTCTCTCACACACACACACACACACACACACACACACACACACACACAATGGAAATGATAGGACCTTAACAATATATTTGGATTTTGACATATTTTTAAGAATCTTGATTGAGTATTTGTGTTTAATTTATTTAATTAATATGTTAGATAAAATATAATAACATATCAACAAGTTCATCCTTACCCTCTTTAATGTGAATTGAATTGGTAAATGAATGTGGTAATAAACTATGTCAATTGCCTATTATTCAATTACCCCTATCCTATATTAATTTTGCTAAGTAATTATAAAAGATTGATTTTAGATATTATTTGTCTTAGGATAATCATCAATATATTAAACTCCATAATTTATAGTTAGAGATTATTGATAATATTTTTTTTAGTTAAAATAATTATATTGTTGGAGTGTTTATCCTTCATTTTGATTGACTAAATATTAGTCACATGCCTAAAGAAAATAAAAAACCAACGAGCTAACATGCTGATATATCATGCAAGTAATGACCTTGCATTCTCATTAGAGGGACGCAATTAAGACTAGTTCTCATCAATTTTATCATGTAGTGGTGGATAAACAAATCTATTTACTTATGTGCTTAGGTTAATTATATTAATTCATTATTACTAAAAACATCCTATTAGAGTTAACCATTTATTCATTCCACACATTCCAAGTACTTCTATTTAATACAATGAAACATATAACACATTATAATTTGCATACAATAGCAATTCCATTCATTTCATTGAAAAAGATTACAAAATTATTTCAACAACATTCTCTATCTATTTACACACATCTATTTGATAACTTAACAAACACTTTATAAAAAAATATAAGGTGTATTTATATATAATCCAACCCCTCTCAGGTTACATCATTAATAAAATATAGGTGAAAAACCAATGATTATTTCAAAAAATAAATCCATGGAAATCCATTGCAATTAAGTCCTTTTGACTTGGGCATAACAACCCATATATACTCTCTTTATGCTAGATATTTGTGTTTGTGCTTTTTCTCCCTCACAAACCGATGTTAGATTTATGTTTGATGAGTATCTGAAGCTTTTGTGAACTACTTTATAACTGTCTCTACTTTTTGGGCCTTTGTATTAGTCTTGCACTTTTCTGAGTCTTTCATCTTATGTTCCTCATTATAACTATCCTTGTCTTCTAAAAATCATTCATCTATGGCAAGGTCTTTCATGCCTTTCTTTCACGTATCTCTTCTATAACATTCTTTTCCACATTGTTTTTATGCCCTTAATTTTCCATGCTATGGCTCCAAAAAACTTAAAATACATTAAAACAAAATTGGGGTCTAACATCACCCACTACTAAACCAATAGTCCATATTGGAATATGCTATAGTTTCATCAGATAATAAAAACTCAAGACCCTCCAGTTGCATGTGGCACTTTAGTTCCTCCCATCATTGAGGGTAGTTTAAAGATTAGAAGTAATGACTACCACCTCACCTCCTAGTCATTTCATCTCTTAGACTTTCTCTATAAAATCATCTTCTTGAGTCATCAAAATAATATTATTTATTGTTAGCCTTGTGGGCATCCTTGAATGACCTAACATTCACCAAAAGTTTCCCTTGAAGTGATAAGAAGCTAGCATTATGATCTCACCAATGGGTTATTATTTATTTTCATAGTTAATATACATCCTAGAACACTTTTACATTATATCCTTGATATTCAACATGTTCTCATCCAATTTTTGACACTATTTTTTTAAGGTTGTAGTCATGCTTTCAAAATTTTATTCAGCCATGCCAAGTTTACAAAAAACCTATCAATAATGGGAATAGTGGCACCCAATTTATTAAAAAAGGTTTGATAAACATATATGGACTTTTTAAACTACTATATTAGCCATAAATTATCTTATTAAGGATTCACTTATTTTTTGCATTTATTGAGCAAGAGGCGCATGATCATCTCTAATTTATCGATGGTATCACCGATAATAAGAATACCATTAACAAGTGCTAGCTCACTCTTCAATTTTTTTGACAAAAGTTTAGTGTCCTTAGTCGAGATGCCTTGATTACAAATTTTTATCACTTGATCACTTTAATTTATTATTCAAGCTTATGCTATTTATTGTGTTATTATCTTTAAATGTAGACAACCTCCTAATGCTTGTGTTAAAGCTTGCCAACATCATTACTATGGAGAATGTTTTACCTAGAAACCTGTAGGGAAAATTTATTAGGGTTGTGCCTAATTGAGATGTAAATCATTTAATAGGATCCACCCAAAACATGTCTAAAACATCTTTTTAATTAGGGATTATATCATTGTTGGCTTTGGGGAGCTCAAAGTTACCTTCATCATTATATAAATCCATCACAAAAGATAAATTACATTGATTTTGTATGGTCGGATCATGTTCAGGGAAGTAATCCTACATATAAAATTACTCATCTAGAACATATTATTCGAATAAGGTATGAGTGAGAAGGTCCTCATTACCCATATTTGTCTACTACTGCTACTCTACTTCCTGCATAGGTTCCTTTCCCTTTTGGGGATTTTACTCTAGATATATAATTTTGGGGTTCTTTTCTCATTATTTATTGGAACCATTGCCAAGGTCCTCTATGTTGGGGGGTTCCCCTCTTCTTGTTTCTTCCCTAAAATTCTTTGGACATTGAGTGTCCATTTATTTATCCTCAGTATTAGGTTATTCTTTGTTAGACTTAGAAGTGGGGATTCTTTATAGATTGTGTTTCTAGATATGCTTTACTTGGTTCATGAATCACCACTCTATATGCTACAAGCTCCATCTCTAATTAAAAAGTTGTTTGGGAAGCAACGATGTCATATTTTTATTATGCAAGTAGCCCCTAGGTTCTTGTTTATGAAGAGGCATATATTTATTATTTGGGGGTGACCTTGGGCTATTCTTACACTGTAATAGAACTGGTGGCCTTTAGTCTTGGCATTTTCTCCTTCTTTCACACATTTTCTTCTGCATGTGTTTTTGGTTGAGGAGGGATAGGTTTTTTCTCTACCTCTCAACTTTATGATGTTTTCCTTAGTGGCCTAAGCATATAGTAGACCAAATAGATTCTACCTTGCATAATTATTTTATAAGAATTGATATCTATTTTATCTGATTTGATCCAATATGTATATGGTTCCCTTCCTAAATAGACAAATATTATGAAGAGTGTGAATCTCAATGTCAATCTTGTCAGCATCAATAGTCACTAAGCACACATCTACAATGTAATTGATAGAATCCATGAAATATTTGGTAGTGAAGGCATAAGTTAACTTGATCCAACTCGATAAGTTATTGGTGGTCTCCAGCCACATTTACACAAATGAATAATGTTCATAAAAATAGACTCAACATAGTTTCTCATTTTTTTAGGTAAATATTTGGCTAAGCACCATTCATTCCCAAAATTTTATTTCATCTCCTCATACCAACCCTTCATATTCACCTTACAAGAGGGTGTAATGTGCCATAATATGTGAATTATTTGAACCTCTTAGTGGGGGACTTATGCTTTAGTAGGTAAAACCCACTTTAATTCTTTACCAAAATACTCTGGGATACCAACCTCATAAAAAATGAGTAAAAATATACTTGCACCCTAGGGAAACTTGCGATTGGGCAGTCGATGCACCTTCACAACATCTTCTTCAATTTTATTAGTAAAGAATTGGGAATAATTATTCTTGGTCTCCTTGACCATTTAGATTTATATATAAAGGTGGGCCATATCCACCTCCTTCCACCTATCCATGCTCCCTAATTTGGTCATGGCCAAACACACAGCTACCCAAATGGCCAGATTTGTAAGATTTATAATATACATGGCATGGCCTTCTTTCTTATACATCAACATCATCACCTTCATTTTAATCACAACTTAATCATTAAGATCCACATTGACATCTATCTCTAAATAGAGTAACCATGTTACTTTATAGATATGTTGAGGGGTAATCCTCATTTTATGTCATATAAAGTAGATATAATCCTCATGGATACATTAAATCAATAACCATATTGCCTCATGGGGGTTCCTAAAGTATGGTAGTTAGAATAGTTAGAGCATGCCCACATCCTCAACAATTTTTAACATATGAGATCATAAGTGACCTCATTTCATGTATTATGGAATTCAACCTAGTAGTAACATTGTAAGTCACTTTCATTACCATATTGGTGATGATTGGAGTCTAAGACTTGATAAGTATAAAATTCAAATTCCCAATTATCTACATGTAAAATATGTCAAGATACTGAATTTATTATATCAAAATTGGTGGTGGGGGTGATGTTGTGGCTACCTTATTTTCTATGCATGCCATCTTTGGTGCCTGCTTGTCATATGTTTCTTCTACCAATTTTGATAAGTTTTTTCCTTGTACATCACATACACCAGATCCTTATTCCTAGATGAAAATAAGACTTCCATATTATGTGCCATTTTTCTTATCTAATTTAGGAATGACTAGTAGTGGATATATTCTCTTGCCTTATACTTTGGATACATCACTAACTAGCCTTCCTTTAATTTTGGGAATTACTCTAGACGTCTTGATTTAAACTCCTATAATGGTAGGTGTAACATCTACAAATGATAATTATCTCTCACATGCTCCTATAAACATGTTTCCAATCCTCTTTTCTTGAATGCACATCACCTTAACCTTTGATTCACATTTTATAATGATAAATGTTAGCATAGGATTTGCATTGATGTCAATATGATGTCATTAATGTGAAAGTGTGTTGTCACTGATGTATAAATGCATCTGGTGAAGATACATGGTGAGTGGTCTTTGAGATATGAATGAGTGAAGGCTTATGTCAAGGTTGATTTTACTCCAATAATGGATGATCAAGGTAAGTTATCAAATTATTAGAAAATAAGAGTGTAATCATGATGAGTGAGGTTGATGCCAAGTAGTTTTTTTAAGACTGGTTTTTAGATAAGTAAGGCTAGGTTGCAGTGTGTGTTTTGACAAGATTATGAGCATCGAAGGAATGTAGTGATTGTCATGAGAGAGAAAGTTACAGGTCCAAGTGTCTCATATCTTCTTTGTTGATGTTGTGTTAAGGTCATGACATGGAAGGAATAGGTCAAGACATCAAGGTGTCTTGTACAACCTTGTCTAGACCTTGTGAGAAGGTATGTGCATAGTGAAGTTTGGTGAAGTGAATAAGAATAAGAGTGTGAGAGATTGTTTGGAATTTAGTGATCATGTATGTAAAGTATGGTTACCTTTATAAGTGTTTCAAGGTCAGTGGTCAAGTTTCAAATTCTTGAGAATTCTAGTCATAACAACCATAGTTATACCATGAACATGTGCATGGTGAGCATGAAGATGTATGCATAAAGGTATGTGCAGAGGTATGAAATTATTTGAGGAGAATGTAAGGCATGTGATCAATGTTTAGACAAATCAAGGAGAGTTTTCAAGGTGAGCCTACACGGGTAGGATTTATAGTTCAAGTCTATATCTAGACCATTTCTAGAGCCTGCTTGGTCTAATAAGATATCATCAAGGCATGTGAAGGATGTATGGAAGTATTTATGAATGAGAAAGGTTTTATGTCATGATAGTGAGATGTTGAGCATATAATTGAGGTATTGAGAGCATGGAAAAAGGCATCAAAGATAGATCAAGGCCTAATGAGGTATGAAGACTATGGTGTAGAGAGAGTGTAAGCCTAATGAGGCATCATGATCTATTATCAAGGCTTATGAAAGATGTAAAATACTTTTTTGAGCATGATAGAGGTTTTTTTAGTATGTGAGAGAGGTGTTTTATACATGGAAAGATTATTGAAGGTCAATTTCAAGGCCTAATGTGGTTTATAGGTCAAGGTCTAGAGAGCAAAGAGAGAGATGGTGGCCAAATGAGGTATGAGATTAAGATTTCAAGATAAGAATGAGAATATGAGAATTTTCTATGGTGTGATATACTGTATCATGTTTTTTTACCAAGTTTTAGGTCAAATGTTTAATTTTTAGGCTTGAAAAAGTGTTTTAAGGTCTCTTGAGTGCATAAGATGAAGGGTTGTCTACCTGAGAAGGTTTTTTCAAGTGTTTTTTGGCATGTGAAACATATACATGATGACCTAAGATATTCATGGTAGATGGGGAATGATATTATCTCAAATTTAAAGGCATTAGTTTTTTAAATGAGGGGTAAATCTTTATGAATGATTGCTAATAGTGGAAGATGGTTTAAACCCTCAAATAACCCTAATAATGACTTTATATGAAAGAAGCTATTATAAATTAATAAAAATGGATTTATATGGATATTTTAGTGATTTTTTATTATATTAAACTCTCAAAATCATCTATAGGTGTGATTGAGTCTTCAGGTGAGTGAGTGGACCCTAAAGGCCTTATTTCTCAAAGATTCACTATAGCAGTCAGAGTTGACCAAGTCAAAGTATGAAAATATATGAATGGATAACGTTGAGACTTGTATTTAATGTTCATGGTGGTTTATATATAGGTTATATCTCTAAATTTTTCTAAATTATTCATCCAAGACAACCTATCACTAACAGGCCTAATGGTGCAAATAGTGAGAAGCCTAGGTAGAAGTGAGAAGCCCAAGCAGAAGTGAGAAGCCCAGACAGAAGTGAGAAGATGCTTAAGGATGTGTTATCATGGAATAGGGATAAATAAAAGTGAATGAATATGTTTTTAAATAATTTTAAGACATATTAATTTTAGATATAATATTTAGAGATCATTTTATATATAAAAAAAGTTGCTCACAAGTGGACTTATCTAGCTCAGTGAGGTCTGTATATAGTGATGTTATGAGATTGGTATGCAAGACCAATATTTATATTTTAAAATATTGTATTTATAAATAATAATGATATAATAATACCATAAAAATGTATTAGGAGTCTCTTAAAATGGTCATACAGGTGATTTAAGGTCATTGTCACCATGACTATGATTTAAGGTAAACTCACAGTTCTGGGTAAGTTATAGTGATGAGTTTGAGACTCTTTGCCATAAGTTGAAGTATGTAATGAACATGGTGTTGTTTTTTTTAAATTTTATGTTCTATCCATGATTTTTATAATGTTTATTATTTATTTAAAATAGTGAAAATGTTGAAGCCGAAATGGCTTGTCTAGCTGAGTGAGGTAGAGAGAAGGTCAACAAATTAGTCTGTAAGACCAATAGTTGCCATTAGAGATTGTGATATTTTTGTTGGAAGACATTTTTATGATGTTTTAAGATAAATTTAATTCATTTTAATTAATTTATTATGTTCTTTCAAGTGACATAAGTTCAAGTTTCCATGACTATGTTTTAAGGCTAGTTGGCAGTTCAAAATGAGCATTTTGCAGAGAAGAGTTTGAGCGTGTATAACCTGAGTTGAAGTATTTAATGAAGTTTGTGATGATTATTATGTCATGATTTTTTTTAATATGTTATTTATTTTTATTTGGAAAAATTATGTTTATGCTTGAGTTATTCAAGACAAACTTTCTATGTGTATGCAGGCCTATTGTGAACAATGTTTTGAGAATGGGTTCAAATGGTGGTTGGAGATAAAAGGTGTTGTGGAATTAGTTTATTTGGATAAGGTATATTTTATTATTTTTTAAAATTATATTATTCATAAATTAAGTTTATTTTTTGTCAAGGAGTCATGAGGTAATGTGTTGCCAAAACAGGCCTAATTAAATTAGGTCTCCTTAAGGCCTAAAGAGGGTTTGGTATATTAAGTTATGGCCAACCTAATGTATGTTGGCCCAGATTACAATAAAAAAATGAATAAATTACATTGCAAAAGTAGATATTTGACAAAACTATAATATTGTATTGTTTCAAATTATTTACAAAGCATGTGCAAAGCTTTATTGGCTTTTCACGAGTGGTTGTTGGTTAAAACCAACTTTCCCATGAACCAAAAATTTATTAATAAAAATTAATAAAGTAAAAATATTAAATAAGTAACTTAAATAAAAAAAATTGGATCAATATAAATTAATCTAAAAAACTCCCCCTTAATCCAAAAAGTATAGAAAAAACTAGAGGAATGAACTGTGAGTCATCCAAGTAGACTCTACCACAACTACAACTAGTACACTATGCATCCTAGACTAATCCACACCCCTATCATCCCCACACTATAGGAGAACATGATCACACACTATCCAAATACATTTATCTTCACATATAATCTATCCAATAAGTAACTACCCTTTGTACTATGTATAACACATCTCAAACTGATGCCCAATAATCACCAACTTCTCTCATAGGATTTTGCTTAGCACTAACAATGCTATCAACATAATGCTAACTCATACCACACATCATCGATGATTGATCAAAAAAATAATATGAAATGTCTTCTCTCCCTATCAAGTGAGAGGTGAGAATCCATCCAATAAATAAACCAAGTACAAACCATTGAAATTCTCCACATCAAAGATCATAAAATCACTACATCTATGAAAGCAAAGTACACAAGCAAAAAAATGCTACTACATCAAATCCCAATCTTGAGCATAATAGATCACACAAGATGGGTGAGTCATTATCTTAGAATATATAATAATCAACTGTAGAGCACAAAAATTTGAAATAATCAATCCATTAGAAGAATATGCAGAAGAATATCCAAAAGAAGACTCATAATGATTTGAGTGACTAATAAAGTGTGCTTCTAGCTTCTATCAAGGTTGACAGGACCTCCATTTGGAGGGAAATTATATAGAGAGATGTCTTATGCCACCATAATTATAGAATATGGTCTCATGTCCACTGGAATGAGAGAAATAATAGCCATATGAATAAGAACTCTAGTGTTTGTGCTTGTGTCCATGTGAATGTTTGTGGTAATGCTCATTCTACAGAGAACCATAATGATGTTTGTGCTTAGGAGAGCCTGAATGTTCCATATGTCCAAAATGAGACTACCATCTCAAAGAACTATAATGATGCATATTCATGGAAGTGTGCCTATGAGAGTGTCTCTATTTCTTGTTGTGTCTTCTATTGGGTTTATACAATATTTTTATTGTTTTGGAATAGTGCACCTCCTCAGTAGGTTGTTCTTTCATCTTTACAAATTAATGCTCATGCTAAGTGAGAAAATCATAAATGGAATCAAAAGTAGATTTGTTAAGCTTATCATTAAGCTATAAAATCTCTAGAAAGTTCCTATAAATTGGGATAAGGCCATTAAAAATAATATAAATGAGAATTTCATCATCAATTTTTCTGCCAATAGTGCCATATTCTTGTTTCAAATTCTTAATATGTGACACATACTATGAAACATCTTCATCATGAAAGAGTTTAGTGTTGAGTAACTATAGAAGAAAGTAAATTTTCTTACATGAATATTTTTTATCATATAATTATTTTAGAGATTTCCAGGCTTTCCAAGCTTTATATGTAATCACCTCTATCTGAATTATGACTTATGCAATGCAAGTAGATTTTAACAAAGTGAGAGCTCACTTGTCACGTTTGTGAAATTCTACAAGTTTTGTGGCTTCAGTGGGTAATTTTTGTTGTTTCTCAACAACTTCCCATAATCCATTGAAGATTAATGTGTTTTCCATATTCATTGACCATTCTTTATAATTCTTAGGAGTTAGGCATCTAGTGTCAGAAATGAGGCTCACAATTTTAGCCATGATGCAAAAAATTAAGGAATGCTATCAAGGTTTTACCTTTACCTTTAAAATAGATTCCATTTTACAAATAATACTGGGAATTTTGAGAGACTATATGTTATTTTAAAATACAATCATAATGAAATAGGAAAAAACTTGCATTTTGAAGGTGTCAATTTCAACTAAAATGCACCTTGATACATCATTTGTAATAATTTGTTTGTAAAAATCATATAAGGAAGCATAAAAACAAATTTTTTATCATTATAATGTATCAAAAATGTTGAAAACCATGAATATCACCTGGTCACATGACCACTTTCGCAGATGAGAAGATGTACAACTAGTGTTTGTAAGAATGATGACTTACACCCTTGTGTCTTCATATGAATCATAAAAGATTATCAAAAGAGAATATTCCTCCAAAATATTATCCAAAAATAATATTATTTAAAAAATAAATATTTTAACCCTTGACCTCCCATTTTCAAACCACTTCACAAAATTAAGCTATCCAAGTGCTTTATGAGCATTTACAAGTTTATAAAGATAGGAATTTCTATATGAACTTGATGTTTTTGCTATAGCAAAATAAAAATAAATTACTTGGGTGAGAAAAATTAATTTTTCCCATGATATTATTTTAAAATTAAAAATCCAATCTACCAAATCTTGTTATTGGACCCAAAAAACCCTAAATATTTGTCAAACTATAGAGAAACTTTACAAAATCAAAATTTTCATTATCCTGAGACTTCCAATGCCATACAAAAACTCTGAAATGCCATGTCTGATATGGGAAATTATTGGAATCATAAAAACATTAGGATATAGAAAACCCATACAAGATTGAATCTTTCACCATTGGGTAGTGTTTGAGACTTTTAGAGAGGATTTTGACTGACAAAATTTGATTTTTGAAGAAGTAGGATGTTATGGAGGCTGTACTTCATATACTATTTATCCAAACTTTAGAATTTGATTTCACATGATGATTTTCATTCCACATGAATTAAATTTTGACTTTGCCTCTCTCATATTCACCTTGAATTCACCATGCTTCAACAACCTTGCTTTGATACCACTGTTGGCCTAGATTACAATGCAAAAAATGAAGAAATTACTTTGTAAAAGTAGATATTTGACAAAATTATAATATTGTATTGTTTTAAATTATTTAAAAATCACTTGAAAATTTATATAGGTTTTTCATGGGTGGTTACAAGTTAAAACCAACTTTCCCATGAACCAAAAATTTATTAACAAAACTTAATAAAGTAAAAATATTAACTAACTTAACTAAAAAACTTTGGATCAATAGAAATTAATCCAATAATGTATTGTTTGATTCATGTTTGAAATCTGTTCTAAGACCTATTTTAAGGGTAATCCAAATGTGCAAGTGTATATGGCCAACCAAAGTGTGTGAGATTAAGTGACTTGTATAAGACCAAGACTAATTAGACCTAATTTAGAGTGTTAGATAAGTGAAGAGAGTGAAAGCGAATAAAAGATCACATTGAGGAGAAGAATGAGATAATGTAGACCATCATATGGGTGTAGAGAGATCATCATCAATATATAATAGGAGGTTTGAGTATGGATATCAAGGTCATATGACCTATTAGTCTTGAAGAGACCTAGTAGAGTGAAGAAGCCTAGAGGTAGTTTTGATAGGGATAAAAGTGTGTGAAGAGCTGAAGAAGGTGATCATCATCTATTGCATGAGAAATAATGTGTTATAAAGATCAAGTGTTTCAAGTGGCTTAGTTGGTGCTGAGTCTTCTATGGGGTTGTTGCCTCCTTAAAAGTGGGTGATTGCTAAAGCTTAGCTGGGTTGGTGCTCCATGTGAAGTTGGTGCTTCACTAAAATTTATATTTTATCTTATAGGGCTTTAGTTTATTTTCAAGGACCAATGGGTTTTCTTCCCCTTGAGGGTTTCCCACATTTATGTTATGTTATCTTGGGTTATTATGTTTCATGTCTATGTGGATGGTTACTTAGTCATTGTTTGATCTACATGTTTGAATGAATGTTCATGAATACTTAAGTGGATTTATAGTAAAGATTTTAATGACTAATTCATCCCCTTATTAGTCATTGTGCTTCCATAAACTGGTATTATAGCATGTCCTTTGAGATAGGTCTAACATCATAAAGGTGATCCTAAGAAGCATAAGTGTGGATTGTGATGATGACAATATTTATCATGATAGTAATGAAGGTCTATTCATAGAATGGATAATGGATGTTGTTTAAAGGGGAAGAGTCTTATGAAACAATACTTAAATCTTAGAATATAAGTGGAGTCCTTAAAGTCAGATTTAAAGTAAACATCAAGCAAGTTTAAGACATATCAAAAATATGAAGAGAGTTAAGGTGTCTTAGATGACATCTTGAGTAGTCAAAAATATACAAATGTCAAGGTAGGTCTTCGATTCATAGAAGACTATGAGGAAAAAGCTCATAGTATAAATAGTGATTGCTTAAGAGACATGCCAAGAGATAAGAGAGGTCTTGGTTCTCATGTGGTTGATCAAATTAGTGAGAATGAATAGTTGATTGAGCATATGATAAGGTGAGTCATGATCAACTCATAAACCAAGGTGGGTATTTGCTAATGTAGAGCATAAGTCATATTTGAAATAATGTCAAGAGTATTCTTTGTCAATTTAGAAGGATGATGAAGAGGCTAATTTAAAGGTCAATCCTAAATTGATAGGTCAATCCTAAATTGATAGGTTAATCCTAGAAGGATGTTGAAGAATATTCAATCTTGTGAGAGTATGGAGATTTGAGAATATCCTAAATTTATATTATTATAGTGCCTAATGGAAGGGATGATTCCACTAGGCTTCATGGAGACACTCATCAGTAAGTGGAAGCATGGTGGATGCTTGTTGAGATTTGACAGGTGTTGTATGTCAATAAGGTATGAAGACATGTTGAACATTGTTGAATTTGAGCTGTAAGTGTGGTATTTTGGCATGATGAGATTTGGTATTGGTACCAAGGTGCTAGATCTAATTTGAAGATGGTCTATGTGCATTATTGATTCATATGGTGACCAAGTTTGTGAAGACAAAGTGGGATCATGGTTGTGTAGTTATGTATGATATTTCTTTGTTAAATTTTTGCATTGATTGATATATGCTTGGTCTAAGGGGGAGATCGGTAGTTATAAGTTATTTGTCAAAAGAGTGGTTGCCTTTATTATCTAAATAGAGGTAAGCATGGATTTAGGGGGAGCATGATTTTTGAGATGATTCATGATTCTATTTGTTGAGCTAGTTATGAGAGAGATTTGAGTGTTCTATGTGCATCAAGATGACCTTAATGTCATATAGTACCAAGGCACATGTTTTATAGTTTTAGTTTGCATATCATAAAGAAATCAAGTTATGACATAGGTCTATCATAATGAAGCATGTAAGTGCATACCTAGTTGGTAAAATGATGTAAGGAAGATGTTAGGATGAGGTCTGTGCCATGGTGGCTTGAGAAACATGAAGGAAATATAATGATTTAAGAAGAACATCTGAGATACCATCTAGACATGACATGAGTGATCACTAATCTAACATGGAAGACTAGATTTTTACCTTGGAATATTATCTTTGATTGTAGATAAACCTAATAGACATGGTAGAAAAACATTGATTATAGATATGTTTTATGATCATAGGCATTAAGTGTGATTACTCTAGGCATTTCAATAGGACCTTTGGGTCATGTATCATAGATGAACCTAAAAATGTCTTATGGAGTTAAGAGGATGATAACATGAGTCTTTATGGTGTGAACAAAGGTTGAAGGTCCAATAAAACATGAAGGAGGCCGGAAGAGATTGTTATTCATTATGTGACTCAAAAGGAGAGTATGGACATAGGGGGATCTTGATAGTTCTATGATTTAAAGGATCAAGATATATATGTGAAAGTTTAGTCAAGATGTAGATGACATAAGAGGCATGATTTCTTGAGGAGCAACTCAAGCATCCTATAAGTTGTCTATAATAATTGGTATAAGCCTAAGGTGAGTATTTGGTCAACATTTCATTGTGTGGTTTCTTGAAGTTCAGGTCCAATGATCAAATAGTTGTTTATGTAAGACCCTTTATCATTAATGTCAAAGGGGGATAAATAGAAATTTATGGGAGAAGAGATTGATCATACTGTAGTGTGTTTTTCATCAATGACAAAGGGGGAGTTTGTTGTCATAGTGTTGTCATTGATGTCAATCTAATGTCAATAATGTCAAAGTGTGTTGTCATTGATCTTTAAATGCATTTGGTGAAGATAAATGGTGAGTGGTCTTTGAGGTATGCATGAGTGAAGACTTGTGTCAAGGTTTATATTTCTCTAGTAAAGGATTATCAAGGTCAGTTGTCAAGTTCTTAGCAAAGAAGAGTGTAATAATGATGAGTGAGGTTGATGTCAAGTAGTTTTTTTAAGACTAGTGTCTATATGAGCAAGGCTAGTTGGTAGTGTGTGTTGTGACAAGCTTATGATCATTGAAAGTATGTAGTGATTGTCATGAGAGAGAAAGGTATAGGTCTAAGTGTCTCATATTTTCTTGGTTGATGTTGTGTTAAGGTAATGACATGGAAGGAATAAGTCAAGACATCAAGGTGTCTTGTAAAGCCTTGTCTAGACCTTGTGAGAAGGTATGTGCATAGTGAAACTTGGTGAAGTGAATAAGCATAAAATTTTGAGAGATTTATTATAATTGAGTTATCATGTATGTATATTTACCTTCAAAAGTGTTTCAAGGTCAATGGTCAAGTTCTAAATGCTTTAGAATCCTAGTCATAGAAACCATAGTCATATCATGAGCATGTGTATGGTGAGATGATGTATATGCAAAGGTATGAAATTGTTTGAGGAGCATGTAAGACATGTGATCAAGGTATATATCAAATTTTCAAGGTAAGCCTATAGGTGTAGGACCTACAAATCAAATTTGCATCTAGACCATTTCTAGACCTTACCTTGTCTAATGAGATATCATTTAGGCATGTGAAGGATGTATGGTAGTATTTGTGCATGAGATAGCTTGTATGACATGATAATGAGATTTTGAGCATAACATTGAGGTATTGAGAGAATGGAAGAAGGCATGAAGGACATATCAATGCCTAATGAGGTATGAAGACTATGTTGTAGAGAGAGAGTGTAAGCCTAATGAGGCATCATGATATGTTATCAAGGCCTATGAAGCATGTAAATTAGTGTTTTGAGAATTATAAAGGTTTATTTAGTATGTGAGAGAGGTGGTTTGTGCATGGAAAGAGGATTGAAGATTAGTTTCAAGGCCTAATGTGGTTTGCAAGTCAAGGTCTAGAGAGCAAAGAGAAAGATGGTGGTGAAATGAGGTATGAGATTTAGATTTCAAGATAAGAATGAGAATGTGAGAATTTTCAATTGTTTGATAGATTTTATTAGGTGTGTTGAATAATTCTAAGGTCAAAGTTTGAATTTTTTTCTTGAAAAAGTGTTTTAAGGTCTCTTGAGTGCACAAGATGAAGAGTTGTCTACTTGAAAAGATTTTTTCAATTGTTCATTGGCATGTAAAGCATCTACATGAGGACCTAAGATATTCTTGGTATATGGGGAAGGGTCCTAGATCAAAGTTATAGGCATTAGTTTTTATAATGAGGGGCTAAGATTTATGAATGATTGTTAATAATGAAAGATGGTTTAAACCCTCAAAGAACCCTAATAATGAATTGATATGAAAAAAGTTGTTATAAATTTATTATAATGGATTGGTATGGATATTTTAGTGATTTTAAGTTGTAGTAAACTCTCCCAGGCATGCCCAAATGTGATTGAATCTTTAGGTGAGTAAGTGGACCCTACAAGAAAGGTCTTTTTTTCGTAGAGATTTATTGTAGTAGTTAGAGTTGACCAATTTAAATCATGAAAATAATTGAATGGATAATTTTGATACTTGTATTTTATTTACATGGTGGTTTTTTGATATGGTATATCCATTAGGTTTCATAAACTATTCATCCAAGATAACCTATCATTAATAGGCATAATGGTGTAAATAATGAGAAACCCAGACAAAAGTGAGAAGATGATTACATATGTGTTATCATTAAATAAGGATGAATAAAAGTGAATGAATAAATTTATAAAGAATTTCAATACATTTTAATGTTGGATATAATATTTTGAGATCATTTTATATAGTAAAAAGTTTCTCACAAGTTGACTTGTCTAGCTCAGTGAGGTCTATGTACATTGAGGTTATGAGATTGGTATATAACACCAATATTTCCATTTTAAAATTTTATATTTCTATATAATAATGGTATAATGATATCATAAGACCATACAAATTCATTATGAGTATCTATAAATTGTCATACAGGTGATTGAAGATCATTTTCACCATGACTGTGTTTTAAGGCAAACTGACAGTTCTAGGTAAGCAAGTTGTAGTGAGGAGTTTGAGACTCTTTGAACTAATTTGAAGTATGTAATACACATGGTGTTTTTATTTTTAAATTTTATGTTCTATAAATTCTTTTCATAAGGTTTTTTATTAGAATAAAGTAGTGAAAATTTTAAAGCCAAAATGGCTTGTCTGGTTGACTGAGGTCTGTGAGAGAGAAGGTCAACAAATTGGTCTGCAAGACTAATAGTTTCCATTAGAGCTTGTGATATTTTGTTTGAATTTGTTTTTATTATGTTTAAAGATAAATTTAATTCATTTTATTTCCTTTATTGTGTTCTTTTAGGTGACATAAGTTTGACTGTGTTTTAAGGCTAGTTGGTAGTTCAAAGTGAGCATTTTGCACATAAGAGTTTAATCCTATATAACCTAAGTTAAAGTATATAACTAATTTTTTTATGAATATAAGGTCATGATATTTATGAATATGTGATTTATTATTATTATTATTATCTGGAAAAATTGTGTTTATGATTTAGTTTTTCAAGACAAACTTTTTGTGTGTATGAAGGCCTATTATGAACAGTGTTTTGAGAAGGGTTTAAAGTGGTGGTTAGACCTAAAAGGTGTTTTGGAATTAAATTTAAGTTGTATAAGGTCTATTTTATTATTTTTTTAAATTATATTATTCATTAATGAAATGTATTTTGTTTCAATGAGTCATGAGGTAATGTGTTGGCAAAGTAGGCCTAATTGAATTAGGTCTCCTTAAGGCCTAAAGAGGATTTGGTATGTTAAGTCATGGATGGCCTAATGTATTATTTGATTCATGTTTTAAATTTATTATAAGACATATTATAATATAAATCCAAGTGTGAAATTTTCTATGGATGAACAAGGTGTGTGAGAGCAAGTGACTTGTATAAGAGCAAGACTAATTAGACCTAATTTAGATTGTTAATTAAGTGAAGAGAGTAAAAGAAAATAAAAGAGAATATTGAGGAACATAAGGAGGAAACATATAACATAAGATGGGTTTATATATATATATATATATATATATTCATGAATATCTAATAGGAGGTTTGAGTTTGGAGATCAAGTTCATAAGAAGCCTAGAGGCAATTTTGAGAAGGATAAAAGTGTGTGAAGAGTTAAAGAAGGTGATCATCATATATTGTATGAGAAACAAGGTATTATAAATATGATAAATTTTTTTAGGTGGATTATTTGGTGCTAAGTTATCTATGGGGTTGGTTCCTCATTTCAAGTGGGTAATTGCGAAAGCCTAGCTAGGTTAATGCTTAGCTAGTTAGGATTGGTGCACCATGTGAAGTTGGTGCTTTATTAAAATTGATATTTTTTCTTATATGACGTTAATCCATTTATAGGGATTATTGGGTTTTATTCACCTTTATTTTTTATAACATATAAGTTGTGTTATCTTTTGTTCTTATGTTTCATGCATATGTGGATGGTTGCTTGTCATTGTTTGATCTACATGTTTGAATGAATGCTCATGAATGCTTAAGTGGATTTTTAGTAAAGGTTTCAATGACTAATTCACCCCCCCTCTTAGTCATTATTATTTCATAAATAAAACTATTTAGATGACTTATTCATTGGTTTTTATGCTTATTTGAGATCTAAAATCATTAAGTTTTAATAATGAAAATGAAAATGAGAGGCCTCTAGGTCTTTTATAGATAGAACAAATTTTCACATTAAATAACCTTCAAGCCACCATCCATCACTTCAATAATTAATATTTTAAATGACATGCCATGGTGCATATTTTACACACTTTCCATTTATGCTATTATGCCATCAATAAATGAATGCCCCATCCTTCCTTTGAAGGTTGTTGTGCCTTTCCCATAGTGCATGCCAATTGTAAAAATTCAAAATTTCATTTCTATTCATGTGAGTTGCCTCTTCCATTTAAATTTTTTTTATAATGGTGTTTCATTTTCTATTTTCATTCATATTCATGGGTCATGCACCACCTCTTGTATGCCTTTGCCATATACCACTTCTTGTGCACCTCTTTTACATGCCATCTCTTGCATGCCTCCTTAGCTTGAGATTTTATTTGATCCCATATGATTTATCATAATTTTTTATTTATGAACTTTAGCATAACTAGATTATTCACCTTCAAAATTACACCACATTAAAATATGTGTGTGCTTCTCGATAACATAACTAAATGAGATCCATTTGTCAACAAATTGGTAAAGGATAGAGTTATGAATACCAAAAAGCACCAAATATAATAAATTTAAAATAAAAAAGGTTTGAAACCAATGTCATACTTATTTTAAAACAAGTAAAACAAAACTAATTCATAATCTAAACTATTGGCATACACCTTATTTACCAAACTTAAAAGAGTTACATAGAATGGTAGGATCAGATTTGACTACCATTAAAATGGCCTAGAAAGAATTGGCCATCTAATATTTTTAACTTGTAAGCACATGTGGGATGGATATCATGAATAATAAATGGACCATTCCATTGAATACATAGTTTACTTGGATAGTGCACAAACTTTGAATGATAGACCAAGACATGCATATTGTTATCACTCAAATAGTTCACCTACTAAATTAGAAGAATTAGTTCAGTGGAATAAATACATATTTAAGGTTATGGGATCCTTGCACTTATTTAGATGGACCTCTGGTGTAGGTCATCTTTCTTCAAATATAAATACATCTAATTTAGGATCAAAATACAAGGCAAAAAGAGCTGAAAGGAAATCTAAAACTAATCCTAAGTTTAAAATCTTTTGAGGTGGAAAGGGAAAGAGGGAGTTTTTGAAATGTAAAATGGTGATGCACCAAGAATAGATAGATCCACTATACAAGCTTTGAAGAACACACTATAGATTACAGAGAACAAATAAATATCACCTAAAATCAAAATTGGTTGATTTAATTGCATAAGTGTTTTATATAAAAGTATGTAAACATAGTGTATCACTGAGAAGGAGTATAGATGGTACATAGATAATGCATACATAGACTTGAATATGCATATAATATGAGCTATAACTAAATTAAAATATCTAATCGAGGTGTTGTGAATGGAAAAAAATGAAAGGGATGAAGGTCGTCCACAAACAAAGATCAAAAAATATAGAACACACATAAAATGCATGAATAATGAAGGGAGGTGAACTCAGTTCTCATAAAAATTCAAGGTTCAAGAAGTAAAGGGCTTGTGGAGGGAAATTTTTGGTAGCATTATTGTGCCTATAAATGTCAACCATATTATAATGTAAGAGCCAAGTTTTTATATCCAAAAAAAAGCCCACAGGTAATTTATTACAATAGAAAATACAACTAGAGGAATTAAACAAAAATAAAAGTTTGGGACACAATATTTTTGCCAATCAAATATGGATGGCCAAAATCAATTGGAATTCTAATTACATCCTCAAGGTATGGTGGTGATTGCCTTGAACTTTCTCTTTATCTCATTGGTTTTGCAGGAATAGATATTTAGTCGTTCAAATACTTTATCTAAATTTTGACACTTTGTGCATAGGGATGTAATTGGAGATCTCTTGGGATTACTTGCCTTGGAATATTTTTTACAATTCTACCATTTTTACTTTTAATGCCATATTATATGGATTTACATACCTTTTTTAACATTTAAGACTCTTCCTTATCCCGTATGTTTTATGATTAATCCTAATGCACATGCCATATTTGGGTGGGTGATGATACTCATTTTTTCATTGAATTCTACCTCCTTTTTGATCCTTTCTAGGTGAAAAACTGATGTACATTTGATTCTATGAGTTGAGTTAGATACGTATTCAATTCTCAACTTTTAATATCTTTGATGGCTAGATGAGTTGTTAATTAATAATATCATGCCTTCTAAGGTCATTGTTACCAAATTTAATATATTTATTTTATAGGGTACTTGAGTTTTTAGCCTCATCTCTACCACATGTTGCTTTTTTGGAACTTTGAGATTTCGGAAAATGGCCCTGCCTTTAGATCATGGGCTCTTGAGAGACTAATGCATGACATAGTTTGATTAGATTAGGGAATTTTTGTGATTGATGACCATACTAAACCTACATATATCAAGGTGAAATGAGATGATGCCACATGACATCATCCCATTAACCTACTTTCCCAGAGTTTTGACATGTTTTTGGTGTTGTACAAACATCTTTGGGATACTAGGTCTTCATGATCATGACACATGGAAGAATCCTTCTAACTCAATACTATGAGGGGTTTCAAATTATATATATGGTTCCAAGGCTCTGGGTCACTATGATTGAGACATGTGGAAGCATCTCGCTAACCTTCCTACATCAACACTTTGAAGAAAAAATAAGTCCCAAAAGACTTTTGAATAGGCTCAGGGCTATGGAATAATGACACATGTATATATGTGATTTTAAGGTATAAAATAAGGCATGAAAGATTAAAAATAGGCCTAAGTCTACCATGAGAGTGATGCATGGCACTAATAATAATTTTATATATTTAACTAAGTGTCAAGATGCTTTGAAAAGGGGCTAAACTTTTTGGGACCTATGAATGACTATCACATGACATTGAGAGGCTTAGACCAGAGCCCTAACACATTGACAACCTGATAACCCATCAAGATTTCACCTAGAGTCCATTAATTTTAACATAGTGCCCCCTAAGATCGTCACTAGAAAAATATTGAAATCAACTAAGTGTCAAAGAACTTCTTACTATTTCTCCTTTAGGTTCCAAGAGTGCTCTATGTTCACTGGGAAGGCTAATATGAAGGTTATGAATAATATCCATTGTTGAAATTTTTATAAGTCAAAGACTTAGACATTTTTCATGGATTCTGACTTTAATTTATAAATCGTACATGCCTACACCTAAAGCTCAAATATTGAAAATAATTTTATTCCTCCATGGTGACCAGAAATGGTCAATTTTTTTGGCAACCTATATAGGTTACTTTCTTGATAAACACTTAGATCAGATTCATTATAAGTAATTCATTGTGCATGGAGTTATAAAATCTTAAAAATCATTAATTTG
The DNA here is from genome assembly GCA_037957365.1 of Torreya grandis. Classification (NCBI taxonomy): domain Eukaryota; kingdom Viridiplantae; phylum Streptophyta; class Pinopsida; order Cupressales; family Taxaceae; genus Torreya; species Torreya grandis. Next base: position 408,591 of record JARHVA010000922.1, on the reverse strand, counting down.
AAAGTATAAGCTAGTTATAAGTTTTTTAGCCCATTACTGAATGATCAAACAAAGAATCACCTTAAAAAAGAAAAAAAATTTAAGGGACATAAATAAAAAAGCATGCCAAATAACCTAGAGGAAAGAAGAAAAATTAAACTAATGTGCAACAACACTTGGAGGAAATAACAATTATCTAAACTACCCTAAACTAACCAACTAGAAGGCTATCTAAACAAAGCCATTAATTAGTTCTATAAAGCATATACCCTTTATTATTAACTTATATTACTTTTCATGTTTGAGGGTAGCCAAATAGAGGTGGTGAAGGATTGAGTGATCGATGAATTGATAGAGCATTTATCTTATGATGTAGACAAAAACAAACTCACCCACCTAACTGATTTGACTAGAAGTGCAACTATCTTGGAGTAGATAGGCAATTGGATTTTATCCTTCTTAATGATCAAATTTGTGCTATAAATTAAGCATAACATGTGATAGATTATTATTCTTAGCTTCTAATTGAGCCATGTATCAGATAGGACATCTCCTTATCAAGACAAAAGTTTGAATAATCACCCCTTATCTCATACTTGTGTTTTATTGCTTCATCATATTTCTGCTTGAGATGCTCTCCTTAAAGTACATGTGATTGACTTGGAAACATATCCACTTCCACTTGACATTAATGCTATCCATGAGATAATTCTTTAGGAGATGTTAGTTTAAATTTAAGGCTTGAGAAAAAGTCTTCTAGTTCATCCCAAAAGAAGTCTTTCTCCAACGCTTCTTCACTCTTCTCAAGACTAATTTTTTCATCTTTCATATTATCTAATGAATCAAGCACATAATAACCCTTTTCCAAATCATCAAAGGAGAAATCAATAGCCTCCTCAATAAGATTAGTAGCCTTACAACTAAAAATTTCCTCCTTTTTGTATGATGGCACCATATTTCGCATAATGGAGTCCTCCTCCTTGTGAAAGTAATAAGCTTCTAAGGATATCCCCTCATTAATATTCATGCTCCAAAAATCACTATCTTCCTAATTCAAGAGAATGGGCTCAAATTATGTTTGTTTCTTCTCTTTTCCTACTTATGGGGCCAATATAACTCACTACCTCTAAATTTATGATGCATGTTGAATCATGAGAGATTTATAAGTGACCATAGTAATAAATTTTTGTATATTAGATGGCATAGGATATAAGATTCAAGCTTGGACTTGTGAAGTCACTTGGATATGATTATTATGAGATTGATAAGATTTCACAAAGGGTTGATATGGGCTATTCTACTTTACTTGTTTTTTGAAGGCACCTAGTTCTTTTCCAAGGCTTTAAATGAGGATTTTAACTTCACAGATGGAATTACTTGGCTAGCCATTATAGGAAAAAAGTATGAAATGGGTTGATTTGATGAGGGCTCAAGTAATAGGGGTATTAAAATACTTGCTCTCATTTTACCAACATGGAGTGAGCAATTTTATGCCTTTATAAGGAGCCCATATAAATCTATAAGAGTGTTTCCACCTATTGATTAAACCATGAACAAAAGATCACTCTCTAAGGCCCTTAAGAAATATAAAAAGGTGTCATGGGTTGAGGGTTTAACCAAAGGTGAGATTCTATCCCAGGTTCTCTAAAATCTAAGCTTGAAGTTAGTCATAAGCTCATGAAATACTATTTTTATGGTAGTGATATGCTCTATAAGGGTAATACAATCACTCTCATCTTCAAATTGTTTACACAACCACCCCCCTGGATCATTTCAATAGTGGATAGAATTTAGCCTTGAATTTATAAACCATTGGATAGACTTAACCTTTAATGAAGATGCAAGGATCTTAATAGCTACATTATCCTCTACAACATGGTGGACTACACATATGCTAGCTATGTCTTATATGTGCTCAATAGGGGTAGTAGCATCCTCAGCAATAAAGCATGACATGATCTTAAGGGATGTAGTTGGGATATCATCATACTGAGAAAGGGATAAGGGGACACCTTCATTGAAAGGAACAAAAAAATAATTTATTTGGAAAACCATTGAGAAATAATAAGAAGCATACCTCTTTTTTAAATAACCATAAAAAACTTACTTGAAAATAGAAAGATCGGAGTCACTAGGTGATTACATTTCTTTAAAAGAAGGAAAAAATAAAGAATATCACCTAAAGCCTAGTATCTGATAGTCTATAATCACTTATACTAATTAAACCAATAGATTAAACACTTGGAGTCACCATGGTGTTGGAAAAACTACCTTGAATGGAAAAATGCATTGAATAACACACCAAAATTCTTCAATGGATGATATAAGGATCATCAAATAGTCCCACAATGCATGAGAAACTATTGTCACTCAAACTGTGCACCTATTGAATTGGAAAAATTGGTTTAGTGGAATAATGGGAATATCCCCAAGGTTGTGGGACCCTTTCACTCCTTAGGATAGACCTCTAGAGTAGGCTGGTTTCCTTCTAATCTAAAAGCATCTAATTTAGGATTAATATGTAGGCCTAAAAGAGATAAAAGGAAATCTATAACTAATCCTAAGTCTAAAATATTTTGAGTGGGAAAGGGAAAGAGGGAGTTGATAAAATGTAAAATGGTGATGCACCAAGACTAGATAGGGCCACTATAAAAGCTTTGAAGAACACACTATAGACTATAGAGAAAAAGGAAATATCACACAAACTCCAAAATGGTTGCTTCAATTGTATAAGTGTTTCATATAGTGGCATGGGAACATAACATAGTATTGCGATAGATGATATATGGTCCATAGATAATGAATACATAAACCAATATGCATATAATATGACCTAAAAATGAATTTCAAGCTCTACATAGAGGTGTTGGAAATGGACATCAATGAAAGGGAAAAAGGTCATCCACAAACAAAGATCAACAAACACAAAATGCACACAAAATGCAAGAAGAATGAAGGGAGGTGAACTCAGTTATCATAATTTTATCACCAAATATTACACCCTAGATGAGGTCGTTTAAGCCTTTTCTATATTTGGGCAACATGGGAACATTTTCAGGTATGTGGGTGTACTTATATTGGAAATGAGCCTCTAGATTTAAGGGCTATCTCCTTGAATATATCATGAGCTATTTATCACTTAATATACAACTTATTTATGGGGAAAAGAGTTAGAGAATACATAAATTAAACCTAATCTAAAGGAGGTGATACACCAAAAATGTCTTTCACATGACCATCATATTTTTACCATGATGAAACAAATCATATAGACTAGTCTCTAAGATTTAATGGATTCTAACATGAGTATTTCATTATAGAGGTGAGTTATGAGCAACAACACAAGGAAAATGAACAAGAGGGAAGATTTCACACTCTAAGGATAATTGTAAAATTGAAAAATCTTTAAATAATAGACTACACTCTATATGACCTGTTAGACTAGGAACTCTTGCTCAAACATGAAAGGATAAGGGAAGGAAGGATAGAGAATTATCACTTCTCATCACCATACATCACTTACAAACACAAAAAATTGTTCAAAACTCAAAAATAGACTTGTATTAATGTTCAAAGGAAAAATATGACATTAGTCCAGTAGGGCTTTGCCATACATGGTGTGAAACTAATTTATAATAGCTCAAGAGCTATATATATAGAAGAAAGGCATCAAGAGAAAGGGAGTTTTGATTATAATAAAAGGAATCAAATAAGCACAACTCTAATTTACCATAGTTGCAATTGTCTCTATAAAATATGCTCATTCATACCTTTTGATTAATCTAAGTCACTTAAAGTGGTTGCATAATTACATCATTCCCTCCTTGATCTTACCTTATTGTTGTAGCCATGGGAATAAGTTGATCTGAGTTATCTTATAGCATAAATTCAGTTAGAACAATCAGATCAATGTGCCAAGGCTTTATCCTAGTGATAACTACTCTTCAATGATTCACCATGGAATACAATAGTGGGGAAAAGGGTCCCTTTTATATAGTTGGTCCCATAGATGAAATTGTTGAAATTTATGTGTCTACCTTAGGGGCATACTTTGAAACATTGGGTCTAGTCTAAACTAAACCATGTTTAAACTTAGCTCCATGCCTTTTATTAACCTTACCCCATCAAAAACTGCTTTTTCAACCTTCATATAAGTCACCTAGGCTTGCCTTCATCTGATTGGCCATCAAAAACTAGCTTGTTTCATTGAAACTTTGATTCATCTCACTCTATTGATCTAACTAATGAGAATAAATGCAATCCATAGATCCTCTACTAGGACCCACATGCTTGTGCCACTTATCACCTATTAATTTTTACTCAAGTTTTTACATGATTAAATGTGATCCATCAATTATTATATCATCTTGAATATGCTCATGTCACTTGTTAATCATGCATTGATCTTGGGATCCTACTATCAGTTTACTTCTTTACATGATTACACCACATAGGGACCTCTTGAGCTCTTTGAATCATTGACTTACTCATGTGCTATTAGATCTAAATCTATAATTGAATGCAAGCCATTGATATACCTAGGCCCATTAAACTATTAGTCACCACTCACCATTAGATCTCTTGTATGATTGAGTGTCGATTATTGATCTTACCTTTGGAATTCCAAAAACTATTTCCTGATCTCAAATTTTAATGTCTACATGAACATATTTAACATTTGAATGACTATCTCTAGGATATTTGAATTTTAATGGTTATTTACTAGGGATTTAATTTGATGTTAATTCACCTATCAATTGATTTCTGTGGGAATATTAATGATGTTTTCATGACTTTTTAATATTTAGACTCCAATAGATGACTATTGAACCTAATTTTGACACTTGCATGAATGTCACTCTGCTAGATCTCCAATTCTATGGGCTATTTAATTTAGACCTCTTGCTAGAAATTTGTTGTGGACTTTATGTCTTGACCACTTTCTTTGAAAGAATTTGTTTGTGTATATTTTTCATCGAAGATAATGTTTAGGGAAATTGTCATGGTACAATTGCTTGAACGAATTAAGTTTGTCTTATCCTTGCTTCGAACAATTTCCTATGGTTAAAATGTCTGAAAGAATTCATGTCTTAGGGATTTATGATTGCAAATAAAATATCTGATGGAAATGAGCTCTTTAGGGAAATTGTCATGGGATAATTTTCTTGAAATAATTCATATTTATATTTTTCTATTGACCTTTTAATTTAGATGGCATTTGTGACCCTTCAGAACTTCTATTTAGGACTCTTTGCTGAAGAATGACCCTTCAGAAAAATTGTTCAGATATTTTTTCTGAAAGAAAATAACCTTTCAGGATTTTCATTTAGGACACTTGCCTTGAAATAAATGACCCTTTGGGGGAATCGTATAGGACACTTTCCCATGAAAAATACTCTTCAATATTTTTGTATAGGACATTTTGTCAAAGTAATGACCCTTTGAAAATTTTGTCTTGGTCACTTTCCTGAAATAAAAACTCTTTGAGCTTTTTATTTGGGACACTTTATGGAGAAGCTAACCCTTCAATATTTTATTTTAGAAGTATTTATACTGGCCTTGTGTTTCAAACAATTTGTTTGAAAGAAACCTTCCTTTTAAACTTTTGTCAAACATTTTCCATGAAAGAATTAAGTATTCAAGAGAATTATGAGGACAATTTTCTTGAAAGAAATCTGACACTTAGCTTGTGATGTAGACAATTTTATTGAAACAATTAGATATTTGGAAAAATTATTGTAGAACTTATACTTGAAAGAAATAAGTCTGTGAGACCTTGCCTTGGATAATTTTGCCAAAAAATTCCCCAACACTTAGCCAAATAAGTGAAATAATTTCTTTGAGAGAAATCTGAATGCTCTAACACTTAGCCAAAAGTTAAAATATATTGCTTGTATAAACTTAGGCTTTTTTGGACCTACTCTTGCAACTACTTAGTGCCATGAAAATCTTCAACTTGCATATATGATTCAAAAAATGACCCTTAAAACACCAAAAGACACAAGGACTAAGTTAGATCATGACTAAAACTTAGAATGGCATATCAAATGACATTAAACAAGCTAAAACATACCCTATAACATTATAAAAAGACCCTATAGAAGATTTGACTATAGGGGGTTGATCCATTTTAGCCTATAGGGGAAAATTGGTCAACATCTTTGGTAATTTCCCAAGGGTGGCATGCTTGTTATGCCATGAATAGTTTCCTAATCCTATCCATTGGGCTATGAAGTCACAAGTATAAAATATAGACATATAAACTACCTTTTCAATGTACCAAAAAATATAAAACAACATGAACAAAACACAAAATAGAAACACACATGTGCTTCAAAATCACTTTTTAGGACACAACATAACAAGAAAGGAAAACACACACCTAACCTAATATTTACAAGACATACCTTCAAATCTCAATAACAGGGTTTTAAATGTATCCCATTTATAGTAATAGGTATTTCTCCATTCATCCTTGCTTATTAAAAAGAGTTACTTTGTTTGCACTTAGTGATGACATACGATCCACTTCATAAAGCATCAAATTTGGTATGCCTCCCTAGTTTTAATCTATCTTCATCCCATTTCAAGACTATGTCACCTTCTTATTATCTTGGAGTTGCCTTGTTTTCAAAAGACCTCTTAATGAGTACTTGGTGATGCTCCATGGCTTGATGATATTTACCTCTAGTCTCTTATAACTCCATTAATTCTGTCAATCTCACTTCTATTGGAGTGTTCGCAAACAACTCTAGTTGATGTGCTAACTCTAAGGTAGGAAGATCTTGAGAGATAGATAACCTGGCTTTCCTTCTATAGATAATCATAAAAGGAAAATTCCCTGTTGATGTCTTGTGGGATATCCTATTAGCGCATAAGGTTATCTTCAATTTGGTGTGCCAAGCTCTTTGGTTATGCTCTAAGGTTTTATTGATGATTATGATTGGGTACTTGTTAGTAGATTCAACCAGCCCATTACCTTGAGGGTAATAGTTGGATGAAGTGCTCAAGAATATACCATTTCTATTTACCCAATAAACTATCTTAGCACCCAAAAAAGTTATAACATTATCTAAAATAATAGTAGGAGTACCAAACTTGTAATGATCTCATATAACTCCAAGATAACACTCTCATTAACCTCATTCAATGTTAATGCCTTAACCTATCTTTTTAGATAGTTAGTTTTTGTTAGCATCCATTTGTGACCAACATTTGATGGGGGGTTTTATCATGCTAATGAAATCAAGACCCCATTATATGAAAGGTTGGTCTACTTGGATAGGCTTCAAAGGAAGAGCTACAAGCTTTTTATTTCAAATAGAGAAAACACATTATCCACCCTTATAAGCCAATCATGGTAATTCTTGAAGAGGTTAGGATAATAATAGCCAACCCTCATGATCTTAGCATCTATGGTTCTTGGAGAGAAATGACCTATTTTCCCATCATGGAACTTCTCAAGCAACACTCTAAATTGGTCATTATCAATGCATCTCAATAGCACACAATTATTGTCCCTCCTAAATAGTACACCATCCAAAAGATAAAATGGAATAGATTGTAATTTAAAAGATCACTTTTGTGATCTATTCATATTATCAAGATATTCACCATTTTGGAGAAATTTGATCATACCTTGTGTCTAACTTTATGGAGGCAATGAACCAGCTAGTTGGGGACACTCATGGTTCACTAGAACCTCTTATTTTGACTCATGAAGATCTAAAGTTAGATGTTTAAAAAGGCCTTTAACCCTTGTTATTTTTTTCACTTTGATATCAACATCATACTCTATTACCTTAGTGATCCACCCTTCCCTCTTTTCACTGAGATCTTTACTCAAAAGAAACTCCTTGGTGCTAGGATGAGAAAACATAACATGAATCTTATTATTTGACACCATATTTATAAACTTATTTAATCCTCTTATAATAGTAAGGACCTATTTATCCACAAAGGTGTACTTGAATTCATAATCTTCTAAACTGTGATTGAAGAATGTAATTGACAACTCCACACGCTCACCATTCTTTTGCATCAACATGGATGAGATAGTATCAAGGTTAGAAAATTAATGAAACATGAATTACTTATTAAAATCAAGATTCACAAGGGTAGTAACTTATATAATTTCTCTCTTTATAGATTTAAAATTCCTCTTACCCTCTTTGGTCCAAGAAAAGACTTGGTTCTTCCTAAGCATAGCTATGATAGGTTTTACTAAGGATGCAAAACCAGGTATAAACCTTCTTAAAAAAATTATCTTTCCCAAGAAACTTTGAAGGCCTTTATTATGCAAGGGTAATGATAATCATATAATAGCCTCCATTCTCTTAGGATCAATAGTTATACCATCCTTGGAAACAATATGTCCTAAGAGCTTACCTTCATGAACATAATATATACACTAATTTAGGTTAAGAGATACTCTATACTATGTGCATCTTTCAAAAACTTGTCTCAATTGTTGCATGTGTTCATTATCATCTTTAGAAAATAATATTATAACATCTTGATAAACCAATAGAATCTTATTGAACAAACCTTTGAAGGCCATATCCATTACTCTTTGAAAAGTGGTACCAACATTGGACAAAAAAAATGACATATTCCTATAAGCAAAGGTCACCCATTTAGTAGTGAAGGTTTTCTTGAACTGATCATCTTCATTGACTAAAATCTCATTGTAGCTTGAATATCCATCAAGAAGAGAGAAATGCTGAGAACCTAAAACCATCTATAAAATCTGCTCCATTAAGGGTAGAGGATAGTGATATTTGAGTGACACTTTATTAATATCTTTAAAGTATACACAAAGCCTTATCTCCACATTCTTCTTCCTAACATTCACAAGGTTAGCTACCCACATTGAATTCTTGATGGGAAATATTATCTTAGATTCAATGAGTTTGGTAAGCTCTATCCTCATGAGTTGCTCAACCTTAGGAATGATGGGTATTTACTTTTGTCTAACCAATTTAACTCAAAGTTCCAACTTGATGGTATGGTGTGATAGGATAGGATAATATCCTTTGAGGTCCTTATATTCCCAAGCAAAGATATCATGAAACTCTCTAGATAACTGAATGAATGATTACTTATCTAATGTAGAACATACCTTTCATAATTATCCTCTTTTTTAGACACACTCAATTTCTTCTTCCTCTTCTAATAATTATCATTGAAGATACTTTCTAAGGTCACCAAACCCTTAGGTATTTTATTGGTCTTTATTTGCATAATCTAATCACCCAATTGTTCTTGGAGCCTCTTTTGCTTCCTTGAAAAAAACTCAGCCTCATTTTGCAAGAAGCATGCAATGTGTTTGTCACTTTAAAACACTTATTTATTAGGTATAGAAGGTTTGATAATGATATTAATATGAGACTAATTTCCTTCCTCTTTTATGGTAGTTGGAGTGTCAAATTGAAATCCTATGATAACTAGTCTATCAACATGACTATTTTTCTCCCTTGGGACTAAGTGAATATTGAAGGCATTAAGGTATTCAAGTGGATCACATACCTTATGCCTGTAAAAATTAAGTAAAGGGTTCTTGAAATAAATCACATTCCTCACCTGATTAAAAACTAATTCACTATCTCCATATGCTTGTAGGTTCTTGATTCCTTTTCTCCTTGCCCATTGAAGACCATGATTCAAACCTTCATATTCAACTAAATTACAAAGTGAAATTTAAATGAAATTTTTATGAAGCATAATACTATTGTTTTTTTAAGAGACCCACATAACACCAACCCCTACACTAACTTTACTTCTTGAACCATCAAAAAACATCTTCCATAGTTCATCATCTTCACCCTCTTCCTTGGCAAGTAGAGGTGTTAGTATTCCTTCTTCATGTATATAATATACTCCTAGATAAATTTCCTCCATGAGAGCTTAAGGATCCTGCTCATAACGATTAGTACCATATTCATCAAGAAATAAATCTATAATACCTCAAGCTTTGAAGAAGTTCCATCATCTAGAATAGAATCCTTTTCTTCATGAGCAACATTATTTAAATTAGAACTTGTCTCAATGTAAGGTTTAATGTGAAACCTTGAAAGAGGTTATGTCCTAATTTTTACCTTGGCCCTGTATCTTGATCTAAAATCCAATAAAGACTATTATCTAAGAGATAGCCACCAATCTTGGTTGTGAATTCCATTGATAGGAAGATTGTAAAATTGGTTGGGAGATCAACCACAACTATGTCTTTCAAGATAGGAAAACTAGGACAACTATGCAAAAAAAACTTCAAGCCTTTTATCAGCACTACCATCTTGGTAGGTGGATCATATAATTGAAGGACCCTTTTGTTATGTGGCTCATATTTTAGGCCTAGTTTGTTAGCTAAAATTTTGGTCATGACAAAAGTAGAAGCTCCACTATCAACTATGCAATTATGTACCAATTTGTCACCTATAATGAGGGTGAGGTAAAATGGAAAAGGTTTCTTAGCCCTAGTGGATGGTTCAAAAATGGTACTAGGAGCATTTTCAGGAGCAACATGGCTATGACTTTGATTTGATGTCAAGACACTATCAAGAATAATAGATAACTACTTCTATAGGATTTATTTTTAACAAGGTATATCTAAAGATAAATGGATGTTTAAGTATTTTTCAAAGAATATACAATATTAAAGAAGCCATACCTTATTTCTCTTGGGAATTTAAGGTAGATAACTACTTGGAAATTGAGGAATAGGAGAATACCTTACCATATTTTGACTTGTTATAGGAGTAAAAGCCTTTTGAAATACCATATAAGACTTTAGAACTATCACACTTATAGTTGTGTCTTGTTGCCTTGTAAAAGGATTGGATGAGCCTTTGGGCATGCTACAACCACCTCCTAGAGCCTTAATTTTGGCCCTTGTATTATCTATAATAGAGGCTCCTTGGTTTAGCACACAAGTGTCCTCAACCATAAAAATGTTGAAGATATCTCTTTGAGGTTACCAACCCTCATTAACTTGCATCATTACCTCATCCTCATTTGATAAGAGGGGAGTAACTAATCCTTGAGCCACCAGAGCTTGTTCTCCATTCTAATTTGCATCCATGAATTGGTCTTGTTTCCAATGTGCTCCCTACACCAAATTGCTATGAAATCATACCATATCCTTTGCATTGGTGGTAAAATTAGGATTGTATGCATTATCAAGCCTATTTGGATTAGGATACCATTGGACTCTTCCTCTTCCATATTGTTTACCATATTGTTGCTAATAGGGGTAAGGATTCTGATAGGTACCTTGTTGCATAGGGTAAGTGTCTATTTTGAGCTTCTAAGGCTGGGAAATTTGCTTTCCTATCAACATTATTTTATGCTTTCTTAGGAGACACCTTATTTTGGTATTAGCATTAGGAACTTAGGCTAAATATGGAGTATTAAAGGAAACATGAGACAAATGAGGCATAGACACTTTAGGTGGAAATTTTCCATCTTGGATGATATTATTTTCAGCTTTGATAAAAATATCATATGCTTCAAGGAGGGTGGATCCTCCCTTATATTAAAGCATGACAATAATTTTAGTCCCAATGGCTTTCAAGTAAGTCGGGAACACAAAACTAGTAGGTGGTCTCATAGGAGAAGGAATACTATGCCAAGTCTTCTAAAATGTTTTGTTGAAGTCATGCATTGCTTCTTTGGGTTTCCTTTTTATCACATTGAGCTGATGTATGAGATAACCATGGTCACTTTCATTTTCAAATCTATAAGTCAAAAACACCCCAAACTCATCCCATGTTGTGATGCATCCACCTTCTAGAGTCCTATAACAATCAAGAGCCTTCTCTTTAAGGGACATGCCAAGGAATCTAATGGTAATGTTCTCTCGAACAATATTTTAAAAATTGTAAAAATTAGAAACATCTCTAATGTGCTCATTAGGTATGATATAAATCTCACCATTGAATGTGGGCATACCTTTTATGGCATTAAGAGGGATGACATCATATGCATGAAGCTGGATTAGATTATCAGTATTGAAGGTAGGAAAATCATGAGGCTTGGCCATGTCTTCTTATTCAAGATCTTCAACTTATTCAACATCTTTAACCTCTTCCTCCATATCGAAATCTACTCATTCTTAAAAGGGTAGATTATGTTGTGGATATTGAATTGAAAGAGGAATTTTAGGCTAAATGGGTAGGTTAATAAGATTGGATGATTTAGTAGAGGATGACCTAGTGAGGACCATGAATTATGGAGAAAGTTTATAACAAAATAATGGTCTGAAACCATATTTAATTTTAGGAGTCACAAAATGTTGAGTATCACACCAATTTATAGATTGTGTTTGCCAAGACCAACATTCACCTTGACAAGTTTTATTAAATATAATGTGTCCCATCAGGCATGCTAGAAATATTGTCACTAAATATTCAACCCTAAAAGAGGTTGTTTAGGCCTCTTAAAAATTTGGTAAACATGGGAACATTTCTAGGTATGTGGTTGTACCTATATTGGAAATGAGCCTCTAGATTTAAGGGATAGCTCCCTGAATATATTGCACACTATTTATCACTTAAACTACTACTTATTTATGGGGAAAAGATTTAGAGAATGCATAAGTTGAAACTAATCTAAAGGAGGTGATGCAAAAAAAAATGTTTTCCACATGAACATCATATTTATATCATGATGAAACAAAGCATACAAACTAGTTTCTAAGCTTTAATGTTTTCTAACATGAGTACTTCAATATAGAGGTGAGATATGAGAAAAAAACACAAGATAAATGAGCCAAAGGGTAAATTACACACTCCAAGGCCAATTATACACTTTAAAAATATGTATACACTAGAATAAACTCTATATGACCTATTATACTAGGAACTCTTGCTCAAACATGAAAGGATAAGGGAAGGAAGGATAGAGAATTATCTCTTCTCATCACCATACATCACTTATAGACTTATAAAATTTCTTAAAACTCAAAAAAAGACTTGTATTAATGTTCAAAAGAAAAATATGACATCAATCTAGTAGGGATTTACCATACATGGTGTGGAAAAACTTTACAATAGCTCAATATATATCTTTATAGAAGAAAGGCAACAAGAGAAAGGGAATTTTAGCACTGAGAAAAGGAATCAAATGAGCACAACTCCATTTTCACATAGTTACAACTACCTCTACAAAATATGCTCATTCAAAACTTTTGATCGATCTAGGTCACTTTAAGTGGTTACACAGTTACATCATTCCCTCCTTGATCTTCCCTGATTGTTGCAATGGCAAGATCAAGTTGTTTCAAGCTAGGTTCTGACATCAATCTAGTTAGAACAATTAGATCAATCTATTATGGATTTGTCCTAGTACTAACTACTCTTCAATGGTTCATTGTGGCTTGCAATAATGGGGATAAGGGTCCCTTTCATGTAGTTGGTCTTGGAGATGAAAACATTAAAGTCTATGTGTCCACCTCAATGGCATCCTTCAAAACATTGGCTCTGGTCTAAATTGAACCATGCTCAAACTTAATTTCATGACTTTTATTTACCTTTCCCCATCAAAAATTTATTTTTCAACCATTGTCTAAGTTACCTAGGCTTGCCTTTGTCTAATTTATTATAAAAAACTAGCTTGGATAATTGAAATTTTGCTTCATCTTACTTCATTGATTCACCGATATGATTGAATACAATCCATAGATCCTATTCTAGGACCCACACACTTGTGCCACTTGTCACTTACACATTTATACTCAGGTACTGCTAACCTCTTTGACCCTCACAAGCTATTGATCCTAATTTTCTTGATTAAATGTGCTCCATCGATCTTTTATCATCTTCAACATGCTCATGCCACTTGTCAATCACACATTGATCTCAGGATCTTGTTGTTAGTCTACTTATTTATTCACTTACACCATGTGGAAACCTCTTGAGCTCCTTGACTCATTGAATTTATTATGTGTCATTAGATCTAAATCCATGATTGAATGTAAGCCATTGATCTACCTGGGCCCATTAAATTATCAATTACCACTAGTCATTATATCTCCTATATGATTGAGAATTGAGAATTGATCATTTATCTTGCCTTTAAAATTCTAGTGGCTATTTTATGAGCTCAAATTTTGACATCCATGAAAATGTATTTGACATCCACATGACCATTGTTGGGATATTTAAACTTCAATGGTTATTTACCCAGGCTTGAATTTGATGTTCATGTTCCTATTAATTGATGTCTATGGGAATGGCAATGATGTCTGCATGACCATCAATATTTGGACTCCTATGGATGACTATTGAACCTAATTTTCACACTTTCATGAATGTCACTTTTTTGGATCATAAATTCCCTAGGTTATTCCTTTCAGACCTCTTGCTGGACATTTATTATGAGATTTATGTATCAACCAGTTTCTCTAAAATAATTTGTTTGTGGCTCATTTTCATTAGACAAATTATTTGGGGAAATTGTCATGGGACAATTGCCTAAAAGAATTAAGTTTGTCTTATCCTTGTCTTGAAAAATTTACTGTGGACAAAATGTATGAAAGAATTCATGTCTTTGAGATTTATGCTTGTAGATAAAATGTTTGAGATAAATGAGGTCTTTGAGAAAATTATCATGGGATAATTTTGACTAATGAATTCATACTTAGGTTTTTCCATGGAGATTTTGATTTGAATGACATTTGTAACCATTTTTAAAGTCTGTATAGGACATTTTATTGAAGAATGACCCTTTAGGAAAATTGTTCAAACAATTTTCCCAAAATAAAATCACCTTTCAGGCTTTTCATTTAGGTCACTTTCCCCAAAAGAAATAAACCTTTAGGGGAATCATATATGACACTTTCCCAATAAAAATACCCTTCATGATTTTTGTATAGGATATTTTTTCAAAGAAATGGCCCTTCAAAATTTTCATCTTGGTCACTTTATCGAAAGAAAAACCCTTTGGGATTTTTTTGGGACACTTTCCCAATAAATTGACCCTTCAAGATTTTGTTTCAGAATTATTTCTATTGGCCTTGTGTTTTAGATAATTTTTCTGAAAGAAACTTGCCTTCAAAACTTTTGTCAAACATTTTCCCCAAAAGAATTAAGGCTTCAATAAAATTATGTAGATAATTTTCTTAAAATAAATTTGAAACTTAGGTTTTGATGTGGGTAATTTTCTCAAGACAATTATATCTTCAAAAAAATTATTGTGTAACTTCTACCTAAAATAATTAAGTTTATGAGATCCTTGCCTTGCACAATTTCCATGAAAAAGTCGCTAACACTTAGCTGAATAAATGGAACAATTTATTTGAGATAACTCTAAATAATTTAACACTTAGCCAAAAGTTAAAATATCTCCCAAGTGTAAACTTAGGCTTTTCATGACCTACTCTTACAACTGCTTAGCACCATGAAAATATTCCACTTGCATATATGATTCAAAAAATGACCCTTAAGACACCAAAAGACATTAGGACTAAGCTAGACCATGACCAAAACTTAGAATGGCATATGAAATGACATCAAATGAGGTTCAACATACCATATAACATTATAAAAATCCCCTATACAAGATTTTGACAATAGGGGGGTTGATCTATTTTGGCTTGTAGGGGAAATTTGGTCAAACACATAAAAAATCAAGGTTTAGGTAGTAAAGGGCTCATGGAGGGAAATTTTTTGTAGCATTACTGTGCCTATAAATGTTAACCATTTTACAATATAAGACCCATGTTTTTATAGGAAACATGAAGCCCATGAGTCATTGCTTATAATAGATAATACAATTGAAGGAATTAAATGAAAATAAAAGCTTAGAACACATGATCTTTCTACCAATTAGATAGGGATGGCCAAAATCAATTGGAATTCTAATTGCATCCTCAAGGTATTGTGCTGATTGACCTTATCTTACATCTATCAGCTTATCCTCTTTCTCTTATTGGTTGTGTAGTGACCAATATTTAATCACTCAACTATTATATATAAATCTGGACACTTTATGCATAAGGATGTAACTGGAGATCTCTTTGGATTACTTGGCTTGGAGGATTTTTCTCAATTCTATCATTTTTACTTCTATTGCTACATTCCATAGATTTCCATGCCATATTTAACATTTAAGACTATTCATTATCCCATATGATTTGTACTTAATCCCAATGCACAAGTCATACTTGGTTGGGTGTTACTCAAATTTTTATTGAATTCTAACACCTTTTTGATCATTTCTAGGTGAGAATCCGATCTACACTTGATTCTATGAGTTGTTTTAGATACATGGTCAATTCTTAAATTTTGAAGACTTTGATGGATAGATAGGCCATTAATAACTGAGATCATGATTGTTTAGGTCATCATTGCCACATGCCATCTCTTTATTTTATTGGGAACTTGAGTTTTTATCCTTGTCTCTACCACACATCTATTTTCTAGAACTCTGGGATTTTGGCAAATGGTTTTACCTTTAGATCATAGGCTCTCAAAAGACTGACATGTAGCAGAATTCAATTAGAATGAAGCCTCATTATAATTGATGACCTTGATCAACATGATTATATCAAGGTGAAGTGGGATGATTTCATGTGATATCATCCTATTAACCCACTTTCCTAGATCTCTGACATGTTGTCAGTCTTATATAGATATCTTTGGGATGTTAGGTCACTAGGATTGTGACATATGGAATCATCCTACTAACTCACTACTCTGAGGGTTTTGGAATTATATCAATGGTTCTGTAGTTCTGGTTCATTAAGATTTTAATATGTGGAAGCATCCAACTAACCTTCCTACTTTGTAACTTTGTAGAAAAAATAAGTTTCAAAAGACTTTTGAATAGGTTTAAGGTAGTATAATGTTGACACATGGCTCTAGGTGAAGTTGAAGAATTTACAAAGGCATGAAAGGTTATGAATAGGCCTAGGACCACTAGGAAAGTGATGTGTGGTACTAGGAAGAATTTTAAAAAATTGACTAAGTGTTGAGATGCTTTGAAAAGGGGATAAAATTATTAGAACTTATGAATGATTGTCATGTGATTCTAAGAGACTTGGACTGAAACCTTGACACACTGATAACTTGGGAACCTATCAAGACATCACTCAGGGACCATTAATTTTAACATATTCATCCCCCGACACCATCACTGAGAAAATCCCAAAATTAACTAAGTGTTAAAGTGCTTCTTATTTCTTGACTCCTTCAATATCTGAGAGTGAGCTATGTTCACTGGGAAGGCTAGGAAGATTATACTTTCTTGAAATTTTACTAAGTAAAAGAAAACCATTTTTCATGGATTCTGACTAAACATTGGAAATCATACATGCCTACATCTAAATCTCAAAGCTTGGAAATAATTCTACTCTTTCATGGTGACCAAAAATTTTCAACACATACCAAGATTAAATTTTTTGGTTTTGATATGTTAGGCATGCTAGGTTTTTTGTTTTTGCTTCTCAACCCATTGACTTCAATGGGTGATAATGTATGCTTTATCCAATTAAATTAAACCATCTATTTGAGCCTTTATGAATTATTATTCATCTAATCTAATGACACATGTAATATGTAAGGAAGACACAAGGAATCCATTGGTAGAACTACTTCAATACTAAAGACAAGGTTGAAATGAGTACTCTTGTTTAACCTTTTGTATGTGGTTTGATACACCTATATGACTACTGAGACATGATCATACCAATAAATGTATCCAATATTATAAATCTTTGTTAGTGTATTATAAAATACCTTATTAAAGGCTTCAATTATGCCATTATCTTTAGGGTGGTATGGTGTAGTCTTATGGTACATAATCATGAATTTAGGTAGGATGATGCACACTAGTGCATTGAGAAAGTGAGTGCCATGATCACTGGTTAGACTTAATGGACATACATATCATGTGATGATATGTTCTTGATGTGAATATTTAGATTGAGATTCAAAATCCAACATAGTCAAGGTATGAGTCATGAGTTCTTGAAATATGTCCAAGTTATCCTCAGGTATGCCATGCATGTGCCATATGTTGTCTTTAACTGGTGCTTGATTTCCTATAACTACCTGATAGATTTATTGCAAAGACACTTGTAAATCCATTCATGGAGAATAAAATGAAAATGTTGTAAGTATACCATGTGTGATGTGATACCAGGTATTTATCTCCTTACATTTTTCTTGATGGATGTACCACACCCTAGCCCAAGAACAAAGAGTACCATAAAATGCATGAATCTATAAGGGTTCAAGTAAAAAAATTTCTTGGGTATTCCAAAGTATTTCATAGGTTATTAGATGGTATTATGGATAATAAATACCATCATAACTTAGGGTTGCATAATTGTAGTTGTCATGGTATAATTGATAGTGCATGGTGACATGTACTTATTCCCATGTGTGTAATTGGTATCAATGTGTAGACCACCATAAATCAACTATTCCTTTGAAATAGAAAATTAAACATGATCAAATGTTTATCTTAATTAACATATTAGTATTCAAACTACTATAAATATTCCTTGACCTCAATTTGACTGTGAAATCAAGGTGTATGGTCCAACCTCAAGGGTGGCAGATTGATGAGGCAAACATTCTTGTGGCACCAAGCTAACTTGGGGGAGGAACTTAGGTGTTATCAAGGACACAAAAAATATTCCTTGTAAGATCATATGTGCCTTGATCCCATTGATTATAAGTAATACTTGTAGTGTTGGCAATGGATTGCACATCTTCCCATTATAACATACCATTAGGAGTAGGATCCACATGTTCATTTCCTTGTGTAGTGATGTTATAAATTATGTTGAGATCATCATCAACATAGATGGTTTATATGAAAGGATATAGTTGGTTGTTATTTAGAGGAATGACCATGCACTAAGTGTCATTCTCAAAACTACTATAACACTTTTTGAAACATAATTTAACATTGTTAGCATAGGATCAAGGTCTACCCAATAGAGTAGGGAAGTCATCAGCTTCAATAAAATCAATCACTTCAAAATCACCCTTGAACATGACACCTAAGATGTTTCTAGTAGCATCTTTGAGAATGCCTATGCCAGTTCATGATTTTTGTAAGACATGAACGAAACATGTCTAGAAGGTTTCAAAGTGGGGTTCCCCATCTTTTTCTAGGCATATTTTTTTAGATCATTATCCTCCATGCCAGTGTCCACTAGGATATTGTGGATCATCCATCCATCAATAGAGGAATTTAATAGGACCTCTTTATCACATTATAGATTTGGTTAGATATGAGTCTCTTGTCATCATACATAGTTTAGATGATGATCCTTGAAGGTTTTATCATTTGTTATTATAACTAATTCTTTATGAGGGGGATGATGTCATCAATAAATAATATCTTGCAAAAATCTTGAAATTCATCATGCCTTGAGTCTTTAGGTACTGTAACTTTTTGCATCTCAACATACATGGTAGCATCCTTGTCCTTTAAGAACTAAATTTCACCTTATAGCTCCTATAGTAAGGCCATTATGTCATGTAATACGTATTTACAACTTTGGGCATTTGGATAGTGTTGTGCATGAGGATATTCACACTAAAAATTTTCATTAGGTGGATTTGAAATACATTGGGAATGAATGCCACTTTGAGTAGTGATATTTACCTTGGGTCCTATTGGTGGAGTGGTAGGGCAAGTCTCCATTGAGAAGTCAGAATTTTTTCAGTATGTATCATTATAATCCCTTATCATTCAATTCATTGGTAATAATATCATACAAGTATAGGCATTCTTTTAATCTATGATCATTTTTAAAAAAGGCACAAATTGGGTAGATAGTGAAATCATGTTATTAGTGTTTTGGAGATCCAAACTTATAACATGTCCTGGGTAGAAAGTGACCACCTACGCATCTATTAGCATGCTATTGGCCTCTGAAAGATCAACTCCCACTAGTCTCCTATGTATTAGCTATAAAAATATTGGCATGTACCTCATGCTCATGCTTCATGAATTTCATTGGTAACCTAGTAGTAATTAGTATCTTGGGTATATACATCACATATTTTACAGTATAGTGTCACTTTAGGTTGGGTAGCACACTGAAGCAAAGAATAACTACTTACATCATGGTATTCTTTGCAAATTTCATAGGAATATTTTAATACAACACAAACATTCCTCTATGGATAATTATTCCTGCTATAACCCTCCACTTCATAGTCAACACACCACAAGATGATGTGAATGCCATGATCATTATTGGCCATAAGCTTCTCCAAATGGCAATCCATAATAATAATGTAAGCCTCCATAAAGGGGTTAATTCTTATGTTTATACTTATCATAGGTTCAACATAAAGGGAAACTTATAGCTCCTTATGTGGATCAATAAAGGTCTTTTGGGATAAGGATCATCGAAAAAGAAGTAATAATCATCACAAAAACCATTGAGCATGATGTGTAGGATTGATTTCAAAAGATATATTTGAAAGAAGGGTTTTAAGTGACCATCATATGTGCACACACTCTCAATCAGATCTTGATTAATATACCTTAAAGTAGTTATACTTTGTTGTTTAAACTCAGGGATATCAAATTCTTGGATAAAAGAAGTCTTTAATAGTTCATAATTTACAACTTGTTAAGGATCAAACTTTAGATACCATTTGTGCACATGATCTAATATGGTAGTGGAAAACTAAGTTGACTTCACTTAGTATAAATTATTCCCCATGCCTAATAAATGAGTTCACACTTATGAACATGTTTAATTGCATTATCAATACCTCAATATTTAGAAAGATGAAGTGTCATTTCATAGTAGACTGTAGGTACCCTAGGTGATTGTAGTGGACCCTATGGTGTTACTCCTCCATTTCCTTCTAAACCTTATGGTGGAAGTCTACCAATTCATCTTGAGTTGTTCTTGATCCTCCTATAATTATAATAGAGCCATCACTAATATTATTTCCCATGCCTCCTATAGTAATAAGAACACCTAAAATATTGGGTGCTAAGGGAGGTTGATTAGCTAGAGATGGGCCTGTATTTTTCCCACTACTTATATTTGGTCCACCTAGCATTATAAGGTGAGACATAGGTCTTAAATGTATTTGAAAGAAAAAATCTAATGGTAAATTTCTACTTTGAACTTGTGCTCCTAGAGTTTCTTCTATGGACTCAAATTTAGACTCCACACTATCAGTATCCCAATTTATTATAAGAATTATATAAAAATTAAATTAATGAGCATACACTATGATGAGAGAATTGAGACTATTTAGATTGGGTTCTTCTATCATCAATTCTTGTCTTGCTTCTTCTATGCTTAGCTATGCCAATGAAGGGTGCATAGCTATCATTAGGGAGTAATCACTATACCTTTCCACCTTCCTATGGATGATCACAATACTTCTAGTATCCTCTTGTTTACCCTTGGTATCACTTAATCTTATGGCCTTGCATCTAGCTTCATCATACTTATTTTGTACCAAAGTATACCCCTCCATTTCCACACTAGTTGAACTACTCATATGAGATAGTTTAGCCATCCATGAGGGAGTTATCAATTCCAAATCAACCATAATTTTATTAATTTCCAAGTGAAATTATCTTAGATACCTTTCACATGGCTCCCCTAGGAAATTAAACTATGCTTCATCTAACTAATAATATGTAGAGAAAATACATTCTAATATGTAGCTATTGAGTGTTCTTTTCCACCAGCCATCCACTACATGTGTCCAAGTAGTTTTCAACTTCACTAAGGCTATTTGATGCTCTAGTAACCAGGGAGCTTTCCATCCATAATTTATTGAGTGGTCTTGTGCATATGATGAAAGCCAAACATGTAAGTGAATGAGTAATTATACAAGTAAGGTTTCATATAGAGAATCATATAGATGTTGATCTACCCATGTATGCATAAAACTCATGGTCTAATATATTGAAACAAAAATTTCTCTTATATTGTACCAGTCTAATGCTTGACATTTTCCAAAGAGAATAGCTCGAGAATTTTTTTACATCACACTAACAAGTGTAACAAATCCTAAAAATAGAACCAAAATGTTTAGGTATTTATCCTTCATTTTTATTTATTAAATAATAGTCATGCACCTAAATAAAATAAGAAACCAATGAGCTAGCATGATGATATATCATGTGAGTAGTGACCTCATGGATTCACATGAAACACATAGCCAAGAACGGTGCCTGTCAATTCTACCATGTAGTGGTGGATAAATATCTCTATTTACTTAGGCATTTGGGTTAATTATATTAATCAATTATTACTATAAAACATCTCATTAGAGTTAACCACTTTATTCATTCCACACATTCCAAGTAATTTCATTTAATACCATAGAAATAGATAACACATCACAATTGGTAGATAATAATGACTCTATTCATTTCATTGAAAATAATTACAAAAATATTTCAATAAAATTATCTATCTATTTACACACACACACACACACACACACACACACACACACACACACACACACACACAATTAACCAACACTTTATGTGAACATATGATTGCAATAGGGGGAGATTAGTATTGTGTTAGTGAATAAAACAAATCAATCAAAAACACACTAAATTAACACCCTAATCCTATCTCAAAAGGGGATCTTAGTTAACAAAGTAAAGATGGAAAACATAACTAAAACATGAGAGAGAGACCTTCTTTCACCTTATTTGGATGATATAAAAATTATTGTTGTAGTGACATCCTCAGTTTATTGTCATGAAGTCTGTATCAATGAAGTAAGGCTAGCTCCATCTCTCCTTGGCACCATGGTTGGCTTTGGCTCAATATTTGGGAATTATAACACTAAGATGCAATTATTTTGAATGCATTTGGGCATTATAAATTTGACATATGACATATTTTTGAATATATTTGAGAGTAATAACTTTGCACCAAAATAACTTAGAAATGATGTTCATGGCCTCTCTATTTATAGATTTTTAGAAATTGTTAGAATCAACCTGAACCATCCATCTCAAGATGGAGATGTACAGCTAAGGATTAATTCAATTATGTAATTAAAAATCATAAATAGGATCATCAATATTTGGGATATAAGGGCATTGAATAGGCATAGAGGGTCTTAATGAGGAATGTGAGGGGTTAACATTGATATTTTATGTATTTGTGGCCTAGGGATGTCTCCCAAGAAATGATGTCACCTGATGATGCAAATATTCAATATTCATTTCCAAAAAGAAATTATTCAATAATTTACATGGAATTATTAATTAAGCTCATGATTTGGTTTAATTATCTCTTAAGCATGATTAGACACGTTGATGTAAACCTTGGCCCTTTGGTGCACAAATTAATCAAATTGGTCAAAATGTCTCATTATTAGAGTAAAATTTGACTAGATTATAATTAGGATGTGATGTTAGATGCATTGGATACATTATCCCATTTAGGATGTTGTTAACACCAAATAACAAAGGCACATGTCTCATGCAATAGATTTGATAGAAAAGAGCAATCTAGAGCACCCAGGTGTAAAATTGGCATTTTGACTCAAAATTATCTTATCATAGTTAGCTATCCCATAAATTTCATAACCCCATTTAATGATACCCTAGAAAAAATTGGAATTTGAATATATAAATTTCAACTCATTTAATTTGTTTTAGTGTTTTAGGCCCAATTGTTCACTTTGGTAAAAATTAGTCAAAAACCTATTTGGAGGCTATCAATGGGCATATTTAGGTGTTTATAGTTTGCCCCTGTTTAGGAAGGTGTTGCAAGATATAAGCATACTAACATATTCTCAAAGAATGAAAAGGTCATGTATGCCTACAAATTCAATGATGATGAACTTATTGTATGATGCTCCCTCGAGGGAATGGTTGACATAAGGAAAGGTCGGTAAGTGATCCCTCAAAAGAAAGAATGGATATGAGGGGACCAAATAAAGGAAAGTTATGGGATGAGAACATAATGAGTTTGAAAAATTATTCAAAATAATTGAGAATACAAGTGGGATGGTATAAAATGGTTTGACCAAAGGTGGTTATAAGAATTGTACCCTGATAGTGGCAATATGGTATGATAACACAATGATTTGCCCAAAGGTGGTTATGATCATTAAGAAGATGAAGTTGTCCTAGGTAGGACAGACAAAAATATAGAAACATTCCCTTAAATGGGTAGAAAAATTAAAGTGGTGGAAACACATTGATTTGCCCAAAGGTGGTTATAATCATTGAGAAATGTAGGTGGGATGGTGTGTAATGATTTACTCATAGGTAATTATAATCATTGTACCCTAATTGTGGAAAACATGATTGATTTGGCTGATGATGATGATAATATGATACAGAGGATAAAGATGAATTAAGATAACCTACTAATAGGGAGATGCTCATCTAAACTAAACAAAGTTGAAATTCTTTCATTGTTTAATTATTCTATGTAAGATATGATTGGGATTGAATCAAGATGTCAGTACTGAAGAGATGTCAATGTCACCATTGTTGAATAGACTTACCAAAGCTATGGTTTGTTGTAGTAAATGTTGGTAGTCATCATGGTAGAACATCATGAGGACTTAGCCAAAATATGCATAAGGACTGACTCCTGGGATCCAATACTCAAAGGAAAAATAATGCACTAATGATAAAAAACATGATGATAATATAAACATATGAATATGGATGAATTCTAGAGTAAAGATGCAAGGAATCACCCAATGAATGCAAATAGACTGAATCAAGGCAATAGTGTTGAAAGAAAACAAAAAGGCACACAAATAAATAAATAAGCAAAAACAAACAAATAAAACAACTAAATATAAACCATACAAGCATTGCCCCTATAAAATAGGCAATAACTTAACAAAATTACAAAATGGGGGAAATAGAATAAAATAAAGGGGGTGGTCGAGTTGTCTCCTTATGCACTAGGAAAATGGATGCTACCTACATAGTTCCATAGATATAATATCCAATAAAAACTTTAGGCCAAATGTAGTTTTCCCAGGAAATAGGAAGAAAATGATAACTAATGAAAATAAATAGAATGGATATGATAGAAGAATAAGAATGGTCTTACAAAATAACAAGTACATGGGAGAAAAGGCCAAAAAAGATGGGGAAACTAAGTGACAAGTGATTTGCTTGTAACTTAGTAAGGGTTCCCAAAATCCTTAAGACAAAGAAGTGGTCAATGTTTTTGGAAATTTTTAGAGTATCTCAACTCGATAGAGAATGACAAGACACTAGATGGTTCAAGCTCACAAAAAAGTGGGAACATTACTTAGGTTGCTCACAAAATTGTGAGAGCATGGCTTTGGTTTCTCACAAAATGGTGAGAGCATTTCTTAGGTTACTCACAAAATGGTGAGAGTATTTCTTAGGTTGATCACAAAATAGTGAGAGTGTGGATGTAAAGGTTGACTAAGATGACCTCAATATGTATCGAGTGCTACCTACATAGTCCTAGAGTAGGACCTCAAGTCACTATAGTTATACCTTACAATGGAGGAATTTGACTAGTGTAGTAGTCAATTCAAATAAAATAGGCATAGTGGGTATAAAGGCATAGTATGGTATAGAGAATGGATAATTGATATGGTCAAGACACAATAAACAAGTCTTACCCCTAGTTTTCCCATAGGTAGTTATAACTAAGATGCAATGGCATAGGTCACCAAGACTAATTTTCCCATAGGTAGTTATAATTAGGATCAAGACGAGGAAAGAGAATGAAACATGAAATGAAGGATGCAATTACCAAACATCTATCATACTACTCCAAAATGCTACTTTTTTTTTGGAATGTATGAAACAACTGCTAAAATGAAATTTGAATCCTCTTGCTGAAAGTGGTGATGGAACCAAATAGAATGGAATCAAGTTCATAGGGTTAGGTAGGGAATGAAAAATGAACTCGATTGATGGGAAAGGTATAATAAAATAGACATATGATAGGGAAAGTGATAGTGGGTAAGATTAGTGATAGGTTATTAAAAAATGTATTATACAAAGAAGATTAACAAAATGATACAACTTGAAATGGTCCTTATAGATAATACACCAACACTCAAGTGTAGTATTTCTTGAGGTGGATAATGTTCATCAGCACATCAAGCTCATGGCCATTTGGTGTGGCAAGCCTATATGCGATGGATCTAAAGTTTGTTATAATGATGAAAGGACCAACCTAGTTTGGTTTGAGTTTACCTTTATGCTTCTTATCAGTCATGATATTCTTTTAGTTTTCTTTGAGAACAAGATCACCAAGTTTAAATGTTCTATGATTGATGCACTGATTATAGTGGCCTTTGAGTTAGTTCTGATATGCCTAAAGATTGTTGAGCATAACTATGTGTTTTTCATTAATTAGGTCTAGCTCTTGTAGTCGAGCTACTTGATAGTCATGATTATCTAGGACATGCTTGAAAGATATGCATAGTGAAGGTAAATTGACCTCAATGGGAAGGATGGATTCTATACTATAAACAAGTGAATATGGAGTGGATCTTATTGGGATATGGTGATTGGTATGGTATGCCTAAAGGACACAAAATATCTAAAGGTGCTAATCATGATCGAGATTATTGATAATATTTTATAGAATGTTGACAATGGTTTTTTTTGATGCTTTGACTTGACCATTACCTTAAGGGTAATATGCCATAGAAAAATGTTGTGTGATGTGATATTTAACACATAGCTTGTTGACATATTTTTTCTTGAATTATATTTCATTATCAGATATAATGTCAGAAGGGATATCATAGAGATAAATGAGATGGTTGAAGATGAACTTGGAAATTTGCTTTCCAATCACGTAAGTGAGGGGTATATATTTAACCCACTTAGTGAAATATTCAGTGGTGGTATGGATATGTTTATGGCCATCAGATGAGGTGGGATTGATCTTCCCAATGAGGTCAAGTCCCCATGTAGCAAATGGCCATGGTGTCAACATTAGTTTTAGAGTCTTGGCTAGGGCATGAATCAGATTGGTATACTATTGACATTTATCACACTTTTTTACATATGCAGTGACATCTGCATTCATCATGGGATAATAATAATTAGTACATAAGATATTTTTGGATAAGACTACCCCAATAGAGTGGGATCCACATGCTCCTTCGTTAACTTCTTGTAATGCTAGTGTGGATTCTACCAAAGGTAAATAATGAAATAGAGTTCAATCAAAACTATGATGGTAAAGGGTAGATATAAGCAAGGTATAATGATTTTGTTTGTGGATGAAGGCTTTAGTTTGTTTTTAGGAGAGGTTAAGTGGTAAAAATTTATTATGGAGGTAGATTTAAAGGTCTAAGTAGTAGATATGAATAGGAATAATAATATCACAAATCATTGCAATGGTTGAAGGTTCATGAGCTGGTGTGAACAAATTCTTGATGAAGAAATGATACTTTCTATCTTTGTCTATTTGTCAAATTAGAGAGCTGATAGTAGCCATGGCATTTGTAATTTTATTACTAGCCATTATTATATGCTCAAATTGGATATCTACAATTTTCTTTCTTACAATGTCAACCATGGCCTTATATGGAACCAACTTGTCATATTTGGTCTAAAAATGGTTTGTAACCTAATTGATGATTAACTAAGAATCACCATAAACTTTTAGATGAGATATGTTCCACTGTACTACTTGTCAAAGTCTTGTAATAAATGTTTCATACTTGACCATGTTGTTTGTACAAGGAAAACTGATTTTGATAGACTTAGGAATTAGATCGCCCTATGGAATAATGAATAAGAGTCTTACCCTCAATCCATGTGAAGTGATCCATAAAAATACAAATTCTAATTCTACTCTTTAATAGGTATGCCAATGATGGTCATTATGGATTCATCAAGAAATGGGAATGTGAGTGGCTCTATATCAGCAAAGGGTGTTTCAACAAGGTGATCTACAAGAAGTTGCCCCTTAATAGATTTTTGATTGACATAATCTATGTAAAATTAAATAGTAAACATGATACATGTAGCCATTATACCTTGTAAATTTGTTTAGATAGTATATACTTGAGTAGATCTACTTTTGAATCACCATGGTCTTATTGTTTAACATGTAGTGTCATAGTTTCTAAACTATGAATACCATAGCTAGACATGCTTTTTCAATAAGCATATAGTTGTATTCATATGTGACCAATTTATGGCTTAAGTATTATAATGCATGCTCTTTTCCATTGTCATCATATTAAGATATAAGTTCCCCCAAGGCATCTCCATTGCTGATAGGTACAACAAAAATGGTTTTCATGGCATGGGGGGTAATAAAATAGGTAGATTTATTAGGTAATATTTTAACTACTGAAAAGATATTTGGTAGTGATTATCCTAGTGGAATGCAACTCCTTTATTTATAATATGTGTAAATGGATGAAACTTGTTTGCTAATTGAGATATGAAGCATCAGATTGATTAGATCTTGCCCTGCAAACTATAGAGCTAGTTTAATTAGTTGGTGGTGACATCTCTACTATAGCTTAGACTTTAGTTGGATCGAATTAAATGCCTCTATGAGATACAATGAAACCAATTAATTTGATTGATGTTAATCAAAACACACATTTTTATGGATTCAGTCAAAGTTTGTACTTATGTAGTCTCTCAAATATTCTACATAGCATTGTTGGATGGTTAGCCCTAGTTTTGGATTTGCCTAGTATGTCATCGGCATAGTCTTCAATAATATCATGTATCATATCATGGAATACAATAGTCATGGGTCTTTGATATGTAGGTCTAGCATTCTTAAGATCAAATATCATTACTTGATAACATAATGTTCCCCATGGAATGGTGAATGTTATTTTATGTTGGTCTTTTGGTGTTATTCTGATTTGGTTGTATCCCAAAAATCCCTCCTTTAATGAAAGCATTTCATAACCCAATGTGGAGTTGATGATCATGTCAATATTAGGTAATATAAAGTTGTCCTTAGGGCAAGCTTTGTTTATCTCTTAAAAATTAGTATAGATTTTGCTTCCTTTTAACTTTTTGCTAATAGGTACAATATTAGATATCCATTTTGAGTAGTCAATGGATCAAATACATCCTACTTATAAGAGTTTTTCCATCTCTTTATTTACTAATACAAAAATGTGAGGATGCATCTTGCATAAATTTTACTTAATTGGTTTGGCATTAGGATTTATCATAAGGTGGTGTAGAACCAAGGTGGGGTCCAAACCTGGCATGTCAAAATAAGTGCATGTAAAGATATCTATAAATTATCTCAATATAACTATAAAGACTTCATGTTCCTCCTCAGTGAGGGATGTGCCTAATTTTATCCATTTCAGGTCTGATGAAGTCTCGATGTTTACCTCTATTATATCCTAGACTAGAAAGATTGAACCATCTTCTAGGATAGTAGGCAAAGACTTAAACAATCAAGCTATATCAGAGTCCTCTATTAGGATTGGATCTTCAACTTCTTGTAGGCATGATGAATCTGAGTCCACCAATGGGAGATCTAGCCATGTGACAAAAATAGTAAAAGTTCTTGAAGAATTTGATCAAACACTTGTTTTTTCTCAAAATTAAACTCAGATTCATAAGCAAGTTCATAGTTACTCGTCTTCTGGTCTAAATTTGAAGAAGAATGAACACCCTCATCTAATGGCACCTGAAATAGGTTTTCACCACTAGACTAGCCTTTATCTTTAATTTTCCCTAGTAAAAAAGTGCCTCAAAGAGGTTTTCACTTTGGTACCTCAATTTTTTATTTATTTGTTTTTGGCTAAGGTTGTTCACCTGCTCTCCAAAATAGGCTTCAAGATCCAATGTTATTGAGAACCCTAATTTATGATCTCCCAATAGAACATTGTCTCTAAGGCCTAGAAAATCATAAAATACCTCATCATTTTGAAACTCATTAATTAATAAACTGGATTCTTTTTGGTCCCAATCTATCAGTTGGGGATAATATAATGGAAGTGGGTTGTGATGAATGACTAGGGTAAGGGTACAAATGGCATTGCTATCAAATAGGTTGGTTTTAACTAAGTCATCAAAAAGGCTATGATCAGACTCTACTTTTCTATTAAAATCTTCATCACTTGTTGATGGTGATGGAACATGATTAAGGTATATAGAGTCACCCCTAGGTGGTTTAAATCCAAGTGCATAGGGCCTTTTGTATATGGTCATGGAAATTGGCTCAAGTGTTCCTTATTGATTAGGTCCGAGGCCTCATCCTTCATAGTCTTGATTCTCCATGATCCTATTTGGAATAGGATACTTTTAAATCTTATAATAATTAGCTTGGTTATTATTATATAACCATGATTCATATCCCTTAAGGGGGTTTGGTTTTAGGCCAGATGCTAATACAAACATGACAAGTCCTTTATCTTTTCTCTTTTATTTCCATTGTGGATAAAGTGACTTAGATTTAGGTCTTCTAAAGGAATTTGGATTCTATGGAAGGTTTAAAATATGAAAGGCATCATGTGTTAAATATTCTCCTGGGCCATTAGCCTAAATGGTGTAATGATTGGAAGCTTTAGGAGGCAACATGTGGGAAAGGGAATCTAGGGTATTGCAATATATGCAATTGTCCTATGGAGAATCAATAAGTATGGCCTTTCCTTTATCTTACTTAGAACTTGGATTCATTCCATATTGGTAATTGTAGCTTTGAAAATCAGCCTCAAGATGTTTGTAGTGCTCATATAGGTGCAAATCTCCTAGAATATTCACTTCCATCCCTAAGTGGGAAAACTTGATACATTGATGTAGTACTGATGGGACTACATGAATCTCATGTAACCAAGGCCTACCTATAAGAATATTATATGACAAATCCAAATAAATAACATGGTAAAGTGTAACATGGGTTAAAGGCCCAATGATAACTAACAAGTTAATGGTGCCTTGTGATTCTCTCTCCTAATTATCATAGGATTTGATAGTTATCATTTATATTTATAGATTTGCCATTATGTACCAAGGAATCTTGATGAGCTTTAGAGACACTATGTTGAGGCCCGATCCATTGTCTATAATGACACATTTCACTTTATACCATTTTAGACAAACTTTAATGTACAATGGATTATTATGGATCAGGCCAAGGGAAGACATATCACTTTGATTGAATGTGACTTGTTGGGTGGGAGCTAAGTGTCTAACCAAATATTGAAATTTATCAAGGGATGTGTCACTAGCAATAGTGTATTGGGTTAATAACTCATTCAAAATGTTCTTAAGGATTTTCAACATTTAAAACAAATCTAAAATAGAGATCTGAGTTAGTGTCTTCTATAATTGTTCCACAATATCAAACTTCTTTTCTAGGTTAGTGGTAAATATATTATTCTGAGGTTGAATAGATATTTGGATAATGGGCAAAGTGGTAGATGGATATCAACCAAGGATGGTAATCTTTGACCTCTAAGTTGTGATTGCATAATCGAGATTAACTATAGGACCATGATTACTAACGAATGATGGTGATGGTGTGGGAATAGTTAAGACAAATCTTGATTGTCGATGTACTTGTATGTGGTCACGAGGCAAGGATGAGTTATCAGTATAAGGTCTAAAAGTGCAAATCCTAGTTTTTTGGTTCACCTACATGTGGTCCCAAGTCAAATAAGGATTATCCATGTAATTGGGCTAAGTGGCATTGTTTAACAATGGTATAGATTGATTGGTGCTCAATTTAGGATTAATGGAGATGGCATTAATGCTACCTCTTGCAATATGACCTATAACCCTATTATAATCATGTGCAACTACATAGTATATTTGTTAGTTATTACCATTATGACCTTGGTTTTGTACATTATTCTGACATTATTTGTTTTATTATTGACTCTTGTGGTTCTGTTGGTTTAGCCTTTGATTTTTATACTAGTGATTTTGTTGTTGCACCGATCATGGCTATTGTTGTTGTTAATTTTTTTGCTACTGCTAATGTTGGTGTTTCTAGTTTTTATGTTGGGGAAAAGGGTTTTGATAAATTCCAAGAGTCTGATTAGAAGTGGTGCACAAACTCATCTTCTAATGTTTCTCAAGTACCTACTAATCAAGATCTCATGTTTGAGATTATAGGAAAAGTGGTGCACAAACTTTTCTGAAAGGTCATCAAAATTTGTTACTAAATTTTTGGGCAAGTTTAAAAACTACTCCAAGGCTTGTACTACTAGAATCCTTAGGAACAATAATAAAAGGCATATGCCACTATATGCCACTAGCTAACATGTGACAAAGAATTTTGTTAAATGAGATTTGATGTCACATTTCCCTTTGTATTTATCAAACTTTGGTGGCTCATATCCTGGAGGAAACATAATATATAAGTACTCCATATTGAAAGGATATGAACACACATCATCTAACTTAAACTTTTTAATTTATTTTCCCACTTAGATGGATGCAATTAGATCCTTCATCTATTGTAATTCTTGCTCTAGGAAACTTGTGGGAATATTGGCTTGGGTAGATGGTTGGGCAGTCACAAGTGGAGCACATAGACTGGGGTAAAATGGAGATATTTATTAGGGTGTAATGGATTGGTTGGGAATGGAGTAAGAATATATATAGGTAGATTAGGGTTTTATTATTGGAATTGCATGTGTTATAGTGTAATATTCTGGTTAGAGTTGGTTATGAAGGCCTAATGTTTAGGATTTTGTGGTTGGGATGGAGGGATATAGCCATACTATGCCTATTATGGTTAAAAAGGGACATGCTACTAACTAATTGAACCTTATTATTGAGTGGGACTTGTGAACCAAGACCCTATTTTTGAATGAGTGGCACATTTTGAACAAAAGGCAATTATTGATTAGTAGGTGCTTGAGAAACATTAGAACCTCCTTGTTACCTTATTTGGAAGTGAATTCATGTTGAAGATTTGATATCTATCATTGACCAATATTTAAAATTGTTAGTTAGACATCATTTAGTTTTAAATTGGCACACTATCCTAAAACTAAAGAGGTATGTTTGATACTACCTGATGAGGTGGAACATTAGTTACCCATTGTTGATGTGGTAACATATTCAACCTCTATTATGTTGGTATACTAGATTGTGCATGCTATTATGGAATACCACTCGTCACTTGTTGTAGAGGAGTAGGATTCATCACATTTTGTTGTTGAGGCATAACATTGGTTGTTGGTTGGCTTCCTAATCTTATTGGTTGCATGCTTGAAGAAATGACTGGTTGAGATTGGGATGTAGAAACTCCTACTCCTTGATTTTGATAACCACTTATGGTGTTAACTAAAGGCACATTTTATTAGATAGCTATTTGCATATTAACACTACTTTGGTTTGAATGTGATGTTGCTTACACATTATCCACTATGTTTTGGCCACTATTTTGTGTAGAGGCAAAAGATACTTCTTTGATGGTTGGTGTATGAAATAAATTGTCAATTGAAATGTTTTGCATGAATGGGTCTGTATCCTAATTTTATTAACAAGTTAGCTCTATTAACACTCTAGCTGAGTTGACTAGATCTATAAGAGGCCTACTTCACATGGTCATTTGGTTAATATTATGTGCAAGGTTCAAGTAGGTTTGGTATGCTATCTACATTTGTACAAAGTGATCCTCCATGGGGTATTTAACTTTGACAAGCATACTAGGGTCATAATACATTGTTTATACTAGAGCTAAAGGATTTCTAGAAGAAGCCTATTGACTGTAAATTATGTTATGAGGCATTCTCACTAAACTTGGAAAATTTTCATGGAGGAAGTTTGCCAAAAACTTGGCCCCTACCTCTATGGATCTAACCAAAATATTGTCTTTATTTTCCAACAAATGAAACTAAAAAAAAAAAAAAGATAATACATGGAAGGTATGTTAATAGAGTATAGTTGTTGAGGAAAATGTTCTTTAACAATAGTTACCATAGCTAGGTATTATGTAGCTTGTTCTTGGTCTTGTTTTAAATATGGTGGTGTATTAACCAAATATTTAGCCAATGGATCTTGGTTTTGTGTCCCTATTTGAGTATTATAAGAGGGATAAGGATCCATCTCATAATAAATATTATCTATATATGGGTCTTTCACCATTTCTTCTTACATATCCACATTACTAATCCCTAGATTGTACATGTGTGTTTATCATAAATTAGGCAATGTAACACTACCTTTCTTAACTCAAATGGCATACATACCTTCAAAGTTTTGAAAATATCTCTAAGGAAAAAAATTATGTATTCAAATGATCTTGATGGAAATAAGATGGTAACACAAAAATTTTGGTGCATATACTTAAAGTGTAAGTGTTTAGCACAAAATGACTTAGGTCTAAAAATTAGTGATAATGATAATGAGTCTTAAAATGACCTTCAACCCAAATTGGAAATTGAACCTAAGCTCCCTCAAGTTTATTGAAAATGGTGAACCCACTTAACACATTAACCCTATAAACTTATGGAGGTGAAATTTTGAATTTAGATTATAAATGGATGAATTTAAACAATGTTTGGTAAAATTCTAGACTCAATTGGATAACATAACTATGCTAAAATGGATGATATGACTCCAAATTTTGATGAACTTTTAACAAGGAAAATTGATGATTCACATGGGAAGCATAATGTCTCTTTGTTAAAAAGAAAATGAGGTCCATGTCTTTGGTTTGTATCATTTGTTCACACCAAGTTTAAAATCTAAAAAAGACTTTAATCTATGACAAGACAAACTAATTAATCATTCTTAGATCCTAAACTAACAAGGTTGCTTGGTATTATTAGAATCCATCAATATACATCATTTGAGAGGATTTTAGTGTTCATCCAAAAAGTAAAATACACATTATATAGTAGGGGTTTTACACCACCCTTCTCTCAAATGATAGTATTATGATATGGACCTTGAGGTGTACCTTGCACCAATAACACTTCCACAACAAGTGGGGATTTGCTAAAAACTACAAGTTTTTGAATGTTTCTAGGGGGATCAATTACACAATGACTTTCACATCATGATGAAAAATAAAATAATGTAATTGGGTGTACACGTCACTTATATTTTTGCAAAAAGGTATTGCCCTTTTAATAACCACTACATCCATCACTTGCTCAGTGTAGTGTGATGTCTAAAGTGCAGATACATCCCATGTGAAACTTCAACACCAGAAGGTGGTTTAATCAATCAAACTTATGATCCTAATGGGAGTAGTTAAAGTCAGTTCTAGGAGATGAAACCCTGGGTCAAAGCTTCCCTAAATAACTTATGGGAGGTAATGAATTCCCCCTCACAAGCCAAGTTTGTATTAAAATAAACGACTAATAGAAAGAGTTTAGGGTCATTTCAAGGTCACCCAAACTATTATGAGTTTTTGGGGAGTGATTTAGATGACATTATTTCTATGCCTTGGAATAGGCATGTTTTCAATAAGGATGACTCTTTTGATTCTAAAATTTCCCTAATGGGGATGGATGGAAGAGAATACACACAACATCCCTCTTTTTGCTAATCAAGTTCTAATTAACAATTATTGAAGACAAAATTTGACAAGTGAGTTCAATTTTAACCACCAAAATAAAGATTAGGTGGTGTTCTTTTGACCCCTTAGTATTAAGTTGTAACTTTGAAAGCATAATTTATCAAAACATTTATCTAAGCATCTAAATTCTTTGTTAAACATCAAAAACAAGGTTCTTAACCTATTTTAAGATTTAAAATAGGTCTAAAAAACATGTTTTAAAAAATTCCAAGTTGACCCTACAGTAAAAAAGTTAGTGTCCTTTATATTTGAAGTTAATTTGTAAATGAGTGAAGCAACTTCTCAAAACAAGATCTTTATTTCAAAATCATTGCTACATAGTCAATCCTATTGTTTCTTTTGTAAAATCACAATTACAGACAACAATATCACTATTATGGGTTAGATCAGATAGACACAATATCATTGTTTACTTATGAAATCACTACCCAAATTGATAATATCACTAACTTGAAAATGATATCACTGTTCTAAAATGATATCACTATTACTATACAAAAAACATAAAAAACACAAAATCACTAGTCAATTTAACAATATCACTGCACACAATGATGATATCATTGTTCTATGAAATCATTACCAAAATCAACAACATCATTGTGTAGAAGAATGATATCACCACTCAAGATGATGATATCACTGCTAAGGTCTACAAAATCATAGTTCAAAAAGCAATGATTTCATTTACACAAAATTGCTATTGCGTAATAGTGATATTGTAATAGAGAGTAAAATTGATGTTTCCAAAAACAAAAATACTATTATAAATATGGAATTTTAATTTAAAATTTCACTCTTTATGGCCCTCTCACTCCAAGATCGTGATTGAAAAAGATTAGTGAGTTTCTTGAAGGAGCTTTGTGACCAAATTAATGGGATGCAGTCCCACCAGGTGTGCCATTTATTAACATAGCATTGAAATAGGGGGATATTAGTATTGTGTTAGTGAGTAAAACAAATCAATAAAAAACACACTAAACTAACACCCTAAGCATATCTCAAAGGGGGAGCTTAGTTAACAAAACAAAGATGAAAAACACAACTAAAACATGAAAGAAAGACCTTTTTCCACCTTCCACGGATGCTCCAAAAATGCTTGTTATAGTGGCTTTCTTAGTTTGTGCTCATAAAGTTTTCATCAATGAAGCATACCTACCTCAATCTCTCCTTGGCACCATGGCTGGATTTGTCTCAATATTTGGGCATTAGAACACTAAGATGTAATGATTTTGAATGCATTTGAGCATTATAAATTTGGAATATGAGATATTTTTGAAGATATTTGAACATAGTAACTTTGCATCAAAATAACTTATAAATGATGTTCATGGCCTCTCTATTTATAGATTTTAAAAAATGGTCAGAATCAACCTAGACCATCCATCTCAAGATGGAGATGTGCAGCTAAGGATTAATTCAATTGTGTAATTAAAAATCTTAAATAGGCTCATCAATATTTGGGAGAGAGGGGAATTTAATAGGCATGGAGGGTCTTAATGAAGCATGGGAGGGGTTAACCTTGATATTTTATGTATTTATGGCCTAGGGATGTCTTCCCAAGAAATGATGCACCTAATGATGCAGATATTCAATATTCATTTCCAAAAATAAATTATTCAACAAGTTCCATGGAATTCTTAACTGGGCTCATGATTTGGTTTAATCAGCTCTTAAGCATGATTAGGCACTTTGATGCAAACCTTGTCCCTTTGGTGTAAAAATTAATCAAATTGGTCAAAACATCTTGTTATTGGATCAAAATTTGACTAGATTAGAATTAGGATGCAATGTTAGATGCATTGGATCTGTTATCCCATTTAGGATGTTGTCAAAACTAAATAACAAAGGAACATATCTCATTTAAGATATTTGATAGAAAAGAACAATATAGAGCACCCACATGCAAAATTGGCATTTTGACTCAAAATGATCTAATCAGAGTTAGTTGGCCCATAAATTGCATTATCCCATTTAATGATACCTTGACAAAAATTATCACTTGAATATATCAATTTCAACTCATTTAATGTGTTTTAGTGTTTTAGGCCAAATTGTGTACTTTGGTAAGAATTGGTCAAAAGCCTATTTGGAGGTTATATATGGCCAAATTTAAGTGTCTATACTTTATAAAAAAATTTAAGGGTTGTACATAATCCGGTTACATCATTAATATAATATAGATGACATACCAATGATTTATTTTGAAAAATAAGTCATGGTGAGCCATTACAAGTAAGTTATTTTGACTCAAGATTAACAACCCCTGTATACTCTCTATATGCTAGATATTTATGTTCATGATACTCCTCCCTCATGAAATAATGCTAGATTTATGCTTGATGATTTTTTGAAGCTTTCATGAACTGATTTATAGCCATCTCCACTTCTTATGCCCTTATCCTAGTCTTACAATTTTTTGAGTTTTTTTTCTTATATTCCTCATTCTTTATATCTTTATATTTCACAACTTGTTCTTCTATGATAAGGTCTTTCATACCTTTGTTTCATGTCTCTCTTATGCTCCATTCTCTTCTACATCATTATTTCCCATGACAAGGTCCTTTGTGCTATTATTTTACCCTTTTTTTTCTATGTTGTGGCTCTAAAAAACTTATAACATATTACTAAAAAATTTGGGGTCCAACATATGTAAATAGATGTAGATGATGGGTAATCATGTATTTGGTGTTATTCCTTTGTCAATTAATTAGATGCCATGATAAAAAAAACTATATTATTTTACTTGGGAGTTTGGATAAATTTTGTTGGGCATGACATGTGTAACTATATGAGTTTTAACTAGATGAACCTTATCTATGGGAGCTATAACTTGAGCATATGTAAGTTTAGATGTGAGAAGTGTAGGTACAAAAATGTAGTAGGTGTAACTATAGAATATGATAATTTTGATTGGATGATTTTCTATTTATAAATCACTTTAAGAAATACCTCATGTTTTTAATGTTGTATAAGTAACTCAAAACGTGTGCCACAAATAGTAGATACTTCATTATCATTCACAAAATTAAGACATTGGTGTAACATAGATGGGACAAACTCTCATTTGATTTAGCCAAGTGCATCCAAGTAATAAATCATATGTTATATTTATTGATAATACATAAAACCATGCTAA